>CP139509.1:185940040-186259862 GCA_021014915.2 Artemisia tridentata subsp. tridentata | reverse complement strand
AATTACTTGTTTCGTAATATGTGTTTGCTGTTGCAACTAGGTTTATTAGGTCTGTTTGTAGTGATTATCGAGTATGCATATTGCTATATTGAAGCTGTTACAGTTCTGATTGTTTTTTTTTTGGGTTTGTGGATAGATTTTGTTATTGTGATGCTGTTTACTGTTAATCGTTGATGAGGGGCTGTTGCAATTTGAAGGTTCAATATGGTCTGTTTGTAGTTATTATCGAGTATAATACTGTTGTATTGAAGAGGTACCGTTAGAATTGTTAAGGGTTTGCGGATAGAGTTTGCTATTGTGTCTATGTCAGCATGGTTCATGAACTTAGAAGCGGATAATTATTCTTGCGACTCTCTCCTGACTTCCACTATATGATCGGTTTAAGTTGACATTAATTCTTCCTTGCTTAATTCCATAACATTAATTCACTTGGTTGCTCTAGGGTTTTGTGTTGGAGACTTGTGGGCTTATATAAGTATATTGTGATATAATAAACTTTTATAAGCTCACAAGTCTCCAAATTAGCCGGAAAATTAAGTCTTATGATATATAAGCCGAAAAACAAATAAGCTCATAAGCTACAAATACGATTAAACAAACACCCCCTTAATTTAATATATGAATCATTATGTATAAGTAATATTGTTAACTGCGATATAAAACCATTTATATATGTGTGTTTGATGAATTGTCTAAGTAATTTCATATATGAATCATTATGTTAGCTACGAATATGTTAGTATTATATGGTATTTGATTGTGTTAGACTATTATAAATGACTTTAGGAATTTAGTAATTAATTTCGGAAAGTCCCCGTCCGAAGTTAATCATCCCATAGAAAACCCGTCCGAAATTAATTTATTAGAAATTAATTTCGGAAAGTCCCCTGTTTGGGACTTGATGAAGCGAAAAGTGTACCGCTTTTAAGGGGTCATTTAAGCCCTAAATCGTATTTATTTGATCAAATATTGCCCTAAATCGTTCCTTTTGTCATTTTAGGTACTTTTGAGAAGAAATCTGGAAAAGGAAGCATTTTGGACGTTTTTGGAGCATAAAAGTGAAGAAAACGACAAAGTCTCAAAATCGGCTAAAAGTTACCTTTGACGGCGTCAGGGATTGCCTTGGACGGCGTCATGGCTTGGCAAGAAAAAGGTGGATGTGAAAATTACTCATGATAAGCCAGAGAAATTTGCATGGGAATTCTGACGGCGTCACCCTTTGGAGTGATCAAGGTCGTCACGGCTTAATTTAAAGAGGGACGGCGTCACGCCTAATTCTGACGGCGTCAAGCCTTGATAAGCCAGAACGGATTTTTGAGAGCTAAAGAGGGACGGCGTCAAGAAGGCCATCCGGGAACCCTAAAAGCGGCGAGGTGACGGCGTCACACTCCATAACGTGACGCCGTCAGATCTGAAAGTCTATATATAGTTTTGCAATTTTTTGTCATTAGTGTGGAACTTATTGTGGAACTTTGTGTGTGAAAACCCTAAGACGATTTTAGCAGCTTTTTCAAGGCTTTTTGCCTTGAGATCTTCCATGTTACATTGAAGATAAGTTATCAATTAATCATTCAATATGTCTATGTGTTGTTTGATTCTATCTTGTTCTTGTCTTTTGTTTAACATGCTAGGCTAGGTTTTCTTTGTGTTTGCTTAGATCTAATGAAACCTAGCTATTGATTATTGGTTATTAGTGTGTTATTAGTTGTATTGGATGATTGTTTATCTATGTTAGGCTTAAGAAAACTGGCTAACTTCCTATTCGGTAACTTGCTTGAACGTCTTAAGAAACATGAACCAATGCGTACTAAAGGTTTTTATGGTTGTATTTAATGCACAAGCGAATTCTAGTGATCCCATGTTAGGAGCTTCCTAGCCGGCTCGACATAGGAGTTAAGTAGGAGCTTGTAGAGTTGGGGAAGTACGTACGCCACCCCACGATTGGTATTAAGGAATACACCCGTCATCCACGCAACTAATACACACTAATCAATCGGTAAAAGATAGTTAGGGAGTAAGGAAATCTAAGTAAACACATTTCTCTCCACATAAGTTTTACCACCTTTTCATTTTCTGTTATTTTATTTTATTTGCATTCGTAGTAACTTGGGTTAGTTGACTAGCAACTAATTCCGCCCACTCTTTCAAACCCGAGATTTTACTTGCTTTCATAAAATTATAAAAACATAAAAAAGAATCTTCTCTCACCCTTAGACCTATTAGAGTAGTTTTTCATACCTAACGAACACTATTCCCTGTGGAGAACGATCAATCCCCCGTACTTACCACTACACTATACTACATCGGTCAGGTACACTGCCTGGTGGGGTTGTAAGCCTCTTGAGATCCCTCGAGAGGTAAAACCTGTTGTAAGGTTGCAAAACCACGCATCAAGTTTTTGGCGCCGCTGCCGGGGAATAGTTATTGTTTAGGTTGAATTTTTATTTTATAGGTCTACTCACTAGATTCCTTTCTAGTGAGATTTTTATTTTATTTTTCTAGTTTTCTTTAGTCTATCTTTTTCTGCTCTATCCATTGCTCAAATCTTCCTTGGCCATCATGGTAGACGAAGATTTCTCTAATCTCAGAGTCACCAGGAGTCGTAGTTCACTAAGCGACCTTATTTCACCCTACGCAGAACCTGATAGGGAAATGCGAAGATTAAGGCGACTCTTTGCTACACCCGAACCATCTGGCTTTGCCATCAACTTTGATGATGCCCTCTCCGAGGAAGAATCCAATCATCATTCTACACCTCCTAGCCCTCAACCCAACCACGATATGGAGATTCCCGAAATCCCAATCCCTAAATGTCTCAAGGACTACTCTTCTCCCACCCCTCGTGGTTTTTCCAATGCTATCGTTTTTCCAAATGAACGCACGGATGGGGTCTTGCGTGCAACCGATATTTGGCTGGTCCAAAGTGTATGCAAGTTTCACGGATTGAAAACTGAAGATCCAATCCAACACATCAAGGACTTCCTGAAAATAGTGGATACCCTCTATACGGACGGAGCCACTAGAGATACCTCCCGGCTGCGATTCTTTCCCTTCACCCTTTATGAAAAAGCCGGAGACTGGTATAACCAACTTCCCTCCGAATCCATTTTCACATGGGAACAGCTTGTCTCAAAATTCTATGAGAAATTCTTTCCAATAGGAAGAACTTCAACGTTAAGAGACGCAATCTTCCGCTTCCATGTTGGACCAGCTGAACCCATTCACGAATCCTGGATCAGATTTAAAGATTTGATTAGACAAGTCCCTCATCATGGCATTGAACTCTGGCTTCTTGTCCAAATATTTTATGACAGTGTCCCTAAAAGCGACCAATTTAGCATTAATAATTCGGTAAAAGGAAAAATAGCCAACCTAAGCGCTGAGGAAGGATGGGATAGAATTGAGGAATACGCAAATGATCAAGACGATACCTAGGATGAACCCGATTCGATCATGAGCATTTCCAAGATCATGAAAGAGCCTCCTTTTGCCAGTCGGCTGAATAGAATGAATGATCAAGTCTCTTATCTAGACAAGTCACAACCAACTAAACGGTTATCAAACCCATACTTGATCTGCGACCAATGTGGTGGCCCGCATGAAGTGGAGGAATGCGAGGATAATACCACCACCGAACAAGCATGCTTCTCAAGCCACGACATCTTCGATGATCCTTCGCTCTTAACTTTCTACCAAAACAATGATTTCACCCCTTGGGGAAATCTTGTGAGAGAAGAGGGAGGAGGAGAATATCCTGACTATAAGGTTAGGAGCACTTTTGAGGATGATCTTGGGCATTTCACGTTTGAAAAGAATCTGCAACTAAATGGTCTCGACAACCTTATCAATAGCCAACAAAACGACATGAGGGCCAAATTCGCAGAACTCAATGCCGCTCTCGACGGCCTTAGCGAACCTCAAAGAGATCCCTTACTCGCCATCACCACTCGTGCTGGAACAACTACTAAGGACCCACCTTACCCAGCTCAACAATCTAACGTCATGGAACCCAACACCCCTCATGAAGAGAAAGATAATGTGAGCGATGAAAATCCCGAACAAACCCCTCCGGTAACTCCCTCTCCACCTACTCCAACCAAACAGCCCATTAAAGTCCCATACCCGTCCCGTCTCAAGAATCAAAAGGTCGAAAATGATAATAAAAGATTCTTGTCATATTTGAAGAATTCAGTCGTCACCATACCCCTTCTTGATGCATGTTACCATATGCCCAAATATAGTACATACTTCAAGAAGTTGCTAACCAACAGAAAAGGGCTCGAGGGTCTTGTAACCTTAGGAGAAGAATGTTTTGTGGTGACTCATCGAGGCTGCCAAAGAAGGTGGACGATCCAGGTAGTTTCACCTTGCCCTGCTCAATAGGATCTCTTTCAGTCAAGAATGCTTTAGCCGACTTAGGAGCAAGTATCAATCTTATGCCGCATTCCATGTTCCTCAAATTAGGGTATTCTGGATTGAAACCTACCCGTATGAACATCCAACTAGCCGATAGATCAGTCAAATACCCCTTAGGAATATGTGAAAATGTGTTGGTTAAGGTAGGAAGGTTCAAATTTCCAGTTGACTTCGTCATCTTAGAAATGGAAGAAGATGACCTAGTGCCTATCATTCTGGGGAGGCCATTCCTTGCAACTGCTCGTGCTGTTATTGATGTTCACGACGGCAAACTGACCTTACGAGTAGGGGCCGATAGCTTAACCTTCGACATCAAGGACACAATGAATCTTTCTCTCGAAGCAGATAATCAGCTGTATTTCATCGAAGAAATCGATGAACTATCCGACGAGATTGACAATTGTATAGATGAACAGATGGAAGCTGGTTGGTTGCGAGATGAAGCTTTCTTACCCATCTTTGAGGAGGAGAAGACTATGGATGTAAACGCAGTCTCCTTCTATCCCAGACAAGAAATCGAACAGCTTGAGCTTCGTAAACCCTAGAACAAACTTAAACCCTCCATCATCGAGCCACCTGCGGTAGAACTCAAGGAACTCCCAAACAACCTCGAATATGCTTTCCTCCAAGGGGAAGATCAACTTCCGGTAATCATAAGCTCTTCCTTGAAAAGTGAACAAAAGGATAAACTCTTAGGAGTTTTAAAAAAATATAAAGGAGTTATAGCGTGGAGTGTAGCCGACATCAAGGGGATTGACTCTACTTTTTGCACGCATAAAATACTCATGGAGGAGGATTATAAACCCACCGTGCAACCTCAAAGGCGAGTAAACCCCAACATTAAGGAAGTCATAAAAAAGGAAGTCATTAAGCTCCTAGATGCAGGGCTAATTTACCCAATTTCCGACAGTCCATGGGTAAGTCCTGTACAGGTTGTACCAAAAAAGGGAGGAATGACGGTGGTGAAGAACGATAAGGATGAGTTAGTGCCTCAACGAACAGTGACTGGATGGCGTGTGTGCATCGATTATAGGAAGTTGAATGATGCAACCCGAAAGGATCATTTCCCTCTCCCATTTATCGACCAAATGTTGGAAAGGTTAGCAGGGCATGAGTACTACTGCTTCCTAGATGGGTTCTCAGGGTATTTTCAAATCCCTATCGCTCCTGAGGACCAAGAAAAGACTACGTTTACATGCCCTTATGGCACCTTCGCCTACAAGCGAATGCCCTTTGGACTATGTAACGCCCCCGCCACTTTCCAGCGCTGCATGACGGCAATCTTCCATGAGTTAATGGAAGACAGCATGGAAGTCTTCATGGATGATTTTTCAGTCTTTGGAAACTCTTTTGATCGCTGTCTTGCTAACCTTGAGAAAATGCTCAAACGTTGTGAAGAGACCAACTTGGTACTAAACTGGGAAAAGTGCCACTTTATGGTAAAAGAAGGGATTGTGCTAGGGCACAAAATTTCAGGATGTGGAATTGAAGTAGACCGGGCAAAAATTGAAGCTATATCCAAACTTCCCTATCCAACAACTGTCAAGGCAATCCGTAGCTTTTTGGGTCATGCTGGCTTCTATAGGAGATTCATTAAAGATTTCTCAAAGGTAGCTAAACCAATGACCCAGTTGCTCATGAAGGATGCCCCGTTCGACTTCTCTCAAGAGTGCAAGGATGCATTCGATCGATTGAAGCAGGAACTTACCCAAGCTCCAATTATGGTCACCCCTAACTGGGAGTTACCCTTTGAAATCATGTGCGATGCTAGCGATTATGCTGTTGGAGCAGTATTAGGCCAAATGCTTAACAAACACTTTCAGCCAATATACTACGCTAGCAAAACCATGAATCCTGCTCAAGAAAACTACACTACCACTGAAAAGGAATTACTGGCCGTGGTATTTGCTTTTGATAAGTTTCGCCAATATCTTGTCCTTTCCAAAACAGTTGTTTTTACGGACCATTCAGCTATTTGATATCTTTTTAATAAACTGGACGCTAAACCACGGTTACTTCGTTGGATCTTACTATTGCAAGAGTTCAATGTTGAGATTCGTGATAAGAAAGGAGCAGAGAATCTTGCAGCTGATCATCTCTCTCGTCTCGAAAACCCCAGCCTCGCTGAATCTGACAAGAGTGAGATTCGGGAGTCATTTCCTGAAGAGCAGCTCATGTCAATAAATGATTCTGAACCATGGTATGCGGATTATGCTAACTACCTGGCAAGTCGAGTCATTCCTGAGCATATGAGCAGGCATGAAAAAAAGAGGTTCTTCAATCAATTAAGGTATTACTTTTGGGATGAACCTTTCTTATTCCGAAGATGTCCGGACCAGGTAATCAGGCGTTGTGTTTCGGAAAAGGAGGCTGTCAGAATTATGAAAGAGTGTCATGCAGGTCCATCTGGAGGACATCACGGAATGAACACTACTGCACAAAAGGTCTTCGACGCGGGATTCTATTGGCCTACAATATTTCGTGATGTGAAGGGAATGATACAAACTTGTGACGCATGTCAAAGAGCTGGGAATATCTCTAGGAGGGATGAAGCCCCACAGAATTATATACAAGTTTGTGAGGTTTTCGATGTTTGGGGAATTGATTTCATGGGACCCTTCCCATCTTCAGGAGGGAATGAATACATCCTAGTGGCCATTGATTATGTTTCGAAATGGGTGGAAGCACAAGCCCTTAGGACTAACGACGCTAGGGTAGTCATTCATTTCTTAAAAAAATTGTTCGCTAGGTTCGGAATTCCGAAGGCTCTTATTAGTGACAGGGGAACCCATTTTTGCAATTCGCAAATGGAGAAAGTTATGAAAAGATATGGAGTCTCTCACCGATTCTCCACGGCTTACCATCCTCAAACCAACGGTCAAGTCGAAAACACTAATAGGGCCATAAAGAGAATATTAGAGAAAACGGTCAATCAAAACCGAAAAGATTGGTCTTTTAAGCTCGATGAAGCTTTGTGGGCATTTCGAACCGCTTATAAGACACCAATCGGGACAACCCCGTTCCGTATGGTATATGGCAAGGCATGCCACCATCCAGTAGAACTGGAACACAAGGCGTATTGGGCACTTAAGGCTTGTAATTTGGATTATACGGTTGCGGGAACAAATAGATTCTTACAGCTCCAAGAGCTCGATGAATTGAGATTAGAGGCATATGAATCTTCCATTACATACAAAGAAAGGGCAAAAAGATGGCATGACCAACGGATTAAGAGACCCAAGGAGTTTTCGGAAGGAGACAAGGTATTATTATATAATTCTCGCTTAAGGCTATTTCCGGGAAAACTTAAATCTAGATGGTATGGACCTTTTACCGTAAGGAGCTCCTCTAAAACCGGAGCCGTTGTGTTGATTGACGACGAAGATAGAGAATTCACTGTGAATATACAACGAGTCAAGCATTATCAAGAGAATGGTAATGAAATGATCAATGAGGAAGACATAACTTTTGATGAAGAAATCACGTAATGTACGTGACTTTGAGTCTAGCTACAAGACTCGTTAATAAAGAAAAGCGCTTCTTGGGAGGCAACCCAAGTTTTATTTGCTTTGTGTGTTTATTTCTTTGTTCGTTTGATTTTATTTGTTTCCGTATGTGTGTTTAATTTTATTATTATTGATTCATGTTCAAAAGTAAATTGTGAAAATGCTTTATTTTGTTTTTAACTTCGTCTTAACTACATATAAAGGTATTTTGCGAAAGTTAAGTGTAAGGGAAATCTAAATCGGTTTATTTAGAACACAAATGAACATGAATCGTAATAATAATAAATGAACATACATATTAGTGTTTGTTTGAGTCAAATGCTGGTATCGAGTCATAATGATGTTTTGCAGGATTTCCAGGAAGTAAGGTATAGGTTTTCCCAAAAATTTTCCGGAAACGTAACATGAGAATTCTGTCAGATCATTTCTGACGGCGTCAGGATTTACAACCTGACGGCGTCAGGTTTAATTTTCTGAAATTTTTTTGAAAGTTTTGTTTTCATAAAAAGTTTTTATTAAATCTATAACTTATAATCTCCAGGAATCTGCAAAACTATCATTCCACAAGCATTATATCCTTATATATAGAGTTTATCCCGCCGATGTTATGCAGGTTTTCGTGTTTGTTTTCTCAGGTTTAACAGGTTATTTTGGACAAAGAAATGTTTTGGATCAAGCTTTTGGCGATGCATTAGTCATGGAGCTTTTACATTCTCTTTGGAAGAAGATTTAACCATGTTACTTCATTATCCACCGAGCGAATCAGGGGAGTATTTGATTTCATTCTTTTACTTTTTTACTTTTTTACTTTTACATTTGTTATTTGAACATTGGGGACAATGTTCATCTTAAGTGTAAGGGGGGTAAAAGTACGATACTTCAGAGAATGCTATTACGCTTGATTTTTGTTTGTTTAATAGTAAATGTGTAATAAAACTGAGATAAATACCTGTTAGGGTAATTTTAGTGCCAAATTTAAATTTTTTTACAACATTTAGGAGTGAAACTTTAGTTCTAATGAGCGTCTCACGGATAGGAGTTATATGACTAGCACAAAAAACCGTACCACTAAAAAATTTTCCACCCCCAAATATGTGAGGTTCGCCCCTAGAATTGGTAGGAAAAGCATTTATGCTATAATGTGTGTACCGGTAGCACTTAGATTCTAGAACTTGCGTTAGGACCATTCCGAGGCCACAAGTGAGACTACATTCGTGTAGTTAGATTTACTACATGATAAGAGGCATTAGGATTAACCCATTGTTTTACACCTGTGTTTTTGTTATAATTACTTTGGCTACATTGGTCAAGTAATTCTCCCACACCCTTTGCGTTGTACTCATTTTTAGTACACGATACCCCTAGTACACCCCTCAGAGCCTATCTTTTCGTTTCGACCTTTAAGCATTTTACTTAAAGGAAGAATTTGTTACGCCTCACTTAAATGTACACCCAAATCGCCTTAGCCTACCTTGTGTGCACTCATCTTTAGTGCATTATTGTGACAACATTTGTTTAAAACCCAAGTTAATTATCTAGTTGATTACATGGTTGCTAAGTCAAGTCATATCCTTGTATATATTGTTTTGGGACGATTGGGACTCACGGGTAAAGTACTAGTGTAATGGAGTAATGGGGAAGATCATCATTTATTACCCCCATATGTGCTAAATATTTTAAAAGTACTTCAAGTTTTTCGATTATCTTAATTCGAGTCATTAGATTAGTTATTTGTAAAGTTATGTAAAAGTTCAAGTGTAAGGGGAATGCAACGCCCCTATGATGTATTATTTTGGATGGTAGGGCAAGAGTGTATGCGCAAAAAAAAAAAAAAAAAAAAAAAAAAATTCAAGAAAAATACAAAAAAAAAAAAAAATGAGAAAAAGAAAAATAGAAAAAAACATACGGACTACCATCCCGTTTCATTTTATGTTTATTTTATGTTTTTGTTATTTTGTTTTTAGCTTAAGATTGAGTCGAGTCTTGGCTTAGCAACATTGTATAGTACATGTAATTAATCAAGATCTTTAACTCGCCACCAGTAAAATATCCCTTATCCAACAAAACCGTGTTTATCATATCCCTACACCTAACGTTATAACCCATGTAAAAGCCCTCTTTGATAGTTTATCTTAGGTGCTTATGCCTAGTGGAGGAGGTTTTCGATCCTTTCCCAAGCCTATGGTAATCTATTTGCTATGACAGGTAATGAGAGATATTATCCGTTTTCATTTATGAGATTTATTTTGATGACACTTGAGAGATGTGAGTATCTAAACACTACTTGTGAGGTGCTAGTTTGTAATCTCCGTGCTTATTATGATTAAAGTGGAACGAATATTTGTTGTAATTACTTTTATGTTAGCATTAAATGACCCCTAACTTGTATTTTGATTAGAATAAAAGCGCATTTGCTTGAGGACAAGCAAATCTCAAGTGTAAGGGTATTTGATGAAGCGAAAAGTGTACCGCTTTTAAGGGGTCATTTAAGCCCTAAATCGTATTTATTTGATCAAATATTGCCCTAAATCGTTCCTTTTGTCATTTTAGGTACTTTTGAGAAGAAATCTGGAAAAGGAAGCATTTTGGACGTTTTTGGAGCATAAAAGTGAAGAAAACGACAAAGTCTCAAAATCGGCTAAAAGTTACCTTTGACGGCGTCAGGGATTGCCCTGGACGGCGTCATGGCTTGGCAAGAAAAAGGTGGATGTGAAAATTACTCATGATAAGCCAGAGAAATTTGCATGGGAATTCTGACGGCGTCACCCTTTGGAGTGATCAAGGTCGTCACGGCTTAATTTAAAGAGGGACGGCGTCACGCCTAATTCTGACGGCGTCAAGCCTTGATAAGCCAGAACGGATGTTTGAGAGCTAAAGAGGGACGGCGTCAAGAAGGCCATCCGGGAACCCTAAAAGCGGCGAGGTGACGGCGTCACACTCCATAACGTGACGCCGTCAGATCTGAAAGTCTATATATAGTTTTGCAATTTTTTGTCATTAGTGTGGAACTTATTGTGGAACTTTGTGTGTGAAAACCCTAAGACGATTTTAGCAGCTTTTTCAAGGCTTTTTGCCTTGAGATCTTCCATGTTACATTGAAGATAAGTTATCAATTAATCATTCAATATATCTATGTGTTGTTTGATTCTATCTTGTTCTTGTCTTTTGTTTAACATGCTAGGCTAGGTTTTCTTTGTGTTTGCTTAGATCTAATGAAACCTAGCTATTGATTATTGGTTATTAGTGTGTTATTAGTTGTATTGGATGATTGTTTATCTATGTTAGGCTTAAGAAAACTGGCTAACTTCCTATTCGGTAACTTGCTTGAACGTCTTAAGAAACATGAACCAATGCGTACTAAAGGTTTTTATGGTTGTATTTAATGCACAAGCGAATTCTAGTGATCCCATGTTAGGAGCTTCCTAGCCGGCTCGACATAGGAGTTAAGTAGGAGCTTGTAGAGTTGGGGAAGTACGTACGCCACCCCACGATTGGTATTAAGGAATACACCCGTCATCCACGCAACTAATACACACTAATCAATCGGTAAAAGATAGTTAGGGAGTAAGGAAATCTAAGTAAACACATTTCTCTCCACATAAGTTTTACCACCTTTTCATTTTCTGTTATTTTATTTTATTTGCATTCGTAGTAACTTGGGTTAGTTGACTAGCAACTAATTCCGCCCACTCTTTCAAACCCGAGATTTTACTTGCTTTCATAAAATTATAAAAACATAAAAAAGAATCTTCTCTCACCCTTAGACCTATTAGAGTAGTTTTTCATACCTAACGAACACTATTCCCTGTGGAGAACGATCAATCCCCCGTACTTACCACTACACTATACTACATCGGTCAGGTACACTGCCTGGTGGGGTTGTAAGCCTCTTGAGATCCCTCGAGAGGTAAAACCTGTTGTAAGGTTGCAAAACCACGCATCAGGACTGCTTTTTGAATGTTTTGTCTCATTTAGGATATGAATGCGTATAATTGATTTACTATTTGTGAAAATTTCGACAGTGTTTCCCCTTTACTCCTACGAATATGTCTTTAATGCACATATTTGGGGAGTTGAGGGGAAATGCTGCCGAAATTTTCTCAAATAGTAAATTCAGTTATACGCATTCATATATGAGACGAAACATTCAAAGAGTGGGTTAGGATTGCCTTCCATAGTTGGATTAGGTGAACAAAACGCACAACTCGTGATTCCACCTTTATGTATTTATGTGCAGATTTTTTTGAACACGCTTAATTCTAAATAATTATTTATTGCATCATTAAAACTTAGTTATGCCAATTGATAAGAGTTGGGTCTCTCAACCTCGTGCTAGCCGCGAATTTCTAAAAGGTCTTAGAGCTTTTTGCGAGTATTGCAAGTCCTTTGTGAATATTGATGGGAATGTTTATTGTCCGTGTAATTATTGTCATAACTTTTGTTGGGTAAAACACGAAGATTTGTTTAATCACATAATCTCATACGGTTGGGACCAAAGTTATACGAAATGGCATAATCACGGTGAACCGGACGAGCAGACAGTAGTACCCACCACGAATCAACATGGGAGTGATATGGCTGAGTTCCTTCATGATATTTGTCCGAATAACGAACAAAATGAGCCAACTGAAGGAAATATTGGCGAGACAAGCAACGAGCCAACTCCTCAACGTAACGAGTTTGAAGAGTTACTCGCCATTGCCAACGAGCCACTATACCCGGGCTGTAATTGGATGTCTTCATTGGACTTTATGGCAAAGTTTACGAACATCAAGGTCAAAGGTAAAATGAGTGACACCACATTTAACGAAACCCTAAAATTTCTCAAAGAATGTTTCCCACCCGCTCTAGGATACAAAATCCCATCGTCATACTATGAAATAAAGAAAACATATAAAACGATCGGGTTAGGATACGAATCCATACATGCTTGTGTAAATGACTGTTTTTTATATCGGGGGAAGGGTAATGAAGATTTGCAGAATTGTCCCATCAGCGATGCTAGTAGATGGAAAGACAAGAACACACTGGGGAAGAAAGTTCCTAACAAGGTGTTGCGTTATTTTCCTATCATTCCTAGACTACAGCGTTTGTACAAGTCTAAACACACTGCAAAACATATGACTTGGCATGCTTCTGGGCAGTCTACGGAGGACGGTAAGATGCAACACCCGGTTGATGGTCAATTATGGAAGAAATTTGACATGAAGTATTTTAAAGAATTTTCCTATGAAAAAAGAAACGTCCGATTAGGGTTGGCTGCTGATGGTTTCAATCCGTACGGCAACCTTAGTCAGTCTTACAGCATGTGGCCGGTCATATTAACAACATACAATACGCCTCCCTGGATATGTATGAGAGAGACTTCTCTTATGTTGACGTTGTTAATTCCGGGCCCTAAATCACCTGTGAAGGACATAGATATTTACTTGAGGCCTTTGATTGAAGACCTAAAGATTCTATGGAAAGATGGAGTCACGACTAGGGATGCTGCCACTGGCACTGAATTCTGTATGAGAGCAGCGCTTTTATGGACTATCAATGACTTTCCCGCTCGAAGTAGTTTGTCTGGGTGGAGTGGGCAAGGTTACTTGGCTTGTCCGACATGTAATATAGACACTCCATCTGTTCGCGTGTTAGGCAAAACCGCTTATGTTGGTCACAGAAGATTCTTAAAAACGACCAATAATGGCGGAAAAATAAACGGGCATTCTATACTCGGGACGATGATCATAGACAACCTCCTAGAAAACTTACCAATGATGTCATCTTGAATCAACTTAGTAGATTGCCTAAACGTATTCCGGGGAAACATCCAAGTTTTGGGGGTGCGAAGAAAAAACGTGATCCTGTTCGCAAATTAAATTGGACCAAATTATCCATTTTCTACAAGCTAAAGTATTGGTCTTTTCTTACACTAAAACACAATTTAGATGTCATGCATATCGAAAAAAATGTGTGTGAGAGTGTGTTGGGTACTTTGTTAATGAATGACAAATCAAAAGACACCAACAAGGCAAGACAAGACTTAGAAAATTTGCAAATTCGTGAAGAGTTGTGGCTCGTCAACAAAGGAAACGGGAAGTGCTCTAAGCCTCATCCCACGTACTCTTTCACAGCTGAAGAAAGAAAACAATTTTGTCAATTCATCAAAGGTACGCGTTTTATTTCAAAATTTATTTGTTCCAATTCTATTCGCGTATCCATTTCGACGACTTACTCTAATATCATGATTTTTTTGTCAATTCATCAAAGGTGTGAAACTACCTGATGGGTTCGGATCTAACTTCAAGCATAAAGTGACCGACAATGATAGCAACATAACAGGCTTGAAGGCTCATGACTGTCACATAATGATGCAGCGGTTGCTTCCTGCTGGACTTCAAAATTACTTGAAGGACCAAACCACCGCAACACCAATAATCGAGCTTTGTTCATTCTTCAAACAAATATGCGCTCGAACTTTGATGGTGGATGACATGTTGAAAGCTAAAGAACAACTCATGAATATTTTGTGCAGTTTCGAGCAAATTTATCCTCCTGCTTTTTTTGACATAATGATTCACTTGGTTATTCATCTACCCGAAGAGGCTATTGAAGGCGGGCCTGTTTACATGAGGTGGATGTATCCATTTGAAAGATACATGAAAAAGCTCAAGAATTATGTCAGAAATAAAGCTAAGCCCGAAGGTTCAATAGCGGAGGGTTATATTGCTGATGAAGCATTAACTTTCTGTTCGCATTATTTTCGGGGTGTTGAGACGAGATTTAATCGTCCTGACCGGAATGAGAACGGTCCAAGCCCAACAAGTCAATTTCAGGTGTTTCGATCAATCTGTAAACTGAATGGCAAGCAATCATTGATCCGGGTTCAACCAGACACAATGAAGAAAGTAGTATGGTATGTACTACACAACAGTCATGAAATCGACCCGTACGTGAACAAGTACGAGAGGTACGCGTTTTATTTCAAAATGTGTTTTACGTAAGTTATTATTCGACGACTTATTCTAATATCATGAACATTTACAGGGCATTTCCTGGCAATGATATACAAGAAGGATTTCCTCGCTGGTTTGGGAGCAAGGTAGACTTATTGTATGTATTACCCTGTAAAAATAACGACTATTACTCATCTATATCTATTCTTAACTTTTTCATAGATTCGTGAATTAAAAGTAAAGGATGACCCAATTTGTACTTCCGAGTTATTCGCTTTGGCTTGTGGACCAGCATGCACTGCAGTCTCAGTCGACTCTTGCGTAGTCAACGGTGTGAAGTTTATCGTACACGACCGTGATTTACGTCGTTCAACTCAGAACAGCGGAATTTCAACTCCTAATCCTAGCGGAGGAATGTATTATGGCCAGCTTGAAGAAATTCTCGAGTTTTTGTATGTTCCGTTTAAGGTTGTGCTGTTCAAAGTCAAATGGTTCGACACTAATAACGAGGGTCGCATAAAACGTTGTACGTATAGAAATAACATTACACAAATTATGACAGACCGTGTATCATTTCAAAATGAACCATACATTCTTGCAACATAAGCAACACAAGTCTTTTACCTTGATTTCCCGGGTAAACGTGGTAGTTGGAAGGCCGTCCAAGATTCTTATCATCGAAAGATTTGGAACCCGGATATCATCGTGGTAGAAGACAATCAAGATGTTGTACATGACAACAACTCATCACATGTCACACTCTCTGCTGAGTTGGAAAAGTTGAATTATAGCACCATAGATATAGATGTCCAGCCAGCGGAAGTTGAGGCACCACCAGCACCAATTATCACTGATGTCGACGACGACGATGATATTGATTATGATGACCACATTCCTCATGATTTAGCATCTGATCATGAAGACCACGTCGATGGTAAGGATGAAGCTGGCACTAATAATGATGATTTTTATCTTAGTGATGTAGGAGATTGATCTCAAATTGTAATTTGTTAAACGACACTTATTTGAATGAAATTGTTATCGAGTTGTTAAATGTGTTTATTTATTTATTTATTTATTTAATTATTTGTTATTATCTTTTTTGGTTTATATTGTTATTTATTTGAATGTGTGTATATATATGCATATATGTGTTTCTTCACTAATTTCTATGTTCTAGTACAGATGGCGGATGTCATGCCTACGAGCCATGGTGGTGATGGAGGCCACGAGCCACCCCGGGATCCCGCGAGGAGGATAGGCACCAATTGCGAGCGTAAGAATTTCTCCATTATTTTAATTAAACTTGATCATTATTTGAAATTGATAACTTGTTATTTTATGTCACCATCACTTTAATTTGATTACTTGCAGGCTCTAGTTCGAGAGCTCCCAGGCCTAAGCCTACTAAGCCTGGGTCGAAAAATAGGGAAAGGCGGGAAGGTGGTTCGCGGTGCCACCCAGAACGCAGCCTTACATGCCATGAGGAATGACACAGGGCGCCCGGTCTCTATCAGATTCAATAGGAATGCCAAAGGCATGTGGCAGCATGTTGGCCCTCATGCTCCGTGGTTCTCGAACTTTGTGGGGAGCTTGATACGGGACACCGTTCCACTGTATTACAATTCGTGGGATGTTGTTCCAGAGGCCTCGAAGGTACATGTGGATAACCGGCTCAACGTAAGTTTTTTTTTTATCTTTTATTTTTTTAATTATTGTGTTTATTTATTTTAAATGTGTTTATTTATTTAAATTTGTCTCTTTATTTAAGTTTGTATATTTATTTTAATTATATTTTATTGCAGCATTTCTTTGATCTCGCCCCCCACCTTGCCGGTCCAAATGGGGAGGAGATTGTCGCTAGTATCGAAGCTTACCTGAAAAAGATATACAATGACCAAAAGTACAAGCACAAGAAGAAAATTTTTACAAAGGCAGGTGGGGTCGAGAAACTGGACGAAATCAAGGCAAAGCGTCCCGAGAACATGGCGGAAGATGAATGGGAACAGCAGGTAAATTTTTGGATCGACACATACTTTGTTATTGTTATTATTATTATTATTATTATTATTATTATTATTATTATTATTATTATTATTATTATTATTATTATTATTATTATTATTATTATTATTAATAATAATAATAATAATAATAATAATAATAATAATAATAATAATAATAATAATAATAATAATAATAATAATAATAATAATAATAATAATAATAATAATAATAATAATAATAATAATAATATTTCATTTATATAATAGTTTTTATTATTTATAATAAGCAGATTGAGCACTGGAGCGACCCCAAGAAGTTGAAGATCGGGGAGATCAATAGCCAAAATAGGAGCAAAATGAAGACTGCCACCCTTCATGGATCACATTCCTTGGTTGTCATAGCTGATAACTTCGTAAGACACTTTTTAATCATTTTATTTATATATATAGTGTTGGGTGAGTATTGATTGATTTTATTTATAAACAGTTGAACTCCCCCGACCTCGACTCCGAGGATACTCGAGACCATATAGACATGTACAGACACACCCATACCACCAGAGGGGGCGCCTGGGAGTCTGAGGAGGCCGAATCCAGATACGTAAGTATAATTTATTTCCAAAAACTCACCAACATTAATGCAATATAATAAATCACGACTTATATATTACTTTTCTTGTTTTTTTCTAACTAAACAGAATGAGATGGTCCGGCTGCGGTCAGAGAGCACCTCCTCTGGGATGCGTATGTCAAATGCGGAGATCCTGAGCTAGGTGATCGGTGGCAAGCAGAGGGGATATATTCCTGGCATAGGTCCAGTTTTACCCGGAGGTGGTCACAGGCCGACTCTGAGCTCCTCACGAGCTCGTGAGGAAGCCTCCTCGTCCTCACTGCGCGAGACCGTGACGCGGCAAGAGAACACGCTGCAGCGGCAAGGGAACACGCTGCAGATGATTCTGGATTGGGCGAGGAGACAGCCGGGCTTTCCTGTGGAGCTAGCAGTGGGATTGCCAGGGACATCAGGATCCCAGACTGCGTCACCGGGTGAGTCTAGACCTGCAGGGGAGGGTAGTCGGGGAGCTGGGGGTAGTGGGGGTAATGGGGATGGTGGGGAGAACGGGGATTAGTGTATGGGTCGGATGGGTCACTTTATGTTTGTTTTGGGTTATTGGACATAGTTGTGTAGATTTAGATGGATTATTATGTGTTAGGATTCCCACTAAACTGTTCCTCGCTAGCTTATGTATAGTTTTGTAGAATATCATGTAGATCACGGTTTTTGAACCGTTTTTGGCGAATTAGGATTCATATGATTATGTTTAGCGAATTTGGATTGTTTAGCGAAGTTGGATTAATATTATTTTTAGCGAATTTTGTTTGAATTTGGTGTTGTTGTATATGTTTAGCGAATTTGGTTTTAATTTGGTGTTGTTGGCGAATTTGTTGTGTTATCGAATTTGTTATTTTGGCGAAGTTGGATATAGTTGGGGTAAACTGCAGGTTTTATGTGCTGCATTTGGTAGGTTTTTGCAGCAATTTGCGGCAAAAAACCTGGAATTACCCATTTTGCAGCAATTTGCTGCAAAATGGGTCAGAGTCTTTTGGTGGGGACATGTCCCCGCCAAAAGACAGAAGCAAATTTATATTTGCAAATTATTGGCGGGGACAAGTCCCCGCAGAAAGTATTTCGAACAACAGTAAATGTACTTTCTGCGGGGACATGTCCCCGCCAAAATGAATAATTAAATTAAATAATCGGTTGATTAAGGTATACAACATGTTAGGAATATAAATATTCAGATGAAGGCTCGGTCACCCCGAGCATCTAATTAGCATTTCTATAGCTCGTAGGCTTATCTATATTAGCTTAGTATTATTAGTATTAGTATTAGTCGTATCTATATTTGTGGAGTGGGTCGGGTCTTTACCCTCTGTCAGCTCGCTCCACAGTCCACTAGGGACATATTATGTAATAGTATAAATACTCCCTTCCCACCCATGGGAAGGGTTGGACCTTTCAAGCTAATAGATTACTAGTTACTTTCTCTCTCTAAAAGGCTCCCACTTTCTCACTCTAAAATCTCTTCTATTCGATCCAAACTAAGCCTCACACAAGTGTTTCTTGCATTGTGAATACCCTACAATTGGTATCAAGAGCCATGGTTAGGTCCATGAGAGTTGGTATTCACGGATTTGTGTAGTTTGTGAGGTTTTTTATTCTTGGGTCGATTTGTAGTTTTCAAGTTTTTTTTGGTTCGGTTTGATTAGTAGCATAAACTTCATTTTGTGCTTTGTTTAGTGATTAGAAGTCGTTTTACCTTGTATTCGTGTAGCTCTTTAGGTTTTTTCTTGGTTAGATTTGTGGTTTTTAAGTTTTTTTTTGTTCGGTTTGGTTAGTAGCATAAATTTCATTTTGTGCTTTGTTTAGTGATTAGAAGTTGTTTTACTTTGTACTTTCTAGCTTAAGAATAGTATTAGAGTGGTATTTAGTGTTTGGATTCACAGATCTAAGAACAGTGTGGTGATTTTGGGGAAATTCGTGGGTATTAGTTGAGTTGTTCTTGGCAGCGGTTTGTCTACTTGGGAAGTATTCTTGGACTCGGTTTGTGTCTATTCTTGGATACGGTTTGTCCTATTACTCGTTTAGGCAAAAAGACAAAAGGCAGTGAAAGCGACGTGCTTGGGAGTTTGTGTCTACTCGGTTTGTCCCTGCTGCGCATACTCGGTTTGTCCCTGCTGCGCGTACTCGGTTTGTCCCAGCTGCGTGTACTCGGTTTGTGTAGACTCGGTTTGTCTGTGAGGATTTTACTCGGTTTGTGTAGACTCGATTTGTCCCAGCTGCGTGTACTCGATTTGTGTAGACTCGGTTTGTCTCTGAGAAATTTACTCGGTTTGTACCTACTCGGTTTGTCCCAGCTGCGTGTACTCGGTTTGTGTAGACTCGGTTTGTCTCTGAAGAATTTACTCGGTTTGTGTAAATTTACTCGGTTTGTGTCTACTCGGTTTGTCCCAGCTACGTAGACTCGGTTTGTCTCTAAGGATTTTACTCGGTTTGTGTAGACTCGGTTTGTCTCTGTTGAATCTACTCGGTTTGTATCTACTCGGTTTGTCTCTCAGACTTGTATGCGGTTTGTGTCTTGGTGATTTTAGAAATTCCCGCGAAAGATTCAATTTCTCGGTTAAATCACAAGATCTGTAAAATCCCGTAGTTACTATGGCTACCACATCAAGTACATCATCAGATGATATTCAAGCAGCAGGATCTGATACTCGTCCACCTATGCTAGATAGGACGGATTATGAGTCTTGGGCACAACGAATAAGACTTTACTGCTTGGGAAAAGATAATGGTGTTAACATTCTTAAGTCAATAGACGAAGGACCTTATCAGATGGGTACCACCAGAGACGTTGTTACAACTGGTGAAGATGGGACTGTAACTTTGGGCATTGATAGACCTAGAAACTATAATGATCTTAATGAAGAAGAAAAGAAGAGGTATGATGCTGATATTAGAGCCTCAAACATAGTCATTCAAGGTCTTCCAAAGGATGTATACAAGCTCATCAATTTTAACACTGAAGCCAAGGCGGTGTGGGACAACGTTAAAATGTTGTTGGCAGGGTCAGAACTCACAAAGGAAGATCGTGAGTCACAATTGTATGATGAGTTCGAGCATTTCAAAATGAACCCAGGAGAGAATGTCACAGATTACTATGTGAGATTTCATAAGTTGGTGAATGATATGAGGATGATCAGAATGACTATGCCCAATATCCAACTTAACTCAAAGTTTGTGAACAACATGACTCCTGAATGGGACAGATTTGTTACTGCAGTCAAACTCAACAAAGGTTTAAGGGATACTAACTATGAACAGCTGTATGCTTACCTGCAACAACATGAGAAGCATGCCGTCTATGATCGGGTGCTGAGAGAAAAGTTGAATCCTTCAACTACAAATGACCCACTGGCTTTCATGACAAATGTACAACCAACAATCCAATCATCATCCAATCCAAGCTATCACCAACTTCACTCACAAATACCTGCTATGAGTTCACAACTTGACTCAGGCTACTCTCAGACCGACAAAATGATTGACAATCTCACCAATCAAGTATCTCTACTGGTTCAACAGTTTCAAGCATCACTCCCTCAGACCAATAATCAGTTAAGGAATTCTTCCAACCCACGCAATCTAGCAATGGTGGAGGATGGGAAAATTGTGGTTCAGAATGTGCAAGGGAGAGCTGGTAGAAACATGGGTCGAGGTTATGTGCAGAATAGAGCAGGGAATGCCAATCAAGGGCAAGGGAAACAGATCAAGTGTTATAATTGTGGGGGGCTTGGACACATTGCTAGAAACTGCAATCAACCTAAACGTCCTCAGAACTCAGATTACTTCAAAGACAAGATGCTGTTAATGCAAGCTCAAGAAAATGGAGCTGTATTGGATGAGGAAGAGTTATTGTTCCTGGCAGGAGATGGAGGAAATACTTTTGATGAAGATGTGGATGAGAAACCTGTTCAGGATCTAGCACTTAATGATCCTAACATCTTCAAGGCAGATGACTGTGATGCATTTGACTCTGATGTGGATGATGAACCTACTGCTCAAACAATCTTCATGGCTAACTTGTCTTCCCTGGCCTCATCTCGTCAAGCTGGTCCTTCTAATGCATCCGTGATATCTGAGGTACTAAAAATTTATGACACATATAATATTGTCGAGGGACAACAGATTCCCGAAGAAGTACATCAGGCAGTTGTTTCTGACTCAAGTGATGTTGATATGGAAAATAGCAATATTGTCTCATATGAACAGTATTTGAATAGCAACAACTCGCCTGATGTACCAAATGGTGAATCCTTTGTCAATAATGATGTGTGTGCTATGAGTAATGTATGTGCCTTAGATAATGCGGGTAATGTAGACAATGCATGTGTGTACCATGAGAACAAATTGCCTGTCCCTGATGATAACTTGATCACTAGACTAAACATCTATAAAGACCAAGTTGCTATGTATGAACAGCGTGCTAAGTTTGAGCTTAATGATCGTGAGCAGAAATTAGAAGGTCAAATGAGTACACTTATTAAAGAGTCTAGAGCGCGAGAAGAAACATTAAAAATAGAGTTGAGTTCTTTGAAAAGTCAGCTAGAACAGTCTGTCAAACAGAAACAGGAAGCACAAAAGTGTGTAACAACACTTAAGCAAGAATTCAAACAAAAAGAAACAACTCTTTTAAATGATTTCTCTAGACTCAAAACGTTAAAAAATAAGCTTGAAGATAAGTTGTACACACAAAATCAAACCATACAAACTGCTCAAATGATTCATAAGCACAGAAAGTTGAGTGATAAGCACAGTAAAATCATGATAGGTGAACCTAAGTCAACCATCCTTAGGGACATGCAAGTACTTCAACCATCCCTATATGATGGTAATGTGATGCTTATGCCTATTCATGACCAACCTGAGCATATCTACACTGATGAAGATGATGAGTTGAGTGATAAAACGAGGGAAAAAATGAATGAGAAAATGAGGGATCCCGAGTGCATAGCCAGACGAATAATAATCAAACCCCATGATTATTATGAAGAAAATCGTTTGACTGTGTTTGCTCCTCAAAAGAAGTTAACACCTGAACAGATATTTTGGAAACAAGATAATGAAAAACTTAAGGTAGAAAAACTTAAGGCCAACACTCCCCTCATTAGAAAAGTTGCGTCCATAACGGTGTATCCTCCCAATACACCTAGGAATTTAGTGCCTTTGTCTCTTCCCACTGAATGCAAAACCTTTATTAGCTTATATGTGCTTTGGCAACTGTTTGCTGATTTCGATAAAACATGTAAGAAGAGAATCACACCCACTGGCATTACTGAGGGGGAAAGGTGTTTTGAACATGCAAAAAGGTGTTACTTAACTGAGGTCATGCCATTCTTTAAACTACTTAAAGAACACTTTGAAGGGTTGCAAACTGCCCTTAAAGCCGAAATAAATGAAATGAAAGTAGTGTTTAAAGATATGGAAAATGAGGTGAATGAACATGCAATAGAACTTAAGAGTCGAGAGATTGAAAGAAAAAACATACTCCTTACTAACGACAACTTGATTGCTAAATGTATTGCACAAGATGTATTTTACACTGTCACTGATTCTGCATTGTCTGCTTGTCAATTTAATGAGTATGCTATTGCGTTAAATGTCACCCAGAATCGTGTTGTTGAGCTTGAGGGGGAGAATTTTAAATTGCTTGGAAAAATTCAAAATGATGACCATGATAATATGGTTAAACGTTTTTCAAAATTAGAAGTTGAATATCTTAATTTGCAATTGAAATATCAACATTTAAATGAAAAACATAAAATATCGAATGACAAGACATCCTTGGATGCTCCTGAATTTGATACTTATTTTGAATTAAGCAAACGAGATGAGACAATTCAAGCTCACACGAACACGATTCGACTGCTGAGGGCCCAAATTGCCCAATTGAAATCCAACAAGTGTGAAGTATATGGCACCAATAAACCTTCGTCTTCAGATGCTCAGAATTTTCAATATCAAAACACCATAAATAAGTTACATTATGAAAATGAGTGTTATCGAGAAGAAAATTCAAAGGTTAAACAACATTTCAAAGAGTTATATGATTCTATTAAAGTTACAAGAAGCAATCACAATGATCAAATAACTTCTTTGACAAATGAAATTGAGAATCTGAAGGCTCTGGTGAAAGGTAAAATGCCATGCACCACTTGTAATTGTGATGCACCAAAGGCTACTGATAGTAAAAAGTATGATGTTGATGTTGGGCGTATTCCGTTTAAGCTTAGAAATAACAGCCTTGCCCATCAAACATATCTCGATCATCTTAGAGAAGGCCTTGACACACTTCGTGAGGTAGTTGAAGAGGATAGGAATAATAAGCCACTTGATCAAGCAGTTGTCTATGAATGCAAACTCACGAAAAGGATTCAGGAAAACTTAGAATATGCCATAGGCTCAATTCCTAAGTTTAGAGGCCATAGAGATAGATTTGTTGCATCATCATCCAATGTTGTGAACAAGCATGTAGCCTTTGATCTACCACCCAAAACATCAGAACCCAACACATCATTATCAGGAAGGCATGTGACAGAAAAACAAACTAATGTTACCTTCGATGCTTCTACAGGAGTAAAAAGTGACACCCAAGCTAGCGGGTCAAGGTCTAGAGGAAATGAAAGAAAGGATATGACTGCGCCAGCTAAGAATGATCACTTGAAGAATGTAGAAGTCCAACCTAGGAACAATAAGTTTGCAATGAGTAGGATGAATCGTGTTGATTCTAGTATCAAAAGTACTGTAATTAATTCGAATTCTAATGCTATCTGTAAAACATGCGACAATTGTTTAATTTATGCTAATCATGATGAATGTGTTGTGTCTTTCCTGATGTCTTCTGCATCATCCCATGTTAAGAATGGTAGGATAACTGAAGCATGCAAAAAGGTTTGGAAAGCAACAGGAAAAACATTTGCTAGCATAGGCTATCAATGGAGACACACTGGAAGGAAATTCAATTTAGGAAAACAGTGCACGTTACCTAAAATGGATAAGCATAAAATTGTGAATGTTAAGGAATGGAGACCCACTGGAAGGAAGTTCAATTTAGGAAAACACAGAACAGTATCTAAAATGAATATGCATAAAATTGTGATGAATAAGGAATGGAGACCAACTGGTAGAATCCTGGCTTTAGAATCACAATGCCTTCCATCTAGGTCTTGTCCTACCTCTAGTTCTGTCTCCTCAGTAAAGACAGTAGCATCTGTGAAATCTGTGGCTCCTGAATATGTATGTGCTGACCAAATGGACCCCAATTGCACTTGGGGATCCACATTTTTCAGTTATCCATTGTTGTCTGGTTTCAAGTGCAGGTCGTACAAATCGTCCTGTGGTATTTGGACTCAGGCTGCTCAAAACATATGACTGGGGATCGCTCGCGGCTCAAGAACTTCGTGAAAAAGTTTATCGGGACAGTTAGATTTGGGAACGACCACTTTGGTGCTATTATGGGTTATGGAGATTATGTGTTTGGTAACAGTGTAATATCAAGGGTATATTATGTGGAAGGACTAGGGCACAATCTGTTTTCTGTGGGTCAATTTTATGATTCAGATCTGGAAGTGGCTTTCAGAAAGCATGCATGTTTCGTCAGAGAATTGGATGGTTTAGATCTCCTCAAGGGCAGTCGGGGCACCAATCTCTACACCATATCAATTGAAGAAATGTTGAAGTCCTCTCCCATATGTTTGCTTTCTAAAGCCTCTAAAACAAAATCATGGCTGTGGCATCGTCGTTTGAACCACTTGAACTTCGGTACCATAAATAATCTTTCCCGTAAAGATCTTGTTAGAGGGATGCCCAGACTGAAATATGAGAAAGATCATCTCTGCTCTGCATGTCAACTGGGTAAAAGCAAGAAACAAACCCACAAGCCTAAAACCATCAACACCAACCTGGAAGTTCTTCATACCCTCCACATGGACTTGTGCGGTCCAATGAGAATACAAACCATAAATGGAAAGAAGTACGTTCTAGTGATAGTAGATGACTATTCTCGGTTCACATGGGTAAAGTTTGTGAGAACCAAGGACGAAACTCCAGAGGTTATCATTAAACTGATAAAACAGCTGCAAGTAAGGCTCGATAAAACTGTCAGAATCATACGCACAGATAATGGTACTGAGTTTGTTAACCAACAACTCCGTAATTTCTATGAAAGTATTGGCATCACGCATCAGAAAAGTATCCCTCGCACACCTCAACAGAACGGGGTGGTTGAACGAAGGAACCGTACTCTGGTGGAGGCTGCAAGAACTATGCTTATATTTTCAAAGACACCGATGTTTCTCTGGGCAGAAGCTATTGCAACAGCATGTTACACTCAAAACCGATCCCTAATTCATCCGGTTCATGAGAAGACTCCCTTCGAGTTAATTCATAACAAGAAACCAGATCTTTCCTTTCTGCGTGTGTTTGGTGCACTTTGCTATCCAACTAACGATAGTCAAGACTTGGGAAAGTTAAGAGCTAAAGCAGATATAGGTATTTTCGTTGGATACGCACCAGACAGTAAAGGGTATCGAATCTACAATAAAAGAACCCGTAAAATCATGGAAACCATTCATGTTACGTTCGATGAGCTGAGTGAGCTACCTGTTTCAGGACAAATCAGTTCTGGACCCGATCTTCACCTTTTGTCTCCTGGACCCATTAGTTCAGGACTTGTACAGAATTCCACGCCTGCAGATTCTTATGTGCCACCTACATGTGAGGAGTTGAAGAAGTTATTCGATCCTATGTTTGATGAATACTTTGAGCCAACGAATGGAACCATCCCGAGTGAACCAGCTATAATTCCTATGGATGAGGTCCAAGCCCCACAAGGTTCAGAAGGCCCTGCAGCTTCAGTATCAGTCAGTCACAATGCTCCTGCTGCCAGTCAATCGCCTTCGTCATCAAACACTCAAACTTCTCCAGTAATGCAAGAATCTTCAGATAATAATTCTTTGGAAGTTAATCCTTTTGCTCCTGTTGAAGAGGTTCCTTTTGAAAACATATTTGCTCCTGAACATTCATCAGACACATCCTTACTTGAAGAACACAGCACTGCTACATCTGTTCATAACCTTCAACCTCACGACCACCTCAGAAAATGGACCAGTGATCATCCAATCGACAACATCATAGGCAATCCCTCACGTCCTGTATCCACACGTAATCAACTAGCCACTGATGCAATGTGGTGCTTCTTCAATTCCGTACTGTCCAAAGTCGAACCAAAAGATGCCAAAGAAGCAATGACTAAAGATTGCTGGTTCCAGGCTATGCAGGATGAAATCCATGAATTTGATCGACTAGAAGTATGGGAATTAGTGCCTCCTCCTGAGCGTGCAATGATCATTGCCTTAAAGTGGATCTTCAAAGTGAAGCTTGATGAGTATGGTGATGTGTTAAAGAACAAGGCACGGCTAGTTGCTAAAGGGTTCAGACAAGAAGAGGGCATTGATTTTGAAGAATCGTTTGCTCCGGTTGCTAGAATTGAAGCTATAAGAATCTTCCTAGCAAATGCTGCTAGTCGAAATATGATAGTCTATCAAATGGATGTCAAAACGGCATTCTTGAATGGCGACTTGAAGGAAGAAGTTTATGTGAGTCAACCTGAAGGATTCGTGGACACTGAACATCCTACTCATGTTTACCGCTTGAAGAAGGCTCTTTATGGGTTAAAACAGGCGCCAAGGGCATGGTACGATACATTGTCCAAATTCCTCCTAGTAAACGGATTCTCCAAGGGTGTTGTTGATCCTACACTATTCACCAGGAAGTCAAGAAACCATCTACTACTAGTTCAGATCTATGTAGATGATATCATCTTTGCTTCAACAGATCCTAGTGAATGTGATAGCTTTTCAAACGAGATGAATTCCAAGTTCCAAATGTCTATGATGGGACAAATATCATTCTTCTTAGGATTACAAGTTTCTCAAAGTCCCGGAGGCATATTCATTAATCAATCCAAATACGCCAACGAGATCTTGAAAAAGTTTGGATTCTATTCAAGTGAACCTGTTGACACTCCCATGGTTGATAGAACAAAGCTGGATGAAGATCCTTCAGGGATTCCAGTAGATATCACAAAATATCGAAGCATGATTGGATCTTTGATGTACATCACGGCTAGCAGACCAGATCTTCTGTTTGCTGTGTGTATGTGTGCTCGGTATCAATCCAGACCAACCAAGAAGCATGTTGAAGCAGTGAAAAGGATATTCCGATATCTTCAAGGCACGGTTCATATGGGTCTCTGGTATCCTAAGGACACTGCAATGGAGCTAACGGCTTACGCGGATGCAGATCATGCGGGATGTCAAGACACTCGTCGAAGTACTTCAGGAGGAGCTCAGTTTTTAGGGGAAAAGTTGGTTAGTTGGTCTTCTAAGAAGCAGATGAGTACTTCCATATCATCTACTGAGGCTGAGTACATTGCTATGTCTGCTTGCTGTGCACAAATCCTTTGGATGCGATCACAACTTTCGGACTATGGATTCTCATACAACAAAATTCCCCTATATTGTGACAACAAAAGCGCGATTGCTCTTTGTTGTAACAATGTTCAGCACTCCAGATCAAAACACATCGACATCAGGCATCACTTCATCAGGGAACAAGTGGAAAAAGGAATTGTGGAATTGTACTTCGTGAGGACAGAGTTTCAGTTAGCTGACATCTTCACCAAGGCCCTCCCAAGAGAAAGGTTTCAGTTTATTCTCCCACGCCTCGGCATGAAAAGCATGACTCCTGAAACCCTCAAGTGTCTTCAGGAAGAAAAGGAGGAGTAAAGGATTGTCTTCTTATATCCTTGTACATAGTTGTATATATCTTAAATCAAAAAGAAAAATACAAAAATATAAAACCTATAAAAGCCATAAAAATCGAAAAATCAGAAAATACCAAAAATAGTTCTACCTAGGCATGTCTTCTGTTTATCGATAACATTTACGTATCTAGAAATGTCATTCAACAATGGCACGGATTCTTAAATGAAGCTCGAGCAGAAGTTATATTAATCAGTTAAAACATGTCTTAATGGCTTGCAGTTACTTCATACTGCAACCCGCACTATACAATGGGGAAAGCATGTCGCCAAAAAGATAGCTGTTCCTCCAACCGGGTGATGTTCACCTGGGCATGGATTACTTTATATCCATGTTCTCCCGTCTTGATGTACGTTTCAGTGCATCACTTCGTATATAAGAAGAGAAGTCTTCTTTTCATCTAGATTCTCTATCTTGTTTGATCCTTCAAGAGAGTCTTGATGTTACACAAGGTGGTAAATTGAACTAAATTTTCACAAATATCTGTCGCTCAATTGAATGACTACAGCTCTTTTAATGAAAAAACGGGTCATTAATT
This sequence comes from Artemisia tridentata subsp. tridentata, assembly GCA_021014915.2. Classification (NCBI taxonomy): domain Eukaryota; kingdom Viridiplantae; phylum Streptophyta; class Magnoliopsida; order Asterales; family Asteraceae; genus Artemisia; species Artemisia tridentata. The sequence goes on along the minus strand of CP139509.1, from coordinate 186,231,016 downwards.
GAGGGGGAGCATATTTGTTCAAATTTCCGACACCTTGCCAAATTTGTGCAAACATCAGCAGTGACGCTCTCTAGCTGGTTCAAGGGGAGCATAGTATGCTCCAAAATCAGAATACATTTAAAACCTGACCACATTTTCTCCCAAATTCTTCTAAATGTATTTAAATCAATTGAGATCACAAATCTCAAATGGTTTGAAATTTTTGATCGGGGAGAGAATGTGATTTAAATAAGAAAATTCTGATAAAATGTGATGATTTGGAAATTAATGTATGCTCTCCCGTATGTGCTAAACCATTTTGTATATCAAGGCACATATTGAGGGGGAGCAAAATGTTTTGGTCATAAAAGCAAGCTCTTCCATATGTGCTAAAATCTTTCGTATATCGATGCACATATTGAGGGGGAGCAAATGGTTTATACAAAACAAAGGATTTTGACATCTTGTGTGAGCAAGGCTCAGACTTCACCAAAGAATTGACGAAACTTGAATTGTCATCAATCGAAAGGATACGTCTTGGCCGGGTAATAATTTCAAGCTGGTCTAACCAGTGATGTAAGCGTGTCTCGAAAAAGACGTATCTGAGTAGAGTGTACCATTTCGAGAAACTTTCTGTGGACTTGACCAGGCCGGGTAATAATTTCAAGCTAATCCAACTAGTGATGTAAGCGTGTCTCGAATCGGTCATGTTCACTGAAAGTGGATCAATTCAAAAAGTGCGAGCTCTACATAACACGTGCAAATTTATAAAACAATCAACCGAGCACATGTTGAGGGGGAGCATTTGAAAAATATAAAACTCTCAAGTGTTTGCAAAAATGTGTTTCAGAATCATGAACACTTTGAGAGATTTTTCAATGATTTGGTTTGGCAATCATGGATGAATATCAAAGACCGACCATTTTTAATTAACGCATGGAGTTATAAGGATGGTTAGGTTAGGTTCAAGTTCCCATGATCCCGCCAGAGCCGGAGGGATCTACCCAGGGATAATCCACTAGTTAGTGTAGAAGTCCTTAGGTATGATTAAAAAGGAGAAATGTGTATAAGGGAAGAGTGCCGACTGAGATGGAGCTAACACTGGAATAAACCCAACAAGGTGTTAGTTATGAAGTCTCGGTAAGCACTGAAGGGGTTGAAGAATGAAAAAGAATTGTAAAGATAAAGGGTGAAAAGAAAGAAGCCCTCCTTACAACTTAGGCAGAAACCGGGTCAATACATATGCTGTCAGAATCACTTAGTTGATTGCTGGCATTGAAGACAAAGTATCATGGACCCAGTGATACGCTGCACAACCCTCCCTAGCCACTCAAGGTCCCTCAAAGGATTCTTGTTTCAATTGTCACGGAGTTCAATACATTCCTATCGTCTCTCTCACTCCGAGTTAGATGATATTGAATAGGTGGCAGTTCTCTCCAGCCTCCGCTCACTAAATCAAAACGCACTATTGAGTCTAGAGCCAAGAGATTCACAATAAGATCTCATAGGAACACGGATAATTTCTACTCTGGTTGTTCATCATTAAGGACACCAGTTGTAAACTTAAGAGTCCTACGCAGATCTTGGCAATCTGCCAGAACATTTATGAGAGAATTTACAAATGTAATTCTCAATGATTGAATGGAAATTCCTGCCAGGGTCAACATCAAACAGCCCTGAAAGCAGGTCACTTCGGTAATTCCTTGTGGATTACGCTTAGTGATCGCGGCGGTTTCTAACGGTCTACAGTCGTGGAGTGATCTCCAGCGACTCACCTAATCGTTGATGTGCTACGGTTCGATCTTAAAAAGCCCTCTGTGGGTTTTCGATTAGGAACGGTCTTGGTAAGGATTAGAGAGAGTTTTCACACTATGCTGTCAACAATCTCGAAGTCTGAACCTGTAAGTACCGGTCGATTTGTTGCTAACTGTCGTATGCAGGAACTTCTGGCGATTGTAGCTGTGGAAAGCTGTAGCTGGTTGCTGCTGTAGCTGGTTGCAGAAAAGATGCCAATCCTCTACCACATGTTCACACTACATCATCATTGTACTTCAACAAAGTCATGATCAACCATAAGACCTTTAACACAGCTTCTGCAAACTCTGATGCTGAAGATCATGACACCATAATAGTGTGAGCATGTCGGCTCGAAGAATATCACATCACAAGGAAACATACTGCTGAAAGATGACTTGGAAACAAATGTTGGATGATAAATTCGAAGAATTCTCAAAGATCATCCAAGATAGAAGAACAGTCATCATAAGATCACTGCTGAAAGCACAAAGATACAAGACTTTGAAGAATCAAAGACTACGAGCTATAAAGACAAGTTCAGAAGAAAGAATGCTAGAATTCGAATTATTATTTCCGGGGTGACCTCCCTTAGGGGGAGATTGTTAGGAATATAAATATTCAGATGAAGGCTCGGTCACCCCGAGCATCTAATTAGCATTTCTATAGCTCGTAGGCTTATCTATATTAGCTTAGTATTATTAGTATTAGTATTAGTCGTATCTATATTTGTGGAGTGGGTCGGGTCTTTACCCTCTGTCAGCTCGCTCCACAGTCCACTAGGGACATATTATGTAATAGTATAAATACTCCCTTCCCACCCATGGGAAGAGTTGGACCTTTCAAGCTAATAGATTACTAGTTACTTTCTCTCTCTAAAAGGCTCCCACTTTCTCACTCTAAAATCTCTTCTATTCGATCCAAACTAAGCCTCACACAAGTGTTTCTTGCATTGTGAATACCCTACAATTAATTAATTTTTTAATTAATCGTATAGTTTTTGGCGGGGACATGTCCCCGCCGAAAACCCTTGCCACGCTGGACAATCTTTGACCGGCTAGAAGGCGGTGGGACCCACAAGTTGCCGCCCAAAGTTGGTAAAAGTCACCGCCGAATGTATCAGCGACGAGGTTTCCGCGGTGACGTTTCGGCGGTGACATGTCCCCGCGGAAAGAGTATTGGCGGTGACATGTCCCCGCCGAAAGGCGAAAAATGTCACCGCCCAAAGGGGTGAATGTTGTAGTGGATATGAATCCAATTGATTGAATGATTTAAGTGTTATGTGTGCAAGTGATTGTGTGACTAGTCAGTTGGACTTGTTAATAAGAGTATGTAATGCTAGTATGATGAGTTGTATATGATAGCTTCTTATGTCTATTATTTACTAAGCATAAAGCTTACGATTTAGTTGTTGATATGTTTTGTAGGGTAAGTGATTAAAAGCTTATGAAGTGAAGTGATGGAATGGAAGTGCTTGCCTCGTATGTAGACAAGTAATGATAGAATACCATGCTTGAACAAGTTAAAACCCCATAAGTCGTCAACTTGTAATATTTTGGAAAGCGAAGTTTTGTTAATTGTCTTATGTATTTTTAAAGTAGGGTTGCAGATTTTATGTTATGTCCAAGGGTTATAGACAAATTATGTTTGATGTGTATTAAAGGGGTGTTTGGCATTATACCCGTACTTTCGTAAAGATAGCTTCCGCTTGTTGTTGAGGTAGGTACATAACTATAAAATACGAGTTATACTAATATATCTGCAAAGTTTCGTGAATTGTTGAGTCTTGGAATTATGGTTTTTGAAAAGTGAACTTGTGATGGCTTTAGCCGCCAGTCAGGACCACTTTCGCAGCCGGTTGGTTTTGACCAAACGGCCTAGTTTTCGGTTGGACCTATTCCAACCGCCGGTTAATGCGAGTTCAGTTTAAAAAAATATATCAAGTCTGAAAAAGAGCATTTCAACAAATTGAAAAAAACATTCCCCTCTAATAATGAACAATGATTTTACGTTTCAACTATGCTTTTGGTAATAAAAGCTTTAAAGAATTTCGACAAGAAATTATAGGTAAATTTAAGAGGATGTTTGATACGATAGAAAAGAAATAGGAGAATATGAAAAGGAATAGCATTCCCATATTTGTTTCATATATGGAATGGAAACAGGTCATCAAAGTTCCATTCCTTACCTTCAATTTAGATTGTGAAGAAAGCTGGCCCGTTTGGTTTGTTGGTATGAATCACAATGGGTATAGGTATTGGTATAGGGTGGAATGGGTATTGGAGGGAATGAGGAAACCCCCCACACACATCATATATGAGGAAACCCATACCCGTGGGTATCCTCATTCCCATTCCCCCCCAACCAATAACCAACCAAACAACATGAATGACTTTCAAAGTCATAGATTCATTCCCATTCCTCCCAACCAAACGAGATTGTGAAGAAAGCTGGAGAATGAGATTTTTTTTTTTTTTTTTTTTTTTTTTCTCGAAAGGCTGGAGAATGAGAATTTTTAAAGGGCCCTTTCTCAATTATCATTCCCAGGTGAATGGAAGCGACATAAAAAGAGAGGGGACTAAAACACATGCGACGCACAATACGTACTAAAAAACAAAACAAAAACAAAAAAAAAAAAAAAAAACCTAGCAGACAATTTTCCCTCAACTGGTTATCTTCATTAACTGTGTTTTTTATCTTCAACAAATCGCTAAAAATGTTATCATTGCGAAATTAAATGTGAAAGCCATCTTGAATTTAAAATTAACTTTATACATGTGTATCACTCAATGGAGCTATTTTACAAATAATATTTCAGTGGGATAATTAAATAATATAACACGACGCAATCTAAAAATTGAAACAAAAGAACTCGCCATGAGAAGCTAGTAAAGGTATGTTCGTAGCTTGAACAGATTTGCGTCAATCATGTTGCCTAACACAACACGGCAAGACCAAATCCTGAAAAGAAAGAAAACCAAAGATATTCACTGTCCCACAAGATTCACTTCGCAACATTGCATCAACCTTATTCACGTCTAAATCAGGTTGTGTCGTTACTAAATCTTAAACACCAGATAACGATAGACATATTATCACATGTGGTACATTTGATATTTACGAGATTATTATAGTTTTGCGCTAGTTATATACTTGTTTTGGAGTCTCGTGTGTACATGGTATTTTTATATAAGTTAACTTCAATTAATTGTTAGATGACTAGGTTAGTTGGTCTAAACCTAATTGTAGACTTAAAGGGAGGGGTATTATGGCATGCCCTTTGGTTGCCGATTGTGTCAAATCATCAACACCTTAGCTTTTCACATTTCATATTTACACAGCAAAAATACCCCTCCCCCTTTTACCATATCACATGCCGTTTGTATGCTGTTTTACAGTGTTTGGACCTCACAATTTTTTTTTCCATTTTTCAAACCAACTAAATTTTCATTCATAAAAATAAAACTACGAATTATAATAAGAAAATTAAATAAAAAAAAATGAAAAAGGAAAAAAAAGATCTTTTATTTCCTTGTTTGAGTCCAAATAAAATTAGCAAAAAAAAAAAAAAAAAAAAACTACATAGCCCAAACAAATAGTACGAAGCCCACTAAACAAATACTCTAAGGGCATGTTTGGTAGAGGGAAATGAGAGTGGAGAAATGGAAATGAATCAAATTTTTGTGTTTGGTATGTTAGAGAAATAAAAAGGTGGAGAATTGTGAGGAATTGGTAGAGAATTGATAGTGCAATTTTTTGATTTTGATTTCCACTTCGTTTTGAATGGAAATGGGAGAAATGAGAACTTTGTAAGTTTTTATTTTTTTAATTTTTCTTTTCTTTCTTTTTTTTTAGTTGCAAACCGATTTACGTAAATGTATTTTTTATAAAAAAAATTAATAATTTTTTTAAAATAAATTTTTTATAAAATAAGTTTAAAAAAAAATTAAAATAAATTTTTTATAAAAAATAATTTAAAAAAATATATTTTTTTAAAATATATTTTTTATAGAATTGTTATTTAGAAAAAATAAATTTTTTTAAATAATTTTTTTAATTAATTTTATAAAAAATAAATTTTAAAATAAATTAAAAAAAACAATTTTTTTTTAAATAAGTTTTTTTAAAAAATAAAATAAAAAAAATAATAATTTAAAAAAAATATTTTTTTTAAATATATATTTTTTAGAATTGTTATTTAGAAAAAATATTTTTTTTTAAAAAAATCAACAAACAAAAGTTCAAATTCTTTTAATAATTTTTTTTTTTTTTTTTTTTTTTGTCAATTCTCGAGTTTATTTCTCATGTTACCAAACACTAGAATTGACTTTAAATTTCTCTACCCATTTCTATTCTCTGAATTCTATTCTCTACTTCATTTCTATTCTCTGAAATTCTCTCTACCAAACGTGCCCTAAGAATATTGTCGTTTACATCTTCCCCAGGTTCTAAAAATTCTGAGAAAAAAAAAAAAAAAAAAAAAAAAAAAAAAAAAAAAACAACAACTAAACTCAAGCACGCGCACACACACCCCAAATCTCCACACAAACACAAACCCACTTATTAAATAAATAAATAAAAAAAAATAAAAAAAAAAAAAAAAAAAAAAAAAAAACAAATGGCGTGCGTGAGATAATTGGCATGGAAAATGGCGCAGGGTGGTGGGGTGCGGTCACGAATAAATGGCGGCACCATTATGGCTGCCAAATCGGAATGGCGCGAGGCAAAAGTGATGATACCCCTTGCTCTTTGGGCCTAATAGGTTTATGGTTTAAGATTGCTTGTTCACAAAGATTGCTTGCTTGTTCACAAAGCTATGTATTAGGTTTGGGCCAACTAACATAATCATTTAACATTAATATCTTTGTTTATATATGCGCGTATATAGAATTTATGCGTAGATAATTACCCAAAATAATGTTTTAAAATGATAAATTTGAAATGCATATTTTTTGTAGGATAGTTTACTTTAAAGTTTGAAGTGAGTTATTTTCCATTTCAAATTTCTCACAAATTAAGGGCAAATCTCAATCACTCAATTTTATGTTGAGAAAAAAAAGGATATCAATTAATATTTAAATTAAAAAAATTCAATTACATCTATTTTTTATAATTTAAATATCTCGTGAACCGTTAATTGTTAAAATATATATATATATATATATATATATATATATAGGGGAGCTTTATTTTCAGAACCCTGTTAAGTGCGGGAACTGCGAGAACTCCAAATTTGCATTAGAAAACGTGCATGTTCATATAAAACATGTATGTTTTCTTACATACACCTTAATACACATACCTGCGTATTAAGGTGTATGTAAGAAAATATACATGTTTTATATGAACATGCATGTTTTCTAATGCAAAATTGGAGTTCTCGCAGTTCCCGCACTTAACAAGGTTCTGAAAATAAAAACCATTTTGCATTGATCTGTTGCACTTAACAGGTTTTATATGAACATGTGTGTTACTCAAGTATGTGTATTAAGGTGTATGTAAGAAAACATACATGTTTTATATGAACATGCATGTTTTCTAATGCAAAATTGGAGTTCTCGCAGTTCCCGCACTTAACAGGGTTCTCAAAATAAAGATACACTATATATATATATATATATATATATATATATATATATATATATATATATATATATATATATGTATATATGTATATATGTATATATATTGGGACTTTCATTTCAGAACCATCTTATCTGCGAGAACTGACAGAACTACCAAAAACATACATGCACGCCTTCAATAATTGTATTTTTGCACATATGTTCTAAAAACAACATATATGTTTTTAAAAAAACATGGTTGTTCTAAAGAATTTGATAAGAAATTGGAAATACAACATTTTTCTTTGAAGGTGTGCATGTATGTTTTTATAAGGCGTGCAACGACAATATTGCGGCCTTGTGTAAGGTTTTTGTGAAAAAAGAGGATGAGTTCATGATGATATTGAAGAACATAGGTGGATACTTACGATTATTGATGATTTGCGTGTATTTTTTTTTTATTTTAAAAGGCGTGCATGTATGTTTTTGGTGGTTCTGTCAGTTCTTGCAGATAAGATGGTTCTAAAATGAAAGTCCCCCTATATATATATATATATATATATATATATATATATATATATATATATATATATATAGGGGGCGTTATTGTGGTATACACCCTTAAAGTAGAAAAAAATAGGTACAGTTATTGACCGTCGAATCAATCATTATAGATGAAATTTAATTTTAATTAACTCATTAATTGATAATGGTAATCTTGTAAATAGGTGAAACACTGTGGCATTTTCTATATTATGCATTTGATGAACCACCCACGAGTACAAACTTTCTACCAACCGAATTTACTTTTTATTTGTATTTATCTTTTACAAACTTTTATAATTATTTTTTATACTAATTAATTAATGATGCATCAATCTATTTTCTTTATGTTATATTAGTGTATCTTGTGACAAGAACTCACAAAAAGTGAAACACGAATGAATTTGTAGAGATAAAATACATTTTTTTTTTCGTCAGTTATTTTTTCAAATACGTGACACGGTTTCTTTTCAAAACGAGTTATAAAAATTAGTGTGTCATTATAAATACATCGTAAAATTTAATGTGTCACTTCATAATCAAAAAAATTAGGTGATAAACATAGTGTGTCGCTACAATGTTTAAAAAATTTGTATTATGTCACTACAAATGTATTAAAAATTTAATATGTCATTATAAATAAATCGTAAAATTTAATGTGTCACTCTATATGTATCAAAAAGATTAGGTGATAAATATAGTGTGTCACTACAATATTAAAATTTTTTGTAGTGTGTCACTACAAACTAGTTTGTCATTATAAATATTTTGTCATTATAAATATGTCGTAAAATTTTATGTGCTCCATATGTATCAAAAAGATTAAAATAACAATTCATTAATACACAAATCAAAATCCAAACAAAAATACAAAAAATATTAAATATAACAATTCATTAATACACAAACTGAGAAACGAAGTCCAATCATCTCACCCCAAGTCCATGCAATTCAGTAGCAAGTTATTAAGATAAAATTGATAGATTGCTAAAAACGTTACTCCTGAGTCCGGATTCATGAAAGCTTTGTTCAACACATATGCAAACCGTAATAACTCTCTTCTTCAAGCATGAGAAGAAAGTTTGCCAAAGAAACGTTCATAAGTTTCGAAAATAACTAACCCGTGACATAATTTTTCTTATATGCTAAACACACATAATTGCAAGAATAAAAAGTAAAGATACACAATACAAAAAGAAGACAAACTTCGAATTCTGGAAGAATAAAAAAAAACAAAAAAAAAAAAAAAAAAAAAAAAAAAAGGGAGTAGAATCGGCAACCTCGTCGGAAAATTAGACATTGATATTAAAACTATGAATATTAACACACATAATTAACCAACTAATACACAATAAAATATTATTTAATACACATAGATTCGTAAATCAAGAACAACAATGTGTACACAAACTCATCTATGAAAACAAATGATTCTCAGTTAACTATTTGATGCACAATCGGTACACATATACACACGTCTTTGATGGATCATTTTTTTAAAAATTGATAGATCACTCTATATATTGATGATACACACACTCAAAGTGACTAATTCATAAACTGTCATTAACCCCAAAAGAAATTAAAGTGACTAATACACATGGCAGCCGCAATACACATACCCATGACGACGGTGGTTGTTGTTGAGACACAAGACGGCGGCATCAGATATTCGGATGGATCGATTCAGATCTAATGTCGACAAATAGTAGGGCAGCGGTGGTTCGTGTTGAGATACACACTGGTTTTGTTAAAAATTAGGCGCCGCCATAAATACTTAGATCAGACCTTGCCGTCATTAAATCTAAAAAAGAAAGGCTTTTTTAGTTGTTGATGCTAAAGAACAGGCGGTAGATACTCGCAAGAGATATGTGAAAGTGTGTTTTTTGTTTGTGAGGGAGAGAATGCAGATCTAAATGGAAAATAATAGAAATTCAGAAATTAATGGGTTTGACAAAATAACAATATACCCTTTATCATTTAATTTAAATTTATATTTCACATTTAATTCTTAAATTCCACTTGGTATTTCAAATCCTACATGGCAAAATTTTATTGGTGCCTATTGTATTCTATTTTAAAATGTTCACCACATGAACATACATCTCTCTCTCTCTATATATATATATATATATATATATATATATAGAGGTGAGCAAACGGACCGGATGGACCGGACCGACCGACAAAACCGACCGGACCGGACCGGACCGACCACATTCGGTCCGATCCTCGGTCTAAGCTTTTTGGCTAATTCGGTCTTCGGTCCGGTCGGTCCGGTCCGGTCCGGACCGACCAAAAAACCGAAAAAACTTGCCAAATCTTGCCTAATTGGACCGGACCGACCGAAGACCGACCGGACCGAACCGGACCGAGACCGGACCGACCACATTCGGTCCGGTCTCGGTCTATGGTTTTTCCGGTTCTCGGTCTTCGGTCCGGTCCGGTCCGGTTTTTGGACCGTGCACACCCCTATATATATATATATATATATATATATATTAATGGGTTTGACAAAATAACAATATACCCTTTATCATTTAATTTAAATTTATATTTCACATTTAATTCTTAAATTCCACTTGGTATTTCAAATCCTACATGGCAAAATTTTATTGGTGCCTATTGTATTCTATTTTAAAATGTTCACCACATGAACATACATCTCTATATATATATATATATATATATATATATATATATATATATATATATATATATATATATGTACATATACATATGTATATGTATGTATATGTACATATACATATGTATATATACATATATATATGTATATGTATATATACATATCCATATGTATATATACATATACATATGTATATATACATATATTATATATATATATATATATATATATATTGTTAATATATATATATATATATATATATATACCGTCACGACCAGCATTAAGTTATCTTTCTATAGACGAGCGACCAGCATTTAATTATCTTTCTATAGATTGACACTTTCATATACTTTCGACAAACTTTTTTTTTGTCGTTTTTTTCACGTTTTCTTAGTTGTATCAAAATTCAAATTACATATCACATGTGATTTAACACTAACATCCGTACTAAAATTAACACAAGTATTTGTTTATAAATAAAAAACTTTTCCAGTTTTTTGCAATGAAAAACATACATTCTTGACTTTCTAACCATATATCACACACAATATATTCGAATTATAGATCATAGCAGTTCATTTATGAAACTTTTATAATCAGTTGTGTAGAAACTAGGGGGGTTGAATAGTTTCACCGTTTTAATTACGTTTTAAAAACTTTTAGTTTCTTTTTGTTCCTTTTCGAAAAGCCGTTTGATTCAAAGTTATGTGATATCTATGAACACAATAATAATGCGTAAAGTAAGTAAAGTAAAGACAAGAGATAAAGGATGAACACAACCAAACCGAGACGCAAATATTTATAGTGGTTCGGCACGAATCTCACTCTTCGCCCTACTCCACTCCCCGAGTACCACACTCGAGAGTTCACAATCACTATGTCAACACACTCCCTTTCGGCGGAGCAAACCGTACACCAATATAACGACACTAAGTGGAATGTCGAGTCCTAATCCAAGCTAGAACCAATATTCACAAAGCCCACGTGGCTACACGAACAAGCACTCTTGTCCACTTGGATTTACACACAATCCAAGTCTTCACACGGACGATCACCCCGTCCTAATCTTCACACGGACAATCACCCCGTCCACTTGAATCTTCACCTAATCCTAGTCTTCACGGACCTTCACCCGGTCCTAGTCTTCACGCACGGACTCACACCAAGTGAAAATCTTCACACACCGACAAACGAACTAACACAAAATCCTAATCTAGATACATCACTTCACGGACTTACACTTTGTCCGCACTTGTCCTAACACACTTAATCACGACTCACACACAAGTCGGATATACAAATTTACAATATACACAAAAGAGAGAGTTTGGGGGAAGACGGGAATCGTAACACAAGTTACGTGTGTGTGTGATGACTATAACACTTCGTTGACGAATACGAGTGTTCTTCTCTTGCACTTTGATATAGAGGGTAACGGGATCACTTATAAACACATATCGACACGTTATAGTGATCAAAGAAAGGAGGAAGAAAGAACATAATGTTTTGTGCAAGAAGGCTTATTTTTCTGAGTGAAACAGTGCAAATAACGTTTTTGACATTATTTGTATTAACAATCTCCCCCTTTTTGATGATTACAAAATATAAAATCATTTTAGGTAAATTATATGTTAATAAGTTTTTAATGAGTTTTCATTTACTACTCCCTCTTTTTGTAGAATCAAAAAGGCTTCGTCGATGTGTAGAGATGAGAGAAATCGACGGTACTAATGCTCCCCCTAGATGAGGGCACCGGGGAATCCAGCTATGGTGTTGTGCTACAAAACAAGTTAGAATACAATGCACATACACATATTTATATGAGAATTAGAGAGGATGAGAAGAGAAGTAAGATAGATAGAAGGAGATAGGAGAAGAAGAAATGATGAGAGGAAGGCGAAATCAGATAGATTAAGCATGAACCAAATAATTCAGATTATGTAGAGAAGAGAAATCAGATTTTTAATACTGACTGGGGACGGTCCTTAATATACACCGATGATCCCTTAAATATGAGGGACTGTCCCTATATAAGGGACCGTCGCCAGTGGGCGTGTTTTAGGCAAAATATTGTGATATAAGTGTTACCCATTTTAAAGATAGTAGATTTCACATGTTATAAAAGCATGTATCACAACATAAAAGCCTAGATTTCATGTTATCCCAAGTTAATGTTATGAATTAGCACAAGTATCACACCACATAAGAGTTAAATTTCATTAACCAAAGCATGAGATCATACATAGAAGCCATATAAGATAGATAGATAAAGGCATACATGATACAATACATCCAAGTCAAGAAAAACTACAAGCTATTCCTAGAGAGATCTAAGTTCCGAGAACATGCTTGGCCCAAAAGATAATCATTGATTATTTTTAACTAAACATGTAGAAATGTTTAGTTAGAAGGTGGTGGGGAAGATGGTGGAGCAGAAGGTGGCATGGTGGCAAGAGGAGTTGGTTGCACATTGGGTTGAGAAAGAAGATACTCAATGTGGGCAAACATGTAGTGGAGTTCACCTCTTAAGGAAGAAATTAGGTTGAAGTTATGAAAGTAACATGCACAACCCACGGTGTGGTTGTTTACAAAGTTGTAGGGAAGAGGAAACCCCATGATTGGAGATGGTGGTGGAGTAGAAGGAGTGTAGTCCAAAGGCCCATTTGGTGATAGAGACAAAGATGTATTTGGTGGAAGTGGATGTGAACTTCTTGGTGGAGGTGACAAGTCTCCAAGATAAGGTGAGAAATTACCAATGAAAGTTGAGAATTGAGAAGATGATGGTCTAGAAGAAGAGAAGGATGTTCCATTTGTGGATGGAGTTTTCATTGGTGCACTTGGTGCTTGAGGGGATGATGGTGGAGATTTTGGAGAAGGAGTAGTGTCTTCTTGAGTAAGATCAATGAAGTTGGTTTTTGGTGGTGTGATGGTGATTTCAGGCCTTTTGTTTGGGAGAGATAATGAGGTTGAAGAAGAACCTATTGTGGAGAATGAAGAAGGTGAAATGAAGAAGAAAGATCGTGATGAAGAAGAAGAGAAGAAGAGTTTAAATAATCAAGGATGATTATAGTTTAGGCAAAGCAGGCATTAGGAGGTTTATGGCACTAATATATGTTTAACTAATCTTGGAAATGGTGGTGATAAACACGCAATAGGGTCAAGGTTTGTAGAAAATGAGAAAATAGTGCAAAATCCATGACCTACATATGATGGCCCCTTAAACATGGGACGGTTTTTTAAATACTCGGGACCGTCGCCCCTTTATGGGACCGTCGCCAGTAGGTGATCAGGTTTCCACCCATTTTTTAATTTCTGCAACCTGCAACTAGAAATACTACCCAAACATTTAAATAACTGCAGAAACATATTTAAAACTACTCATACGAGATAGTTTCCAACCAAATACAAAACATGTTCATACGATTAAGAGATAACATTCAACAAGTTATAGTGTGACCAAAATTAAACAAGTCTAAAGGTCACATACTAGTTCATAAAGATGATAAGTAGAAATATGCATAATACAACCATAATTTAGAATTCTTTTCATGTAACAAAACAACTCATTCATCCTTCTTTCTTTTCATGAATTTCTTGATCCCTTTAGCCATAGTCTTGAACCCCTTACGTTGCTCGTCTCATATTTGAGTAAGAAGAGTTATCATGGTTTGGTCTTGTGACTCGAGATTTTGAGGGATTTGAGGAAGGGTAGTTGTCAATGTTTTGAGAAAGGTGGATGGAGTGGAAGTGCTAGAATTTGAGCTACCTTCATTTTCATCATCAATGATGTGATGAGAGGATGAGACACCGGAGAATGACCCAGGAAGCAAGGATCTTTTAAAACCAAGATCCGACCTAGTTTTACGCTCAATATGCTGAGTGAGCGAAAACATGACACGGTCATAGACTAGATAATCTTCTGACCTCAGGTGGGGGAAGTCATCCATGACACGATTATAAAGACGAGTTAACAACATGCCATAGGGAAAGTTCAAGTTCGCCTTTTTGACAACAAACTCCATTCTCCTACCGATAAAGAATGCAAGATTGTATGGCGTGGAAGTTGCAATACAGTAAAGCATCTGACCAAGACAAGCAGGAATGTGATCTCGATTGCCACCAAGAAAAAAAATCATTTTCACGAATGATTTCCACCGATGATTTCATGTCATCAGTAATTTCTTTGGTTAGGATTTGATTATCTTCAACCAAAGTTTTGACTCCTTTATGAGTTCGAGTGATGGGTGAGGTTCGTGGTTTTTGAATAAAAGATTTTATCTCACTTGGAGTAGGAGGAGTGGTGGAGTATTTTCCTTGTTTAGGGGAGCTCTTTGCAAGAGCATCAAGGCTCCATTCATTTGTGAATGAGCAATGCCCTATATTGGGAACTCCTAGGATTCGACCAAATTCGGGAAGAGGATAGGATACAAGTTGGTTTTTAATTACGAACTGAACATGTAGCTCAAATTCAGAGTCGACGCTCAAACTAGGTTGACTATAAAACTCAAGAACAAAATGAGGAACAATTTGATCATCAATTTTGAAAAGACAATCAAGGTTAGCGAGTCCGAACATAGCACTGAGGTAATTGATGTCCTCAAATTCCGGGAAAACTACTCGCCCCTCGTGAAAACAACGGTTTTCAATTCTTTGAAAGTTGTGTGAAAGAGGAGGAGTGCATTGAGTAGAAAGTGTGGGTATATATTTTCGAGTTCGTTGGTGATCGATACCGGTGGATTTAGGCATTTTTCACCTATAAAGAAGTACATTATTAGTGAGATTCTTATATAATGAAAAGATGAAGTTGTTATTATCTTGAACAATCTTATGTGCTTGATCTAGGAACTCTTCTATTTTTACAAAAAAGAATCATATTAATTTTGAAAAATTAGGACAATGTCGTTGCATGGTTGTGAAAACATTTTTGATATGTATTAACAATGTATGATTACTTTTTTATTACGTTTCTAAACATGATTACTAATACCAAATCGAATTGGGGATTATCCTATTTTTGACACATTTCAAAATTCACTTAATTGGACAATTCCTACATCTAGGTGAGTGATATTAGTAGTACATTGTTAAGATATAGTGTTAATTTCAATTAATTATATGAAAAGTTAAAAATCCCCAATTTTAGATTTCATGTTCTTATAAACCCTAGTTTCGAATTAAAGAGGAAATTGACGAAATTGACTTACAATTGACGATTAGGATGCAAGAGTGATTGATGATATTTGAATTTGAAACCTTTGATTTTAGTTTTAGTGTAGTAATTAAGGATTTGGGTGTGTTTAGGCTTGTGTCGTCACTTCTGCAGCAAGGTGGATGGTTTGGGTTTTGTTTTCTAAGAATGATAAAAGAAAAACGGGGTATCACATGAAAAACACAGACGGTCCTTTAGCGATAAGGGACCGTCATGAGGACCGTTGCTAATTAACGGACTGTTGGTAGAAGAAGGTTTTTGAGAGATAAAGTTTTGTATTAGATGTTTGATTTAAGTTTTATGAAAAGTACTTTGTTGAGGATTCTTAGAAACAAGAATTTAGATAACATGGAATTTTAGACACGGAATAAGGGAAATGAAGGCGACACAATACGCACGAGTAGTCTAAAGGAATGGATAATGAGGAGAGTCGAGACAGAAGAAGTAGGAGAGACTCGTTTTGAGTAAGGAGGTTGAGGACACGCTAAATATAGAGTAGGAATAGAGTCGAGACAGAAGAAATAAAAGAAATGTAGATGAGACGAGAATCAAATACGAGACTTGCATCGGGTTTTTTTGAGGTCAATCATGTATGTGGCGAGTAGAGACAAATGTCGTAGACGAGAAATAGAAGAGATAAGGATATCGAGGACGTTAAGAGTGTGCGTCATCCATAGTGATTGTTAGACGTGTCGATTCGGTGACTGCGTTGATAATGGTTGTGGTAAGACCATTATCTCCAAAAATTTACTAAGATCCTATGGAAGAAAAGCATTTAGGCAAGTAGTCTAATTTTCTAAAATTTTATCTACCACGCATATTATCAATTAATCATCATGTAACAAATAAGCACATAGCAAATAAGCGCATAGCAGATAGGTACATAGTAATTAAGACAATCAAGGTTTTAAGAAAACGTACCTTTGCCGCTAGCTATTCCTAAGGATACATTACCGTGTGAAATGTTGTGGGTGATGCAAGATTTAAGTATCGCTGAGTCTTCACACTTATGACGAGAATATGGATGTACATTCATATCTTTTATTTGCTTCCCTCGTGCATCTCATTTGAAGTTTCAACCTTATGACATATTTCGTATTTAGAGCACACATTGTCTTCTTCATCCGTATCACTCCAATATTCTTCAATGAGTTCTCTTCGTAAATAACTCATATAGTCCTTGACGGCATTACCTTTATTGAAGACCACGACTTCCTTTTTTATCACACAAGCAAACACGATGACACTCACATAAACATAAAGAACATGAAGAGTAGATGTGGATCTTATGGTTAAAATTACTAGTCGAATGATTATATTCAAGTGAGGAAGATAATACAAAGACTAGGGATGAAACTCTCTCACACACACACACTCTTTTACATATGAATAATGAGGCACACTTTGAGTAGAGGTGTGTGTGTGTTAAATATGACACAGCCAATCCATGGGCATGGATGGGCTTTAGTTAGGACTTGGATGTGGGCTTAGAAATTGTATTACACTTATACAAATTAACCACTAACTAAACTAATACTTCTAGCCCACTTCATTTAGAACATATTATACATGACACTTAAGTACAAGATAACAAATGTCCATCACTTCCTAAATAGCATTAAAATAAATGCTAACAATCTCCCCCTAAGGGATGGTCATTTCAATGATGCTCCCGTGATTGGTCTTTTGCTTTTGACGTCTTGAACTTCGTGTGTCATTGTATAATATTTTTCATTTGATGTTCCTTCATGCACTGTGATCTTCAAAGATCGACTTTTGGTCGTTCTTGCCTTGATCTACTTCTTCTGTCCGGATGCGTCGTTGTTGTAGATGATGATGGTGGATGGACTTTCGTCGGTACCTGCATAAGACAGTTAGCAATAAATCGTCCAGCGGCCATCATGTCGTGAGGCAAGATCCTTAGATCTCATTAAGACTTATACAGCTTGTATCCTTTAGAGTGAACACAAGTGTATTGCATAGGAAGTGTTCCTAAGAGATCTTTTGATGAATCTCATGTCTCTAGACTCAATTATGTGCGTTTTGGTTTTAGTCGTCGGAGGCATGGAGCAGAGTGCCACCTTTTCAATATCAACACATCTCGAAGTGAGAGGTCGATAGATTATGCAGTGTTCTCCGTGAGAAATGAAACAAATATCTTTTGAGAGATATCTGAGTGGATAGGAGGGGTGGTGCAAATGCGTCACTGGGTCCATGACGTCTTGTCTTCAATACCAGTATCACCTTAGTGAATACCGATAGCAGATGTATTGACCCGGTTTCTGACCTAAGTTTTCATGGAGGGCTATTTCTTTTCACCCTTACAAAAACTTTTCTTTTTCATTCTTCAACCCCTTCTTTCTCCTTTCTCATTTTGCTCCTTTTTTCAATCGTACCTAAGGACTTCTAATTCTAATATATTGGAATTGTCCTTGGGTAGATCCCTCCGGTTCTGGCGGATCATTGGACATAACCTAACCATAATCACCTTATTACACCATGATTATCCTAGATTATTTGTCACATGCCATTAAACCTTGTGAAATTCTCTCAACATGTTTATGAGAAAAACACATTTTGTTAACACATCGAGAGTTTTACATTTATGAAACACTCCCCCTTCACATGTGCTCATGCATTTTTGAAATAAATTGCACATGTTGGGTAGAGTTCGCACATTTGAAATGATCGACTTTCAATGAACATGACCTTCGCGAGATACGCTTACATTACTAGTTAGACTAGTTTGAAATTATTACCCGTCCCGGTCATATTCAAAGATCATCTCTCGAATTGGTACATTCTACTCAGACAAGTCCTTTGCGAGACACGCTTGCATCACTGGTAAACCAGCTTGAAATTATTACCCGTCCAGGACATGTCTTTTCGAGAACGGACATTTAGTTTCGTCAATTCGAGGGTTAATGCTGAGTCTTTTTGAAGAACTCGTTTTGAGATTCAAACGATAAAACTTCTTTTAGATCACAATTTTAATCACGTCCTCTCCCCCATATTTATAATAAACACCTAATCTCCCCCTCAAAAATAGCATGAAGTGGTATTTTTGAAAACAGTTGATTAAAATGAAACTTTTAGTGGAGAGACGGACTGATTTTAGCATGAAAAAAATGAAACATTTTTCTTTTTCTACTCCCCCTTAATCAGAGCAAATGGTGAAACTTTGAGTTTAAAAGCATGTAGAGGTCTTTGAGGGAGTGTTTGTGAGCACAAAATTTATAAAAAGACTTTGAAAAATCTTTTGAAACAATTTTGATTAAGTGCTCACTGGTTTTAGCTTTTCGCCATTAAAATTGCGAGTTCTGATCGGAAATAATCAAAAGTCATTCAATGTAGCACGGGTTTCATACAGAATTGCACGAGAATAGTCTTTGAAGATTTCAAACAAAGGCTACATTTGAAGTTTTCCCAATAAAGCACGGGTTTCATACGGATATATACAAAAGCCTTAATGAAGAAAAATTTGAGAAACGACATGTTTTAGAAAAACATAAAAAATAACTCTCGCTCAAGCATCTGTACATGCCCGTATCATTGTTGAATGACATTTCTAAGTACGTACAGAATATTGATTAGACGAGAGACATGTCGTGAGAAGAATATTTTTGGTTTTTGAGTTTTATATTTTTTATGTCTTTTGAAATTTTTTATATTTACAGTATAGATTTTAACAGGTATATATTTACAAAAGTATTTACATGCGAAGCTTTTTGATATAAATCAATAAGATTCGAGAAGACTTTCTAACTCTTCGGGAGTTAGGCTTCGCATTCCAATTCGACGAACTAAGTTTTCAAACCTCTCTTTTGGGAGGGCCTTAGTAAATAGATCGGCGAGCTGGTATTCAGTCTTCACGAAAAACAATTCAACAGTACCCTCTTCAACATGCTCTTTTATGAAGTGGTAGCGGACTCTAATATGCTTGGTCTTCGAGTGTTGCACTGGGTTGCACGAGATGGCTATGGCACTTTTTGAATCGCAATACAAAGGTATGTGGTTGAAAGAGAAACCATAATCCGTGAGTTGTGTCCTCATCCATAGAACTTGGGCACAACACGCAGATAGAGACACATACTCGGCTTCTGCTGTTGATAAAGCAGTGCAGTCTTGTTTCCTTGAGGACCAGCCTACTAGTTTTTTCCCCAGAAATTGCGCTCCGCCTGATGTACTTTTTTGCTGTAACTTGGCATCCAGCATGATCGGCATCTGAAAAGGCAATTAGTGTAAACTCCGAATCCTTCGGATACCAAAGACCCATGTTAATGGTTCTTCGAAGGTATCGAAAGATCCGTTTAACCTCTTGGAGGTGAAGTTCGGTAGGCCTTGCCTGAAACCGTGCAAGTAAACAAACAGCAAAATGAATATCTGGGCGGCTTGCAGTTAGGTACATGAGAGAACCAATCATGCTCCGATATTTCTTCGGATCCATGGGTTTCCCATATAGGTCAGCGCCAATTTTTGGTGAAGTGACCATTGGAGTACCAACAGAGTCACAATTTTTCAAACCATGTTTTTTCAAAATCTTAATTGTATATTTTACCTGATTAAGAAAAATACCACGTGGGGATTGATGAATTTGTAAGCCTAAAAAGAATTTTAATTCACCCATCATGGACATTTCGAATTTGCTTTTCATGAGATTTTCAAAATGTTTTGAATGTGTCGGATTAGTGGACCCAAATATTATGTCGTCCACATAAATCTGAACAATCAAAATATCATTTTTGTATTTTCTTGTAAACAAGGTTGGATCAATTGTTCCTTTGGTGAAATTATTTGACAACAAGAAAGATGATAACTCGTCATACCACGCCCGTGGGGCTTGTTTCAAACCATAGATTGCCTTCTTTAGCTTGTAGACGTATTCCGGATGATCTTTGTCAACGAAACCGTCTGGTTGACTCACATACACTTCTTCTTTCAGAGTTCCATTCAAGAAAGCTGTCTTGATGTCCATCTGATAAACCGTGATGTTCTTGTGAGCAGCATAAGCTAAGAAAATCCTAACTGCTTCAAGCCGTGCAACTGGTGCGAATGACTCTTCAAAATCTATCCCTTCTTCTTGTCTGTATCCCTTTGCCACCAGACGAGCTTTGTTGCGAATTACAGTCATTTCTTCATTCTTTTTGTTTTTCCATAACCACTTAAGATCAATGACTAGTTTGTCAATTGGTCTTGGAACTAAATCCCAGGTGTCATGGATTTGAAATTGAAGAAGTTCTTCCTGCATCGCTTCAATCCAGGCATTATCTGCCATTGCTTCCCGAATGTTCTTAGGTTCTATGAGACTGACTGAGCAGACATAGATGCACATGTCGCAATCGGTGTGAAGCTGTTTTCTCGTCTGAATTGGTATTGAGGGTTCACCAATAACCTGTTCAATCGGATGGTCTTTTGTCCACTGTAACGTTGAAGGATACCTTGGACTGAATGACTACGTGTTAGACGGTTCATGTAATCTGGAAGATGATTCACCAGATTCCATTCCAAACGGGTTTTCAAAGACTTCTTTGTCTAACACCGCATGATTTTGTTCTTGCTCATAAATGCTTGGTAGAACAATTTCAATGAATGGAGTTGCTGGAGTAAATGTAGATGATGTTGATGTTGAGGGAGTTGGTGCGCCAGCTTCGAATGTTGTGGATGCATCTGGAATTGGTGGAGGTGGTGGTTGTTGTTGAGTGGATGCAGCGGAATGTTGGTTAGATGCATTTTTCGAAGCGCCACCATAGAATTCATCGTACATGAACTCGAAGAAATTATCCAGTTCTTGAGTTGTGGGTTGTTCATCATGAATTGATTGAGCTCCTTGAGGTGCGAGTCCCGAACTGATATGTCCGGAAGTCATTGGGTTAAGCGTGGGTTCTAGAGCGAGTCTCTCAGAAGCCATTTGTGAAATTTCATCAAACTTCACATTCATCGTCTCCATTATCTTTTTCGTTCTCCTGTTATACACCCTGAATGCCCTCGAGTTTTCAGAATAACCAATGAAGATTCCAATATCACCCTTAGCCTTCAACTTTCCCAGATCTTCCCTGTCATTTGTTGGATAGCATAAAGCGCCAAATACATGAAGATAAGAAATATCCGGTTTTCTGTTGTTGACAAGTTCATATGGGGTTTTATTGAATCTTGGATGGATTAGGGATCGGTTTTGAGTAAAACAAGCAGTAGAGACAGCATCAGCCCATAAGAATAGTGGTGCACTGGAATAAATCAGCATAGTGCGAGCAGCTTCTACAAGGGTTCGATTCCTTCTTTCAACTACCCCATTCTGCTGTGGAGTTCTAACAGCTGATGTCTGGTGAGTAATACCAGTTTCTTCAAAGAATGTTCTTAACTCCTGATTGACAAATTCCGTGCCATTATCCGTTCTTACTATCCTAACTGGAGCTTGAAGTAGAACTTGAATCCGCTTCAGAAAGGTGATGATGGTGCTTGGTGCTTCTTCTTTTGATCTCAAAAACTTTACCCATGTATATCTTGAATAGTCGTCAACAATTACAAGAATATACTTTTTCCCATTTATGCTTTGAACTCTCATTGGGCCACATAAGTCCATGTGCAACAGATGCAACCTATCAACCGAACTAGGTACGGGTTTAGGTTTGAATGTTGCTCTTTTGCTCTTTCCCTGCTCACATGATGGACATAGGTGTTCTTTGGTGTATTTGAATTTTGGAAGACCGGAGACGATGTCGTCTTTGGCAAGCTTGTTGATCGTGTCAAAGTTCAGATGGGACAAACGTCTATGCCACAACCAGGATTTTGTTTCGCCTGCCCTGGTCATGAGACAAATAGGTGATGAAGAGGCCATTTGGTTTATGTCAATTGCATAAAGATTGGTGCCACGATCCCCAATTAAGAGATCATCCCCAACCAAATTCCTGACAAAGCAAGTGTTTCTCCGAAATGCAACCTCTAAATCAGCATCACAAAACTGTCCGACTGAGAACAGATTGTGTCCCAACCCTTCGACATAGTAAACCCGAGTGATCAAGTAATTTCCAAACCGAAGATCTCCATAACCCAGAATAGCTGCAACATGATCATTCCCAAATCGTACAGTCCCCATGAACTGCCACACAAAATTGATCGGCAGCTTCAGATTCCCGGTCATGTGCTTGGAGCAACCCGAGTCGACGATCCAAAGACAAATTTCAATGACCTGCAAAGAACAGAGGATTTTGTATATGGAAACCGTTTAACATTTGGTTCCAAGGGGTTAGATGTAACAGGTGGGGTACACTTAGAGATGGTTTCCGTTGATGCATTGGGAACTATTTCTACTGTGCCATTCTTAGGTGCAAACATTCTACCCGTTGGTTTCCATTCACAAAACTTAATGTGATCCTTAGGTAATAGGCTGCTAGTTGTTTTCCTAGCTTTTGCAATAAGTCTTCGAATGTATCTAGACTTAGCCTTAGTTACAAAAGGATTCTTTTTCTGTTCAGGCATATAATTCTTTTTCACAGCATTAGAAACATTATCATCACAAGCATTTACAGACGAAGTTTTCTTTTGCATTAAACAATCAGAATCATTACATGCATTAGAAACAGGAGTCTTATCATTACAACTAGATGATACATGTTTCTTCTTGGAAAGCGGTAAATTCCTAGGGTGTTCTTCTACTTTCTTGCTTGCACTCTCAGAAACAGGCAAGACACTAGGTTTCTTGTTATTGCTCCTAGACTGTCTTTTGCTCCTAGAGTTGCTTTCTATTCCTGTAGAAGGTAAGGCACACTCATTAGAATTTATGGGGTTGTCCTTAGATGTTTTTGTAGCATTCCTAGACTCATTTGGATTATCTTTCTTACTTTTGTCTATCGCCCTATATGTTTTAGATGTAGAGGCAGACGCAGTAGTGGGACTAATCCTATAAAGGCCAGGTGCTATTACTTTTGATGTTTGGACAACTGCTTTCTCTTTTTGTTTCTCACTAGGCAAGGGGGTTGATGGTGGAATACCCGTAGACTCCTCACCCTGCCCTTTTTGACTTGCGAGTTAAGACTTCAAAAGATTGATTTGATCTTGCATATTTTTGTAAGAACGCTCATACGACAATTTGTCATACTTGCATTCTTCCTTTTTTGTATCAAGTTGTTTAAAATATGTGCAATTTTGTTTTTCAAGTTTCAAAAGCGCCTTTTCATATTTTTCAACAATTTGAGAAGTCTCAGCTCGAAGTGTTTCATCATCCTCAACAGAATATGTTTGGAAAATAATAGACATGATATCGGTCGATAGAGCTTCGAAAGAGAGAGAGTCATTTTGATGTTCCAAAACTTTTATGTGTTCCAAGTATTCATTTGCTTCATTCACTAAGGATTTGTGGTCCTTAACGAATTCTGCTGACTCTTTTAAAAGATTGTTTTCTACATTTTGAACAACCGCATAGATTGCAGAAATGTGTGGATTAATTTCCGATTCAAAAATCTCTTTAATTTCATCCTGAACACCTGAAAACCATTCAAATTTTTGACTGTTTGTTTTGGAAGCCACAATACTTTGAAGTGTTTCAATTCTCTGTTTAAGATCCACCAAATATAGTCTAGCTGCACTTGTATCATAAGTGTTTTTAGATGCCATTTGTTGAATGTTAAACAGATGAATTGAGACAGCTTTTTGTTTTGTGAAAACCACTGGTTTTTGAAAAAACAAAG
Source organism: Artemisia tridentata subsp. tridentata (assembly GCA_021014915.2). Taxonomy (NCBI): domain Eukaryota; kingdom Viridiplantae; phylum Streptophyta; class Magnoliopsida; order Asterales; family Asteraceae; genus Artemisia; species Artemisia tridentata. The sequence goes on along the minus strand of CP139509.1, from coordinate 186,206,596 downwards.
GTGACTCCTTTTTAACAAGATGAACCCCAGATTCTGTGTTAAGCTTGTTATAATCAATTGGTTTAATTTCTGGGTTCATTTGTCTCATTTTGACACGTCTCTTTTCAGTACGCTCAATCGTTTCATCCGAATCATAAATCTCAATCGGATCATGATTATCATTTAGCACACTACCATTATATAACACATTCTGATTTTTCTGAGCTTTCTTGAGATAATAAGGGTTTTCACAACCGATAGCCGTTTTCTTTAGCGTATGTAAAATCGGGTTTTTATCATTTATTAACAAATTAATCGTTTGTGCAGAATGACCCATTTTTACAAGCAAATCTTCCAACTTTGCAATGGTTTCCTTTTTGTCAGAGATCACTTTAAGAAGATCCTTTTCTCTTTTTGAAAACCTTTCATTCAACTCCTTCTTTTCTTTTTCAAGATTAGAATAAGTTGATTTTTGTTTTGAAAGTTGGTTGTTTAGTTCAGAAATTTATGTGTTTAAGGATTTTATTTTGTTGTTCAAATTAACATCAAGAGTGTCAAATTTGATTTGAAAATGTTGTTCTCTTAAAACAGAATCTCTTAAACTATTTTCAAGTTCAGTCTGTCGATCGTTATGAAAATCAAAAGCTTGTGCATTCACCTTATAACTCTCAAGCTCAGCGGTCAATTTTTCATTCGCGGCCTTAACATCGCGATTGACCGTTTTAACTTTCTCAATTTCAATACTACAATTATGCAATAATGATTCAAACATAGCACGTGTTTCCTCATCATTATCAGTATGCTGTGACTCGAATTCTTCATTAGGATCCATATCTGAAGTTACCAAATTAGTATTACTACAACTTGGTTCGTCCATATATGTATCGAAAATGAGATTAGGAGTCTCAGGATGCTGTTCATTTTGAGGTGACATATCAAACATTTCATTATTGTGACATGTAGCATATGGTTGTACCTCAGAAACCGCATTAGTGTCAAAAGCGGGAGGTGCTTCAGAATCTGTGTCGTACTTTGCCTCCTGAAGATTAGCCATAAAAATGCAGTTTGCATCGATGTCCTCTTGATCTTCTGAAGTATCCATAATAGCCATGAAGTCATTCTCTTCTGCACTCAACTGAAGCCCAGCCGTTTCCTTGTTTGCCAACATTAATGCTTTCTGCAAATACGCTGGATCCCTCTTATTCGGCTTGTCTGGACAGTTCCTAGCCATGTGACCAATACCCTGACAGTTGAAGCACTTCATCACATTACCCTGATTCCTATTCCCAGCTCCCTGAGCAACATTCCCAAACTGATTCCCAGCATTCTGTACCCTTTGATTACCAACAGCATTACCCATCTGATTCCCTGCAAACTGACCCATCTGATTACCAACATACTGCCCTGCATTCTGATTACCCATCTGATATCTTGGAGCATATCCCTGCTGATTCCCATATCCCCCAACCATCTGTCCTTGCTGTCCCATGTTGAAACTCGGCTGTGCAATCTGCTTGTTGCGAGTGTTCGATGAGATTCGTTGATTGTTGTTGGTGGGTGTGGAGTAGCGTCCTTGGAATGCTTTTGATAGGTAGGCAAAAGCTTGAGTCAAAGCATCAGTTGACTCATCCTGATCATGTTGATCTGGGTGTTGCGGGTATTGTTGTTGTGGGATTACATGTTGTTGTTGTGGGTAGAACGGTGTTTGAGGATTGTATTGTTGTTGCATGACTTGTTGGGATGAAGATGATGATGAAGGTTGTACATTAACTGTTGCAGGTGTAGGTGTTTGGACTATGAGTGCAAGAGGATCTTGTTGTTTTGCTTGTTTCTCTTTCTGACTTCATTTGCCTCTACTTGGTTTTGTTTTAGGAAGTCATAAAGCTGATCATAGTTCATCTTGTGAAGGTTTTGTGTCTGGTTGACAATAGTAACATATCGTCCCCATTCTTCAGGAAGGTTGTTGATGAACTTGATATTTTGAACAATTGGTTTAGGTGCCAAATTGTTTCTGATCAACTCATTCATTAGAGTACAAAACCGTGTGTAGTAAGATTCAATCTGTTCAGCTGGTGTAGATGTGAACTTCTCTCATTCAGTCAGAAGCTTGTTTTCCAATTCTTGTTTACCAATATCTGTACCATAACAAAGTCTTTTGACTCGTTCCCACATTGCATGAGCAGTTTCACAACTGTCTACAGCACAGAATATATCTTGAGGTAACCCAAGTTGGATTAGATGCATTGCCAAGTTATCAGCTTCAATTTGCTTCCAATCATCTGCCGTATAATCCTTTTCTTCTTGGATTTTGTAAGTTGCGGCAACGGGAGGTTCTGAAGTTCGATCTTCAGCTGTAACTTCTGTCCTACGAGGCTTGAATGGACCTTTCTCAACGGAGTTAGCCAAGAGTCTACCTTGTCCATTAGGTTTTGATTTCATATAACGAAGCATACGACTCGTCCATGGAAGGTAACCACCTTTTTCTAACATTGGAGGTCGGTTTTCTGAACCTGCGGCATGAATGTCTTGTTGTGTAGTCATCTTTGAAATTATGTATGATAAAGTGGATTAAGGATCGTTTCAACAAAATAGAAGTTGTTTTCGTTGAAGGTTGAACTTGAACTTGGTTGTTGTTGATGATTGTTGAAGTTGTAATTTAGATAATCGAAACAAATTTAAATAAAGTTACAAAATCTGATTAGAGTATAATTAAGACAAAGTCAAAAGATTACACTTTTGAGTTGACGAAATTACGTTCGAATCAAATCCTTAAAAGTTATTTAACTTTGAAATCAATTCACACAAGTACAAGGGCCAAAACTGCCAATTCTGAAAGTTCTCTAAGGCTGCTGGAAAGTACAGGGACTAAAAATGACAAATCTGAAAACTGCTGAAAATTCTTCTTTGTCCGATATCGCAATTCCCTTCTTTATCCGATATCGCAATTGAGATAAGATATCGGACAAGCTTGAAATGCGATATCTGATGGTGAACTGCGATAAGACCCGAAATCAGATAACTATGAATTGCGATATGTCAACTGCGATATGTCAACTGCGATATCTCAACTGCGATAGGTATCTGAGTTCGAATTGCGATAAACTTGTTCAGCTGCAATTGCGATAGAATATCTGAATTGCGATAAATCGCTGTTTTTCACTGAAATGCGATAAAATGGCTGAAATGCGATAAAATGCTGTCTTGATTGCAATTGCGATAAAACGCTGAGTCACACCAAATTTCACCCACTTTTTGACTTTAGAGTACAATGCCCACGTGAGACCTTATCTTCAAAGATATCACTGACCACTTTTACACCAACTTGCAATATTCCTGACAACTTATCAACAACTTGGACCAATAAAATACTAAACAAAGATTAGTCCAAATATAATATTCCAACAACACATAAAGTTTGTGATCTCAAAAATATTTCGATCAACAACACTTAGACCACCAAAGTAAACTGCAGGTTTTACCCAATATGCATGAAAGAAATAATCACTAAGTCACAATACCAAGAACAAACACAACCTTACACAATATTTTTCACTATTCAATTTCCTTAAAAAAGAACCCACTTTGTGCCTTTTTGAGAATCCAAAAACCACGACAGTTGGTATCTTTTAATCACAAACCGAACACACTACCTTCTACCTTGTTGATTGGCTTATGTATAGCACTTGTAACACTACGACTTCCTTCTTTATCACACAAACAAACACGATGACACTCATATAAACATAAAGAACATGAAGAGTAGATGTGGATCTTATGGTTAAAATTACTAGTCGAATGATTATATTCAAGTGAAGAAGATAATACAAAGACTAGGGATGAAACTCTCTCTCACACACACACACTCTTTTACATATGAATAATGAGGCACACTTTGAGCAGAGGTGTGTGTGTGTGCGCGTTAAATATGACACAGCCAATCCATGGGCTTGGATGGGCTTTAGTTAGGACTTGGATGTGGGCTTAGAAATTGTATTACACTTATACAAATTAACCACTAACTAAACTAATACTTCTAGCCCACTTCATTTAGAACATATTATACATGACACTTAAGTACAAGATAACAAATGTCCATCACTTCCTAAATAGCATTAAAATAAATGCTAATCACCTTTATTGAAAACACTTGAACTAGTAGCATTTGTATTTAATCTATCTAAATGTCTATCTACTGATTCATCTTCAGAAGTGACGAATTGTTCATGTGTATGTTCAAGATCAATTCAGTTATCTTTGGCTTGACTATTTTCTTTATGAAAGTTTAAAATATTTTTCCAAATGTCATTTGTCGTTTGACACAATAAAATTCTTTCATATTCAATTTTTGGCAAGGCTTTATAAATCATTATTTTGGCTTCAATATTTTTATAAAAGTTCCTTTTAAAATTATCACTTTGATTTTCAAAATTTATTTTCGTTGATTGAAAATCACCAATTGAAATGACATGCCAAAGATCTTGATCAATAAATTTCACATAACTTTCAAATCTATTTTTCCATTCAATAAAGTTATTGTTTTCGAAAAATGGTGGTCCTTGTAAAGAATGCCCTTCTAGATATCTTTCAGACTCCATAGATCGATTCAAGTTTTAAAGTACAATATACTTTAAAGCTCTTAAGTAACCTTGCTCTGATACCAATTGTAGAAACTAGAAGGGGGGTTGAATAGTTTCACCGTTTTAATTACGTTTTAAAAACTTTTAGTTTCTTTTTGTTCGTTTTTGAAAATCCGTTTAATTCAAAGTTATGTGATATCTATGAACACAATAATAATGCGTAAAGTAAGTAAAGTAAAGACAAAAGATAAAGGAAGAACACAACCAAACCGAGACGCAGAGATTTATAGTGGTTCGGCACGAAGCTCACTCTTCGCCCTACTCCACTCCCCGAGTACCACACTCGAAAGTTCACAATCACTATGTCAACACACTCCCTTTAGGCGGAGCAAACCGTACACCAATTTAACGACACTAAGCGAAATGTCGAGTCCTAATCCAGGCTAGAACCAATCTTCATAACGCCCACGTGCCTACACGAACAAGCACTCTTGTCCACTTGGATTTACACACAATCCAAGTCTTCACACGGACAATCACCCCGTCCTAATCTTCACACGGACGATCACCCCGTCCACTTGAATCTTCACCCAATCCAAGTCTTCACGGACCTTCACCCGGTCCTAGTCTTCACGCACGGACTCACACCTAGTCCAAGTCTTCACACACCGACACATGAACTAACACAAAGTCCTAATCTAGATACACCACTTCATGGACTTACACTTTGTCCATACTTATCCTAACACCTAATCACGACTCACACACAAGTCGGATATACAAATTTACAATATACATAAAAGAGAGAGTTTGGGGGAAGAAGAGAGTCGTAGCACAAGTTACGTGTGTTTGTGATGACTATAACACTTCGTTGACAAATACGAGTGTTCTTCTCTTGCACTTTGATATAGAGGGTAACGGGATCATTTATAAACACATATCGACACGTTATAGTGATCAAAGAAAGGAGGAAGAAAGAATAGAATGTTTTTGTGCAATGAGGCTTGTTTTTTTGAGTGAAATAGTGTAGTATTTATAGGCACCAGGAAGAGCGGAGGACGGTCCTTTAAACACTGGACGGTACCGTATATATAAGGGACCGTCGCCATGTTTACGGGACCGTCCCGACATACGCTCCTATTTTTGTCCTGATGTGGTGAAAGTTTATCTGGTGAAAAACTTATCTGGTTTAGGTGGAAAATATAACTGTTGGGAGATTTGAAATTCAAATTTATTTTCTTTAATAAAATATTTCTTTTTAATTACAAAAATACTTTTGTAAAAATGTTTTGTCACATAAAAATGTGAAGTTTTGAGAAAAATAAATTCTTTGATCACTTTACTAATGTCGGTATTGTGGTTGTTCATACCTGAAGTGATGTTGTAGTCGGTACGTTGTTGAAACGATTTTTCTCGACTAAAAACTTATCAAGTATAGTTTTACGTAACGTGTTTTTATATTTTGTGATTATCAAAACGTAAAGAGACCGAATAATGCAAATAACGTTTTTGACATTATTTATATTAACAAGTTGGTAAAAAAAATCACATGTTATTGAGATTAAGTATGAGAAAACTCACATGTGATTTTATGTGTTTTATCCAAATTATTGTAATATCACATGTGATTTCTCATGCAAGAAAAAAATAAAATAAAATACTAAAAAACGTTAAAAAAAAGTGAAAAAGTGAAAAAAAACAAAGAAAAAAAATAAGTTTGTTGAAAATATATCAAAGTGCACATCTATAGAAAGATAATTAAATGTTCGTCGCTATGGTATATTTTTTTGCTTAACGATTAGCGGTTAAAAAGATATTAATATTTGAAAGAAAAGAATGAATGTGGATTTGTTAAAAATGAGTGGATGAGATTTGTCCCTTGGTATATGAGTAAATGTTTGGTATGTAAATGAACTTATAAAATCTTAAAGTTCAGATGTTGTTTGTGTTTTTAATGTTATAGTTTTGGATTAAAATCATCTTGTGTTCAAAATTAAATGATAGATAAGTCACATGCGAGCATGGCTTTTAAAGATGGATTAAATCCAATGTATCATGTATGGGATTCTGATTTGTTGTGTATTTTTATTAAGAATAATTATAAATAATGATCTTTTAATTTATTATTTTTTGGCTATCTTAGACGAAACTTTAAGAAGAAACACAATAGATACTTGTCATGAGTGTTGCATTATAACCCTGTATAAAGATCATTCATATAAATCTGTTATAAGCATTTATGAGAATTTTAAATAGTAGGTTAGTAATTTATATTTTACATGATTCTGTTAGCTTTAGAAAGTTATTATCACAATGTAATAGTTTAAGTTCTACTTTGTAATTAGCTTATACTTCATACACTCATATGAAATGTATAATGGGTATAAATACCCCACACTTGACACATTGCCAAGTGTAACGCTAGTGATATTGGAATATATATATTAAAGATTTTCTCTCATCAAGTGTGCACCATCTCGTCTCCCTCTTTCTCTAATCTCTCTCTAAACTTATGAGGCAGCATGGCCCGTGCGATGCACGGGCTTCGATTACCATGAAGTAGCATCAGCTTCACAACGGTTATTTAGGTGTGCTAACATTAGTCGAGAATATTAAAGTGTTAAACTAATGAATTCACTTTATTAAGCTTTTACAAATAGGAATGTTTCGTATGAAAGATGCTTAAAGATCCGTTTGACCATTAGTACACGCTATTGTAAGTAGTAAGTGCACGTTTGATTTGTTTTCTTAGAACTACTAAATGATAATGAGTTTGTTAATGAAGAAGATTTAAGGAAACTTTGAGGGTTACTTTTGTCATATTGCAAAGTTTAATTGTAATTTTGAGGCATTTTAAAGTTGGAGGGGTTTATGTTGTATTGGTAAATTTTATGTTAATTACAGATTTGATGTTTCTGCATGGGAAGACGAACGAACTGTGTGAATTAATACTCGATTTAATTTTTGAAATGATTAACTCTATTCAGTTACAATATATTGAGTAAGTGATTGGTTTAGTTTCATTAGTCCCATTTAAGTTTTATCAACAAAACACCATTTCTTACCTAACCACTATCAACTCATCAACAAAAAAATGTCTCAAACTCCTCTAATCAATGAACTGCAAGATATGTGTGGGTCTGATAAGCTACACAACTGTTTCAAGTTCCTATTCACTCAAGAAGTTACAGAAGATGAAGGGATGCTCATGTGGCTGGGGGATTGATGCAATGAGCTGCGTAGAAAGATTGATAAGCGCACCGAGAGAATGAGTGAGGTTTTTACTCTTAATTTTGATGAAGAAGAATCTGCTGATGATACTTATGAGTGCCTTCGTGAGGTTCAAGTGATGGAGCGTCGTTTGCTGGAGTCGTTTACGGCCATTTTGGTTGAAGTGCATGCTGTTGTAACCAAGAAGCAGCATGATATTGCCATCATGGAGAAGTACGATTAGGGCTACAGTCGAATGGTTGTTTAGGGTTTTTTGGGTTGGTCAATCGTGTAGGTAGTTTGGTTGGGTTTGGATGTGTTTTGCTTGGTTGATGCTTGATCTTATGATGGATATGTAAGATGTACTCATCTACTTATATAATGAATAAGATTTATGTTTTAAGGTCACAATCTTCTTTTTTTTTTTTTAATTAATATAATTCATTTATAAGCAGTTAACTTATTTTATCTCTCACACACAGGAATAAAACACACATAAAAAACGCATATTGGTGAAATAGGTGTGTATAGCGATTTTAGGGGTTTCAGTTTGAAGTAACATAAATGAAATCAAACAATAAACAATCAAATTAAACGTTATCTTTAAGGGCTTGATTGTTTTATCATCACTACGAACATTGATTTGGGCATTGATCAAGTCGTTCAGGTATTGGTTTTTTTTTGTATGCTCATTGGATTTTGTACATGGGATTTGGATTTGATCGTTATTAGTTTAATGGGTGTATTTAAAAATTCATGGATTTGTTTTAAGTTGATTTCCTGATGATGTTATTGTGGTTCGGATGGATTATTGTGGGTTGTTTGATTCTTATTGTCTGCGTATAGATGTTTAAAGAGTGTTAGTTCATGGATTTCATGTTTGTACTACTTGTTATAGCAGTTAGTACTGCTTGTTAGAACTGGTATATATCGTTAGTACTACTGGCATGTTCTTTGGTTATTGAAGCTGGATTTTAGTACTGTTATAGCAACCTTATTCATTTCCATATGACTGTGGGACATAACCATGCATGATGTTAGCACAATGCATGTATGGAGCAACTCAGGTATAAAATACATATAAAAGCTGATTACCTCATATCAGATTTAATAGCTTTTAGTGCAGGGATTTCAGGATCATTGAAAATTAAGCTTCGGGTCATTCTCGATCATGAATAGGGCATCTCAAGTTAAGATTAACCAAAGCATCTCAATAGGCTGTTAATCACCATGAAGTAGCATAAGCTTCACAACAGTTATTTAGGTGTGCTAACATTAGTCGAGAAGATTAAAGTGTTAAACTAAGGAATTCGCTTTATTAAGCTTTTACAAATAGGAATGTTTCGTATGAAAGATGCTTAAAGATCCGTTTGACCATTAGTACACGTTCTTGTAAGTAGTAAGTGCACGTTTGATTTGCTTTCTTAGCGGTTCTCAGCTTTGATGTTTCTCTATTTGAGCGTCCTTCCATACTGATACTCTGTAAAAAGAAATTTAAATATAGAATTAGAAATCTAATATATTTAAATCGAAACGCACGTTTTAAAATTGTATAAATTTTATTTGAGTATATTGGTTTATTGTATAAATATTATAATTTTAATTACTTATTATACACACATGTTAATATTTTAGAAACATACACTACTTATTATACACACATATTAATATTTTAGAAACATACTTTTTGAGTTATCCTTTTTTTATTTTTTTTTAATTAGCAGAAGTAAATAATTAAAATTTTAAACTTTTAGAATGTAATCTTGAGAAGTCCAATTTTTTTAAAAACATATTTTGTGACACTGATAGTGATTCACATGTTATGTTTAGTTTTTAGTTTTTCACCGATCAATCATGGTGATTAGTAGGTTAAACTAATTAAGTTGTCTTTTTTTTTTGTTTGGCATGATTTTCTTGAGAGGTTTGGCATGATTTTCTTGAGAGCGAAAATAATATGGTTTGATTATAGACTTATAAGGCATACCTTGCAGTGCTAGTATAGGTTGTTAAAAACCTCTTTACAGACAATGTTGCGCGTGTGATGTTTTAAGTTCTTGTCGGTGTCTTTCATCATTAGAATTTTCAGTCCTTCCGGGCTGGTAACTCTAGATATCGTCACATAGAGTTGGCCGTGGCTGAATACTGGTGCTGGTAGATACAGGCCTACAAAATCAAGTGATTGCCCTTGACACTTGTTGATAGTCATTGCATAACATGGTTTAATAAGGAACTGTCTTCTTTTCACAATGAACTGCCACTGATTTCTGTTTGATGTCAACGTAATTCTTGGTATCAATACCACGCCTCCGATGTTAGAACCTGTGATGATTTTCGCCTGGATGACAAAATCTCCGAGATGTGTGATAATCAGCCTGGTTCCATTGCACATACCTTGGCTCGGATTGACGTTCCGTAACAGCATTACCGGCAACTCGTTTTTTAACTTTAGTGCGTGCGGTGGCAGCCCTTGGAACTTCAAAGAGTTTAAAAACTCCGGTGGGTATAACTGTTCCTGATCGAGGGCATCAGTTGATGCTTTACAGACTTCATCTGAACTTTTGTAGGTAACAGATTGCCCTCCTAGCATTTTAAACATATGGTCGTTGATGTCATCTGCATCATCATTTTTTGGTGTCAATATTGCCCTTTCTCTTAAATATCCTTCGTTTGTTTGCCTTATAGTGAAGTCCAGAAATTTTACTTTAACAATCTCTGCTATGGGACACTTCCAATCTTTGATGAGGAAATTTTCGGGAATTTGGATCCAGTTGGTTCATCCTCTCCTTCCTTCATTTTCGCTGGCACCTTTCCATCCCCCACATCTAAAACCCACTGATTAAACTTCTATTTATTTGTGTCAATGTTTCCTTGTGTGTCGTATTCATTAACCCTCATGTTGCGTGTTAGCTTAAACACATGACATTTTGACCTGTTTATGCAAGACTTGACCACTTCCTGTCTTTTTGCTTTTGGTATCACCGGTAAAATTTGCCTAAAATCTCCTCCAAGTAAGACGGTCATGCCTCCGAACATGCGTTCTCTGTTTGCCACATTTGGGTACCCTAGTATGTCCCTAAGTGTCTTATCCAGCGCTTCGAAGCCGTACCTCTGAGTCATTGGTGCTTCGTCCCATATTATTAAACTGACTTCTTTCATAAGCTCCGCCAGGTGTGTGTTCTATTTTATACCACATGTACTATTCTCCATTAACTTTAAAAGAATGGTTTGTTGACTGCTGTTTACCTGATGATGCAACGGCAAGAACAATCATTTTCTCTGATCTTAATCGGGAGATGATCGTCTTGTATAAAAATGTTTTCCCGGTGCCTCCGGGACCATATACAAAGATAAAATCTCCTGTTTTTTGGTGCACAGAGTTGATGACTTTGTCGTATATTATTCGTTGTTCTGGGTTTAGCGATGCATGGAGCGTTTGATGTTCATTTTTAAGCTGTTTCATGTTGTAGCTTAACTCTTCTCTGATCATACGGTTGTCCAAGTTCGTTAAGAGCGATGGGTCGGGTTGTGGAAGATCAGCAAAATCTGATAAAGACTTCCCATTCCTGTGCAAGAGCTCCTGTAATTCTAGCAAGCAGTAGTTCTATGTCTGCTCCTCTCTCAGTTCCAACGCCGGATACATAAACTGTTTTCGCTTTTTATATAAAATATCTTCAGAGATTGCTTTCCATGTTTGGTCCCATTAGCGTCAGGGGCTATTTAGTTCACAAAATTGCAATATTGTTACAAATAGACCCTTAGTTGTGATTCGGTAGCCCAGAAGCTTGCTTCCAATATAGCTAGGGTCCATTCCTTGTCATCACTAATCAAGCCCCTAGCTGAGCAAGCTTCTTTAAAGGTTGCATAGACCGTATCATTGTATGTTCTAATCTCTTTGAATGACTCAACACCTTTAACAACATCCTTAGATAGTAGCGCTCACCTGATGCTGGGTGGCAATAAATGATGCGCCCGATGCATTTTCTTTGTTTGCGTTTTTTCCACATTTTGGTTTGCTTGTGCCAAACATACTTTGTTGGTATCTGGGCATATGTTAGTTCACGCGCATTTGGATCCCTTTTGTTCAATTCAAACCAATCTGTAAACATAGTATCTCTGATACTTTCTCGCCCAAGTTATTTCGGGAGATTTTGCGAATCACATAGTGTAATTGTTTGTTGGTATGGTAGGTGGAAAATGAGCTTCATGACAGACGGGTAGCAGTGGTTGATATCGAACCGGCATATACGCCATACTACCTCACATGGGGCCAAAAATTGACAATCCAAGTAATTTTTTATTTCATCTACTGCTACAACCGTTTTCATTCCTGATTCAGTGGTTACATTCTCTTGTATAACTATGGTGGCTCTGTCGGGTCCTTTGTTTAAATATTTAAACAAATACTTGATTGCTCTTGATCTGTTGCACCATTCCACGTTAATATGTGCCTGATATTTGAGCAAAAGGTATCTATTGTTTGGGACGACATAAGAATTATCGTACGTGTATTTACCTTTAACAACACTTACTCCATTGTTCCTCCTACGGTAAACAGGATACCCATCATCATCAATCGTTGTTTCTCCGTAAAACAACTTGGGGTAATGTTTCATACATTTGCCTTCTACCGTGCACAAAGCACTATTTGTTTGCGTGCCACATGGACCATGAAGCATGTATTCTGTAACAGCTTTGTACCCTTCTGGATCGCGTGTTGGTGATGGCATTTCAGCTGATATCATATCATCTATTACGCTTGGGGTTTTGCATTTGTATATGTCTTCAAGCCATAGCAAGATATGAGCATGTGGGAGCCCACATTTTTGGAATTCGATGACATACACAACTGTTTAATAGCGCATTTAAAAAAGAGTGGTTAATATAGGGGTGTGAAAAATAGATAGTTGTTTATATAAAGACCCTTATAGTACCTACTCGGGTCTTGCCAAAACACTGGTTTTGCGTAAGATTATCCAGCAAGTTAGTCAACTTCATTTTAAAAACCCTAGTTCCAACTTCCGGTTGTTCATGGGATTTCTGGCCAGGAATATGAGACAACATCTCTTGAATTTCAGGCCATTTTGGATTTGAGGTGAAAGTTATGAAAAGATCCGGGTTGCCATATGTACGGCATAGAGCCATTGCATCTTGATAATTTTTCATCATATACCTTGGGCTTCTCGTGAAACTGGAGGGTAAAACTATTCTTTGGTCGATCGCTTCAGCTCTTGTATCTCCTCTTGTCACAACATCAGATAGATTATGGTAGAGTTCTACACGTAACTCACTTTGATTGTGTCTTGTCCATCTTAGCATGTGTTCCTCAATGGCTGTGTATGCATCCACCAGGAATTGTTGAAATAAACGTCCACCTCTGAGCAGAGTAATTCCTTCAGTATCTCTATATTGAATCACATAACAATAATACTATCGCATAGTCAGAAAATCACGGTTTGTTTTCCGTTTTCCTGAATTGGAATAGTAAGGTATTTTATCATGAAAACCGTCCTCTCCATACGGAAATAACAAAGGATATTGTAGCGCCATGTATGATGGATGCGTTTCTGATATTCTTTGAAGTCCACAGCTCTTGTTGTTTATAATAATATCTCTTGGTTCATTAGCGTCCCAAAAATCATTTGTTATTAGAACCACCAATTAAGATACAGTTGGGGCGTTATATTTTCTTGAAGTTGTTCTGTGTCCGAGTAGTCGCAACTGGAAATCATATGAATTGTTTTGGACGCACCAATCTCTGGCCATCCGAAATGCTCTGGCGATAGAGCTGAATTCATTCGTCATATCAATCAGGCTTCTGACTATTGATTCTTCTGGCCCTTCTGCTGTGTGATCTCCAATGAAAGCCGACATGCGGTTCGTTGTCTCATTGTGTGTGTAAAAAAAAATAAAGTTGAGAATACTTAGGCTGAACCCTGTTTTTCGGAATTAGAGATCCCATCTAATGATAATTTTGCCCATTAATTCTAAATGTATATAGTCCCCGGGTTTGATTTATTTAGTGATCTATATTTCCTCCAAAAGAGGTGTAGCAAAACATGCTATTATACACCATAATTTGGTGTCTAAATTTTGATGTTGTAGGATCATTAAAGTTCAACAACCGGTCCAGCGGTGGAGGTGCGTCTTTGAACTTGGGCAGATGTACTTTACCATCTTGACAACACATGGAAAAGTAAAACGATTGAATTGCAACTCTGGTTGCTTTCTTGCTTCTTTCTTCACGCCACATGTATGCTTCACAATTATGGCATTTTGTTGATGGAGGGCCAAGGTTATGGTAAGCAACTTCTACACCTTGTGTATTAAACAATTTACAGTATATATTTAGGCTTGATCGTTAGACAATTATGGTAATAACACAAGTTAAATGAATTAACACATTGTAAAATAGTATTAGTTTACCTGTTGAGATAAGAGCTGCTCTTTTTGTGTTTTTCCTAGGATGCCTGCTACTTGAACCTGGAATAATGGTAATAAGCCATAGTTTAGGTCAAGGCTATATATCTCACTGTTTTAGAGTTTGTAATAAAAAATGGTGAATATAATTATTTAAGGGATAGCTGAGAAAAACACATGAACCAATGACCTGCTTTTGTCCGTTTATGACTTATTTCTTGGTTAGATTTAGTGTTGTATGTTGATGTATGTGATGGTCCAATTTCTGAATTGTTTATATTGGTTGTTTCACCTAAATATTTTATTCAATTTATAAGTATAAATATCCAGATGTCATCTTCAAACACAGGTTAACTGAATTAACGCATTGTAAAAAAGTATTAGCTTACCTGTTGAGATAAGAACTGCTCTTTTTGTGTTTTTTCTAGGATGCCTGCTACTTGAACCTGGAATAATGGTAATATGTCATACTTTAATTGTAGGCTATATATCTCACTGGTTTGGAGTTTGTAATAAAAAATGTTGACAAATGACCTGCTCTTGTCCGTTTATGATTTATTTCCTGGTTAGATCTAGTGTTGTAGGTTGATGTATGTGATGGTCCAATTCCTGAATCGTTTATATCGGTTGTTTCACCTAAATATTTTGTTCAATTTATAAGTATAAATATACAGATGTCATCTTCAAACTTTGTTTATAAATTTTTAACCATAAAGGAATGCATGAACATTTTATTTCACCTTGTTACTGCGTGGCAAGGTATGTTAGCTTGATTCCACAAAAAGTACTGATTCTACCGTCTGGTCTTACAGTAGTTTCCAAATGTACGGTTAGTGAGTTGTCCAACATGTTATGGATCGAAGGAATGTTTCTGACATTGATATTTGAATCTGCAAATGCTCATAGGAATTCAGGGTTGGGCATATAAATTTGGCATGGGATCATGAATAAATTGTTGGATTGAATACAAATCTTGATTCATATTCAAACCAACTTTGTTAGAGCATGTATAATATGGTCAGGTTTATTCAAAACATTATTTGTATCAATATATCTGTTAAGAATATTCAAAGAGCCCTAAACAGATTTTTATATATGGATACATGGGAATGATTATATTGAGTACAAACCTTCAGCCATCTTTGGAGTAAATTTCTAAGAGAATATAGTGTCTGATTAGTCTGCGTATGTATGATTACGCTTACCACACCCTTTTTATAATTTTGAAGTCAAAAGCTGAGGAACTTTTTTAATATAAATAACTGAGGAAGCTGGAAAATATGAAAAGATTTTTACCTAAATTATTATTTTGCCAGGAATTTTAAAAGATGCTGGAACTTATTTTTCCACACTGTTTAGTCTTCCTCATTTATCAATTGACAGTTTAGTTGGTGTTTTAAGAGAATAGTTTAGGACTGTTATTAAAGGGGTATTTGGTAATAATGGCTTTCAAGTTACCCAAGTAAATATCTATAAATTGAGTTTAGTATTTTTCAATTGTGGCACAACTACTCATAAACACACCTTAACTATCATCTAACTTTGTTAAGATGGCACAATTCCAAAACCTAAATCACCTAATAGAACTTGCTGGGTCGCCTAACTTGCACGACGGGATGCGGTTGTGGTTTGTTCAGCAGGCCACCGAGGACTCTGCATTCGCAAGCTTACTGTTTGCTTGTTGTAAGCATCTTAGAGAGTCATGACAAAGAATCGGGTCATGATGGTGAACATGGAAACATTAGCTCCTGGTGTTGTTACTCTAGGTTGCTTAGATGCTATGATGCAAACTCAGGAAAGGCATCGGGCCATGTTTGGAGTGTTGACCAATTTGCTGATTCAAGCTCAAGTTGGGGTCCATGAGGAAGAAGGCAACGCTACTAAAATGAACCAAAATAAATGGGTTTTTATGTAGGCAGTAGCGTTATCATTTAGGCTAGCTGGGTTACAATCATTAGCCAAGAATAAGAGAGGGAAATGAAAAAGATATTTACCACTGTTCTTGTTTTTTGTATGACTGTTTTAATATTTAAACACTTTATCCAGTTATGTCAATCATAATATATATGTGCCAATGTTATGTTTTCCCATTCATCAAATATTTGTTAAAGCAGAATATCAATAAAGTTTCTCGAATTCATACGTGCACAGTTTGCAATTCATGAACTTGGAATTGGATATCTGTTAGTGTTTCATGTCATATTCCTTAAGTTTTTGTTGAATACTGAATTGATACTTCTGCATGGCGGGAAAATGTAAAAAAAACAATAAGTGCATGCAAACTTAGGGTGTGTGTTATGCTTGAAATTGTATTTACAGGGGCAGTTTTGGTAGTTTTGTTTAATTGGTGTTTATGATTAATTAATGGGAGGGGTTATTGTTTATAATGCCTTTCCAGCTTTCCTATTGAAATAACTTCAGATTTGCCTATTTATTTGGAACTTTTGTCACATCCAGGCATAAATCTATTTCTACTGTGTATTGTTTTCAATGGCACAATTCCACATTTTAGATGAGCTAATGAATCTTGCTGGCTTGTCCAAATTGCATGACTGTATGCGTGTGTGGTTTGTGCAGCAGGCAGGTGAAGAGTCAGCTTGTTCAAAATTGATTCACGCTTGTTGTGAGCATCTCAGGAGGGTAATGGCGAAGAACCGAGTGATGATGGTTGACATGGAAGCATTAGGACCTCGTGGGGTCGCATTGGACTCGCTTGATGCTTTGAGGAAAACTCAAGAGAGGCATCGGGTATTGCTTGAATTGTTGGTAGATTTGTGTGCTCAAGCCAAAGCTGGTGCCCGCGAGGAAGAAGCTAATGCCATGAAGATGAATGATTTTAATTAAGTTGTTTGATCAGTTTTTTCTATACAATCTTTGCTTAGTCGAGAGTCATATGTAAGCGTGCCCTTTTGTTTAAGCGTTTATCATAATGAAATGCTGCCTTTTGTTTAATTTTTATATTACTTTTGAAGCAACATAATGTGTTTCTTAGGTTTCCTTTGGCTGTGGACATTTCCAATTGGCATTTTGTTTGTTGTTGTCTTAATGCATAATTTGTGTTATGCCATATGAATCTCCACGTAAACTGAGTTTGCAATATTTCATTTAGTGAATTGTGGTACTAATAATATAGTAGCAGTACTAAAAATTTAGTAGCAGTACTAAAAGTTTAGTAGCAGTACTAAAGAATTAAGTAGCAGTACTAACGTAGGTGAGCAGTACTAACATACCAAGTAGTATAAACATTCAAGGCGTAGCAGTATTAACTAACCATTGGCAGTATAAATATCAAACGCTTTGTTAAATAATTTATACATTAATTTTTATGATTTCATATACTTGAAATTGTATCTCAACTTGAAATTAAATTATACATTAATTTTCTTAGTCAAAATTGTATCTCAATTTTGAAATTGTATCTCAAATTGTATTTCGAACATGTGAAAGTTAACATAAAAATGGGCATCGGTCTATTATCAAATGATGTTCAAAATAACATAAAGTGCTATTATCATGTTTTCAAAATCTTTGAATTGACGGGAAAATCTTATCAAACGCTTTAGCAGTACTAAAAGTTTAGAAGCAGTACTAAAGAATTAAGTAGCAGTACTAACATACCAAGCAGTATAAACATTCAAGACGTAGCAGTATTAACTAACCATTGGCAGTATAAATATCAAATGACGGGAAAATCTTATCAAACGCTTTAGTAGTACTAAAAGTTTAGTAGCAGTACTAAAGAATTAAGTAGCAGTACTAACGTAGGCGAGCAGTACTAACATACCAAGCAGTATAAACATTCAAGACGTAGTAGTATTAACTAACCATTGGCAGTATAAATATCAAACGCTTTGTTAAATAATTTAAACATTAATTTTTATGATTTCATATACTTGAAATTGTATCTCAACTTGAAATTAAATTATACGTTAATTTTCTTGGTCAAAATTGTATCTCAATTTTGAAATTGTATCTCAAATTGTATTTCGAACATGTGAAAGTTAACATAAAAATGGGCAACGGTCTATTATCAAATGATGTTCAAAATAACATAAAGAGCTATTATCATGTTTTCAAAATCTTTGGATTGACGGGAAAAACTTATCAAATGCTTTGTTAAATAATTTATACATTAATTTTTATAATTTCATATACTTGAAATTGTATCTCAACTAGAAATTAAATTATACATTAATTTTCTTGGTCAAAATTGTATCTCAATTTTGAAATTGGGTGAAATGAATGAAACTTGCTCAAAAAGGGATAAAATTGGAGTCGTTGTCAATGCTAAAAACCCCAGCATGCCCCTAAATTCATGATATTCCTATTAAGTTAACATAAAAATGGGCATTACATAGATGCACACATAGATGCATAGTTCATTACATAGATAGATGCATACATAGATGCATATTTCATTTAAAAAATAAAGTCATACATTTTTAACAAAAGACAGTGGTGGGAATGCTTCAAGTAAGTCTCCTTTTCCCTTTCCCTTTGGCTGTGATCTTTGCATAAGTCTCCTTATTTGCAAGGCCTAGCACTTGAATCCTTTTGCCAGTGATTGAAAGAGCTTGAGTGGTAACATGCTTAGCTTGTACAGGAGGATTGACAGAGCTTGAAACCTTTTTGCAAGACCTAGCAGTTGTACTCTTTTTTTAGACAGCTTGATAATCTTCAGATGAGGTTGAATGATTGACCGGATATAAACACACACCTTGTGTTAGATAGATACTTTGAGTAATATTAACTAGCACGCGGAATTTACTAGTTAACACTTAGAAGATTATTTGTATGTATGATCAATGAATGGAACAGTGTTTATATGAACAAGAGACAATTGTTTAACCAAAATGATTCAATATTATTATATCAATAATATGAGTACTCTTGCTAGTACTAGGGTTTACAACCTTGAATCTTCACAAAAACTCATAAACTCATATATCGTATAACCTAACATAGGAGATCCTTTTATAGATCAAGGATTCCTGTACAAGATAACTATAATCTATATCAATAAGGATATCTACTAAATCCTTTCTATAATTATCCTTTTACACATTTACAAAAACATAAGCAGTACCAATGTCTATACCAGCAGAACTAACTGACTTAGTATTGTTAGTGTATTCTTCAATAAATCTTCAGCAGTACTAACTTATAACCACCGGTACTAACTGTTAGGTTTAATTCCTAACAATCCTCCCCTAAACTTATGATTTCTTTCCAAATCACTAAGTTTCTTCCGAATTAAACTTCATCTCCATGATGTGGGGATTCTTCCAAACATCATCAAGTAATTCTCTTTGTCTGGGCTTTCCTCTGTTCAGCAATATCACAAATTCTTCTGATTAACATATCAGCCATGTCTGAATCTGCTTCAACCTCCAGTTTTAAATGCACTAAAGTAACTAATACAGCTGTTCTCATAGGATAGTCTTTCTCAACCAGCATATATATTTCTATCCCATCTTTGGTAGAAATTCTGTGTACACCACATGTGTCAAAAAGCTTCCATGAGACATCCTTGATCACTGCTTGAAATCTCCATATAGCTTCTCCACCATCTGGTTCATAAATCCTCTTCAGCTGTACCCATAGTTCTTTATCTTTATCTTCACTAGGATCTGCGACTTTAAATCTTTGTTGTACTAAATTCCACAACTGATTGAGATCTTCACTATCAAATCCTCTGAGCATATCTTCAAAAAGCTTATACTCCTCAGTTATTCCACCAACTCTGATAACTTTCCATCCTTTCATTCTTCCTTCAGTAAATACTTCCCAATCAATAATAGGATGTTTTGCTTGTAACGGTTTGATGTTTGTGGATTCAGGAACTACCACAATCATGTTTTTCAGTTGTTCATCAGTTAACCCTTCAGTATCAGGCTTTTTTTTCTTTGATGTGTCAGACTCCAAAACTTCTGCTTTTCTTTTCTCTTCTCTTCCATGTCCAGTATCAATCACAAAATCTGTTGCACTCGACTTGTTGATTCTTGCATAAGCCTCATAGTAAGCTTGTGATGCGTGGTTTTGCGACCTTACAACAGGTTTTACCTCTCGAGGGATCTCAAGAGGCTTGCAATCCCCACCAGGCAGTGTACCTGACCGATGTAGTATAGTGTAGTGGCAAGTACCGGGGGATTGATCGTTCTCTAGGGGAATAGTGTCGTTATGATTGAAAAACTACTCTAATAGGTCTAAGGGTGAGGGAAGATTCTTTTTGTATTTTTTTATATTTTTTTATAAAGCAAGTAAAATCTCGGGTTTGAAGGAGTGGGCGGAATTAGTTGCTAGTCAACTAACCCAAATAACTACAATTGCAAATAAAATAAAATAACTGAAAATAAAAAGGTTGTGAAACTTATATGGAGAGAAATGTGTTTACTTAGATTTCCTTACTCCCTAACTATCTTTTACCGGTTGATTAGTGTGTATTAATTGCGTGGATGACGGGTGTATTCCTTAATACCAATCGTGGGGTGGCGTACGTACTTCCCCAACTCTATAAGCTCCTACTTCACACCTATGTCGAGCCGACTAAGAAGCTCCTAACATGGGATCACTAGAATTCGCTCATGCATTAAATACAACCGTAAAAACCTTAGTACGCATTGGTTCATGTTTCTTAAGACGTTCAAGCAAGTTACCGTATAGGAGGTTAGCCAGTTTTCTTAAGCCTAACATCGATAAACAATCATCCAATACAATTAATAACACACCAACAACCAATAATCAATAGTTAGGTTTCATTAGATCTAAGCAAACACAAGATAAATCTAGCCTAGCATGTTAAATACAAGACAAGAACAAGATATAATCAAACAACACATAGACATATTGAATGATTAATTGATTACTTATCTTCAATTGAACATGGGAGATCCAAGGGTATAAAACCCTTAAAAGTAGCAGAAAAATCGTCTTAGGGTTTCTCCTCACAAAGTTGCACACTAATGACTAAAAATTATGAGAATATATATAGAAAATCAGATCTGACGGCGTCACGTTATAGAGCTGACGCCGTCACGTCGCCGCGGTTAGGGTTTCTTGATGGCCTTCTTGACGCCGTCCCCTTTTAATCATCCAAAATCCTCTCTGGCGCGTCAAGGGTTGACGGCGTCACAATGGTGCTTGACGCCGTCACAGGTACTTTTCCAGCCGATTTTGAGACTTTGTCGTTTTCTTCACTTTTATGCTCCAAAAATGTCCAAAATGCTTCCTTTTCCAGATTTCTTCTCCAAAGTACCTAAAATGACAAAAGGAATGATTTAGGGCAATATTTGATCAAATAAATACGATTTAGGGCTTAAATGACCCCCTAAAAGCGGTACACTTTTCGCTTCATCAAATACCCTTACACTTGAGATTTGCTTGTCCTCAAGCAAATGCGCTTTTATTCTAATCAAAATACAAGTTAGGGGTCATTTAACGCTAATATAAAAGTAATTACAACAAATAGTCGTTCCACTTTAATCATAATAAGCACGGAGATTACAGACTAGCACCTCACAAGTAGTGTTTAGATACTCACATCTCTCAAGTGTCATAAAAGTATATCTCATAAATGAAAATGAATAATATCTCTCACTACCTGTCATAGCAAACAGATTACCATAGGCTTGAGAAAGGATCAAAAACATCCTCCACTAGGCGTAAGCACCTAAGATAAACTATCAAAGAGGGCTTTTAAACGGTTTATAACGTTAGGTGTAGGGATATGATAAACACGGTTTTGTTGGATAAAGGATATTTTACTGGTGGCGAGTTAAAGATCTTGATTAATTATATGTATAATATGGCGTTGCTAAGCCAAGACTAGACTCGACTTAAGCTAATGAAAAAAAAAATAACAAAAAGATAAAATAAACATAAAATGAAACGGGATGGTAGTCCGTATGTTTTTTCTACTTTTTTTTTTTTTTTTTTTTTTTTTTTTTTTTTTTGCATACACTCTTGCCCTACCATCCAAAATAATACATCGTAGGGGGGTTGTATCCCCCTTACACTTGAACTTTTACATAACTTTACAATTAACTATTCTAATGACTCGAATTAAGATAATCGAAACACTTGGAGTACTTTTAAAATATTTAGCACATATGGGGGTAATAATGTTGTTCTTCCCCATTACTCCATTACACTAGTACTTTACCCATGAGTCCCAATCGTCCCAAAACAATATGTACAAGGATATGACTCGACTTAGCAACCATGTAATCAATTAGATAATTAACTTGGGGTTTAAACAAATGTTGTCACAATAATGCACTAAAAATGAGTGCATACAAGGTAGGCTAAGGCGATTTGGGTGTACATTTAAGTGGGGTGTAAACAAATTCTTACTTTAAGTAAAATGCTTAAAGTTAGAAACGAAAAGATAGGCTCTGAGGGGTGTACTAGGGGTATCGTGTACTAAAAATGAGTACAACGCAAAGGTGTGGGAGAATTACTTGACCAATGTAGCCAATGTAATTATAACAAAAATACAGGTGTAAAACAATGGGTTAATCCTAATGCCTCTTATCATGTAGTAAATCTAACTACACGAATGTAGTCTCACTTGTGGCCTCGGAATGGTCCTAACGCAAGTTCTAGAATCTAAGTGCTACCGGTACACACATCATAGCATAAATGCTTTTCCTACCAATTCTAGGGGCGAACCTCACATATTTGGGGGTGGAAAATTTTTTAGTGGTACGGTTTTGTGCTAGTCATATAACTCCTATCCGTGAGACGCTTATTAAGACCAAAGTTTCACTCCTATATGTTGTAAAAAATTTTAAATTTGGCACTAAAATTGCCTTAACAGGTATTTCTCTCAGTTTTATTACACATCTACCATTAAACAAACGAAAAATCAAGCGTAATAGCATTCTCTAAGGTATCGTACTTTACCCCCCCCCCCTTACACTTAAGATGAACATTGTCCCCAATGTTCAAATAACAAGATGTAAAAGTAAATAAGGTAAAAGAATGAAATCAAATACTCCCCTGATTCGCTCGGTGGATAAAGAGGTAACATGGTTAGATCTTCTTCCAAGGTAATGTTGAAGCTTCAAGACTAAAGCAGCGCCAAAAGCTAGATTCCACATACATCTCCTTGTCCAAAATAACCTGTTAAACCTGAGAAAACAAACACGAAAACCTGCATAACATCGGCGGGATAAATCTGTATAAGGATATAATGCTTGTGGAATGATTATTTTGCAGATTCCTGGAGTTTATAAGTTAGAGATTTAATAAAGCATTTTATGATTCTGGAAGAAAAACAAAACTTTCAAAAAAAAATTCCAGAAAACTGTTCCTGACGCCGTCAGACTGGGGTCTGACGCCGTCAGAAGTGATCTGACAGATTTTGCATGTTAAGTTTCCGGAAAATTTCCGGAAAAACTCAATCCGTATTTCCTGGAAATCCTGCAAAATATCATTATGACTCGATACAAGCATTTGACTCAAACAATTACTAATATGTATGTTAATTTAATATTGTTATGATTCATGTTCATTTGTTCTAATAAACCGATTTGGATTTCCCTTACACTTATCTTTTGCAAAATACCTTTATATGTAGTTAAGACGAAGTTAAAAACAAGATAAAGCATTTTCACAATTTAGTTTCGAACATGAATCAATAATAATAAAAATTAAACATACATACGGAAGCAAATAAAATCAAACAAACAAATAAATAAACACACAAAGCAAATAAAGCTTGGGTTGCCTCCCAAGAAGCGCTTGTTTTTGTTCGAGTCACGAGCCTGACTCTACCCTTATTTAACGGATAAAGGAGAGGTTTTTCCTACACTTAGGATTAAGTGCGGGTGATAGTAGCGATACACACCATCTTGGTGGAAGTATGTCGCGTGAGGAAAGAGTGGTGGATGAATTATATACTCAAAGGGGTGTGCTCCTTTCATCATAACCTTACCTAGTTCACTTTGGTCAATGGGTGAATTAAAGTTTTCTCCTAAAAAGGGATCATCTTCTATCAACTTCGAGAGATTCCTAGTTGGGAATCCATCTTGACCTAATAAACCCGGTTTAAACCCATAATGTTTCTTGTGATCAATCATGAATAGGTGATGTAAGTATGTAAGGTTATGGTTCACTCCTATATTAGCTTCCACTCCACATGGCCTAGAGTCTACTACCTTAATCTTAACATTACCCAGACTACATGGTTTGATGGGTGGATCGGGACCTTTTTTAATTCCTAAATTCACATCTAAAGATCGAAGATTAGGTAACGGTTTTGGTTGAGGCTCCGGTTCATCAAAAATAGGAAATCCCCTAGAACTAAGAGTAAGGTTGTGATCTCTATAAGCATTCAAACCTATATCCTCTAGTTGTGTTTGGTTCAAAGGTTCTACCTCCATCGGGATTCCTAAAGTCTCTTCTACTTCTTCCGGGTAAGTCACGGGCGGTGTGTGTGCCTCAAATGATGGTAGGACTTGTGAGGTACTTAGTGGGCTTATGTTACTTACCTCATCATTCCTTATGTCAAGATCACCTATATCCTCATCATGTGTTTTAGTACAATCTAACCCTAACATTTTCCCAAGTATCTCAAGTGATTCTCTAGGCATCTCAACTTCTATGTCCGAATCATAAGGATCTTCCTCAATAATCCGACCATGTTCAATTTGCCTAAAGGATTCATCATGTGTTCTTCGGGATTCAAAGTCATTGGTCATAAAACCTAGGTCTTTTTGATCAATGTGATCATGTTCGGCTAAATCCTCCATCACATCAAGGTCACCTATGTGTTCATCCTGTATTATGGTAGTGCCTAACCATGACATGCAGCTAGGTGGCTCAACTCTACCCTCATCCCCAAACAAACTTGTTTCATGATCCTTGAAATTTGTGGTCAATTGACTTGTATTAATGTTTGTTGGGTTGTCTACTATATAATAATATTGGGCACAATTCTCAATAGCTTCCCATGCTTCCTCAGCACTTAATTCCCTAAGATCCCTGCCGGCAAAATGGTAAATGTCCCTTTAGGCATGTCGGTCGACATGATTGTAAAAGATTTGAGTTAGGGACCAAAAATCGAAGTTATGATGAGGGACTTTTTGGAGTAAATATTTAAAACGAGTCCATGCATCATAGAGAGGTTCATCTTTATGTTGTTTAAACATCAAGATGTCATATAGAGTGGGTGAATTACGTGGTTGGTGGTATGGTGGATTCGCGTTCTCCATAATGGTGAACGGAAGAGTCAATGGAAATTACGAACAAACACACAAAGAAATAAGATAGACTAAAGAAGACTTATAAAAAGAAAATAAAAATCTCACTAGAAAGGAATCTAGTGAGTAGACCTAATAAAATAAAAATTCAAACTAAACAATAACTATTCCCCGGCAACGGCGCCAAAAACTTGATGCGTGGTTTTGCGACCTTACAACAGGTTTTACCTCTCGAGGGATCTCAAGAGGCTTGCAATCCCCACCAGGCAGTGTACCTGACTGATGTAGTATAGTATAGTGGCAAGTACCGGGGGATTGATCGTTCTTTAGGGGAATAGTGTCGTTAGGATTGAAAAACTACTCTAATAGGTCTAAGGGTGAGGGAAGATTCTTTTTGTATTTTTTTATATTTTTTTATAAAAGCAAGTAAAATCTCGGGTTTGAAGGAGTGGACGAAATTAGTTGCTAGTCAACTAACCCAAATAACTACAATTGCAAATAAAATAAAATAACTGAAAATAAAAAGGTTGTGGAACTTATATGGAGAGAAATGTGTTTACTTAGATTTCCTTACTCCCTAACTATCTTTTACCGGTTGATTAGTGTGTATTAATTGCGTGGATGACGGGTGTATTCCTTAATACCAATCGTGGGGTGGCGTACGTACTTCCCCAACTCTATAAGCTCCTACTTCACTCCTATGTCGAGCCGGCTAAGAAGCTCCTAACATGGGATCACTAGAATTCGCTCATGCATTAAATACAACCATAAAAACCTTAGTACGCATTGGTTCATGTTTCTTAAGACGTTCAAGCAAGTTACCGTATAGGAGGTTAGCCAGTTTTCTTAAGCCTAACATCGATAAACAATCATCCAATACAATTAATAACACACCAACAACCAATAATCAATAGTTAGGTTTCATTAGATCTAAGCAAACACAAGATAAATCTAGCCTAGCATGTTAAATAAAAGACAAGAACAAGATATAATCAAACAACACATAGACATATTGAATGATTAATTGATTACTTATCTTCAATTGAACATGGGAGATCCAAGGGTATAAAACCCTTAAAAGTAGTAGAAAAATCGTCTTAGGGTTTCTCCTCACAAATTTGCACACTAATGACTAAAAATTATGAGAATATATATAGAAAATCAGATCTGACGGCGTCACGTTATAGAGCTGACGCCGTCACCTCGCCGCGGTTAGGGTTTCTTGATGGCCATCTTGACGCCGTCCCCTTTTAATCATCCAAAATCCTCTCTGGCGCGTCAAGGGGTGACGGCGTCACAATGGTGCTTGACGCCGTCACAGGTACTTTCCCAGCCGATTTTGAGACTTTGTCGTTTTCTTCACTTTTATGCTCCAAAAACGTCCAAAATGCTTCCTTTTCTAGATTTCTTCTCCAAAGTACCTAAAATGACAAAAGGAACGATTTAGGGCAATATTTGATCAAATAAATACGATTTAGGGCTTAAATGACCCCCTAAAAGCGGTACACTTTTCGCTTCATCAGCTTGTTCAATTTCAGCATCAGATCTTCCTTTAAAGTAACTCTGCTTCCACAATGCTTGATTTTTCAAATAACTCTTCATGAAGCTGATCTGTTCTTTATAAGTAGGCATCTTCTTTTTGTAACCTCTACTTTGTCTTTCTCTTATCCTCTGCATAAGATTGCTCCAAGCAACTTCTTTATTCTTCTTCAAAATGAATTCAGTAAGCTTTGCTGACTTTTCTTCTTCACTTAAACTCTGATCTTTAAGAAGCTACACTCCTTGTGCTCTCACAATTGGATCTGAGTCTAATAAGTATTGAAGTTGTTCATCAAAGGTTTCTTGAGTAATCTGCTCATCTGAAGCTATCTTTTCTAACCTTCTTTCTTCCATAAAATTAATCACTTCTGCTTCAGACATCTTCTTTGCTAACTCTGCATCAAGATCAATTTGCATCTGTTCTTTTGCTTCTTCATCCATTTGAATTTTCTTTGCCACTTCAGCATCATGATCTATTTGCATCTGAGTTCTTGGCTTAACAATTTTCTTCTGATGAGGCTCTTTTTCTTCAATCAAAATCCCTTTGCCCTTGTCTTTAGCAGTTTGTACTGCTTCTTGTTCTGTCTCTGCAGTTTGTACTGCTTGTTCTTCAACATCAGCAGTTTGTACTGCTTCTTCAACATTCTCAGCAGTATCTTGATTTTGATCTTGTTCACCCATATCTGTATCACCATTTCCACTAGCAGTACCTTCCTCTTGCAATCTACTAGTACCTTCTTCATGCCTCCCCTGAGTTCCAGATCTCTTATCCCCTTGTTCTTTCCCAGATTTCCTCCCCTGTTTTGGAGAATCACCACCATCATCATCTGAATCATCTGAGTCACTATATGAAGAATCATCATCTATCACCACTCTTGATCTTTTCCTCTTTAGCTGATCTTCCAACTTCTTTACCCTGAGAGTCAATTTGGTTTACACCTTGGCAAAGTTGTTCTTGTGGTTTTTCAGATCATCCTCCAGAGATTTTACTTGTGCAGATAACTTGGTACAAAGATCCGTCAATTCATCAAGTTTAGTTCTGCCCTCAGCACTTCTAGCTGTGTTACCTGCTAGGAGAGGTGAGTCATTGGGCAAGGATCCAGTTTCCACTCTAGTTAAACTAGGTGTAGACCTTCTCCTATAGGTTGTGATAATTGAGGGTGGTTGGGTTATTTCTGGAACAGGAATGGGTGTTGGTTGGGGATCAGTTGGGTTTACTGACCCTTCACCCTGATCAACTTGAATCATCTCTGGAAATAGAGGTATTTCTACCCCATTAAATAATCTACTAGCCATAGCCATATTTTGAAAAACTTTTGATTGTAGGCTAGGAGTAGGAAAATTTTCTTTATGTTTCTTTAGCAAATTCTTTTTCTTATTCAAAAAGCTTTGAACAAATCTTGGATACATAAGAAATTTTGTTTTACTTTTCACATTTGCAACCATACTCTCAAATATAAATTTTGAAAAATTGAAAACCTTGTTTGTTGACAGACATATGAGGGCAATAGCAATATTGCTACTGAATTGCTCCCATGATGTTCTTTTGGGACTTAAACAATATAAGAGAGTATGTATTAGAAATCTCCATTGTGGTGAGAAACATCCTTTTTAAAAAGTGAGTTTTTGATTGGATGTATCATCCCCCATTCTGGCAATTTCTTGCCAAATCTTAGTGTTTAGCATATTGTTGATACCATCTGAATCTTGCAACTTAAGATATCTTCTAAGAGTAGATTCGGTAACAACAAAAGATATGCCATCCACTTTGGAGTGAATTTCTATGTCTTCCTCTTCACTAATTTTGACAATGGCGGTTTGCCAAAACTGTGTGATATGAGAGACAATAAGAGTAGGGGAAATTGTTAAAGCATACCTAATATGAGACGCGTTCAAGAAGTCCACAATCTCATAAAATTTCGGTCCATCCCCTTCCTCTGTTTTCTCCAAATATGCAACCTGGTTGTGCGTCTTGATAATTCCAAATTAGCCATAATATTCTCAGTAAAAATTTGATTTGACTGTGGTGAATAGTGAAAATTTAGGTTAGAAAGTAGAAGATGAAAGTGAGATGAGATATTATTGAAAGAATTAGGGTTTGTATTTGACCGACTTAAAGAATAAGTTAACTTTTATTTTAGGATAAGATTATAATACAATAAAAGTTAAAATATCTAGAAGAGGATCCCTTAAAAACCATAATTTAATCAGTAAAAATCGCAACAAACTTCCAACGGCTAGTTTTTACACCGAAATTAATTACTGACACAATAGTACCAACGGCTAGTTGAGCAATACAAACTTTGCACTAGCAGTACAAACCATTATCAAAAAATTTCAAAGAACAGTATTAACTTATATGAATTTTAAGCATTATAACTCACATATAGTTTTTAGCAAACTATCAGCTATCAACGGATTTGATATGTCTTTACCAACAGCCGTTTGCTTTGGACTAGCTAACTCTTCACAGTTAGATATGGTGAGTTGATAACCATACAATTTTTGGTAAATTGTCAACCATAAAAGGATTTGATTAGTCTTTACCAGAAACCGTTTGCTCTGGACTAGTTGGTTCTTATGTGGGTTAGACATGGTGAACCAATAACCATTTGTTGTGTGCACAGATCACACACTAAGCTTTAAAACATCATTCAGTCCAAAACATAAAGCACTTGTAATTCCTTTTTGCTCATCATCCATACCTGCAATTGTTAGTCCAAAAACAAGGAAACAAGGTGCAAAGCACTTTTCTCACAACAATATAAGCATATGACTAACATTGCACCCAAACAAGGAATTAATTTCCTTGTGGAACCCAAGCCATCACAGACTTAGGTTTGCCTCTAGCATCAACATAATTCATTCTCTTTAAAACAATTGAAGTACCATTAGGTTTAATAGGTCTCCAAACCCATGATGCTGATGCATTAACACCATTGCCCATATTTCCCTTAGCAGTATGATTAAGATGACCAGTACTAACTATTGGACTAGCAGTATGAACTGCTGGCTTTGTGGTTTGTACTCTTGGTTTCCAAACTTGTTTGTTTAACACTGCTTTGTTATTAAAAGGCCTCTTAACAGTTGTTAGTGCTGATTTAAAAGTTGTTTTTGCACCTTGAACTGTTGGTCTTGGGTAAACAGGTTTAAATGGCCTAGCAGTATGAATTTCTGGTCTAGCAGTATAAACTGCTCTTGGTCCAGACCTTAAAAAAACTGATCTAGGTATCATTCTAGCATTTGTAGGGTGAATGGGAGGTCTTACTGAGTTCACACCCTAGGACTTGAACACCTAGTTACCCTATTGTTGCAATAAGCAGCAAGATGGTCAAAGCTACCACATGTAAAACAAGCTTTCCTATAGCAAACAAAGTCATCACCTAGTTGGTGAGACTTGAGGTTGTTCCAATTCCTCTGGTTACCTCTGGACTTGTTTGTGGTTCTATACATTTCAGCATACCTAACTGTTGGTCTAAATGGTTTAGCATTGGTTTTAGGCCTAACAGTCTCAGTTTTGACCACCTTAGGAACCCTTGTTCCTCCTATCTTCGCATTATCAGGTTTAGCCTTAACCTGATCACTTTCATCATCATCAGAAGTCCAATCCTCTATGGTTGGAGCATCTGATTCCCTACTTGAGGACCTATCAGAGGACACTTTGTCCTCAGAGAGTGATTTATCACTTGCACTCTCAAAACTTACTTCTACAGGCTTATCTACTACTACATTCTCCTTAGGTTTTGGACCATATTCCATTTTGGGTAGTAGAAATTCCTCTAAACCTGTGTGTTCTAGGTCAATGCCTGGGGGTGTGGGAATTCCTCTATAAGGAGGTGGAACTGACTTATAACCTAGGCCTGACTTAGCTTTATTGAGGATTTGACATTCAATTATCTTACTGACACCCTTAGATGCATACTCTAATGTGTCTACACTCATTTGAATGTTTTCTTTAGCCTGTTTCAACTTTTCCAACTCATGTTTTAACACACTAATTTCATTATCTCTAAACATTATGTAACACCCCAACCCGATAAGGGTAGAAGTATCACATTATGGTGACATACCAAAGCATACATAAATGACAGTGGAAGTCTTAAATATAAAATAATCCAAAGAGTTAAGTCAACATGACTTAATACATTATTTCATGAGAAAGGAAATACTCCAATATAAAGAACAATGAAACCAAGAATTACTTTTAGTTCATACGAATTTTATTATGCTTTCCTTTTTTTTTTCTTTTTTTTTTAGTAACTTTCTTTTTTTATCACGTTTTCTGATATAATAACGTTTAGTGTTAAAAATGCCAATAATTTTAGACTTAAAATGATAAATATCTTAGCTTAGGGTTAATATGACGCTTTTAGAAATTTTAGAGTTTAATGTGTCAACATATTCAAATAATCATTTTTATGTACTTAGTTTACTGAATATACTGTTTAAACCTCAATTTTTCCAGTTTGACAGTTTTAGTCCTTGTAGTTTAAAAGATTCGTAAAACTAGTCCATTTACTAATTTAAGTGATCATTCGTTGTGTTTTATGTGAAACAAGTTCTCAACTTCATTTTTGGCTATACTAGGATTTGAGTGAACGTGTTTGTTGAGTTTAATATTAACGAGGCATAGTAAATAAAAAGGACAAGCTTGTACGACGTGGCCAAAACTTAACAAGTAATATGGAATTTATACGTGACTTGTGTACGTGATACGTTCGTATGATATAGCATGTTGAATATCGAAAATGATCTAAGTGAGTGTGAGTAACTTACTACACCTTATAAAAGGTGGTGATGCTTCGACTGTTCGAACAAGGAAAGGAACGAGAGCTTTGTGATTTGTCGTGGGTGTACTGGAGTTCGAATGAGGCTTGTGATGGACTTGTACAAACTAACAAACCCTTGTGGTGCTCCTTGTTCTTCTCTTCGTAGAGTATTCACGATCCGGTCCAGGATCCACTTTTTTAGTCCCCACTTGAAATGCCTAGCCTGCCTCTGAGCATCTCCCGTAACCGCCGGTCCAACGAAACTAGCCAACCTCAGAAATCTCTGCATGAATTCTCCAGACGACTCCTGATCCAGCTGATGTATAGTCCCATACTCGCGCTTATACCTTTGCTGTTCAGAGAATGGAAAATACTGCTTATAGAAGACGTCCCGGAAAGTCTCCCATGTACAAGTGTCAGCAAAGTTCTCTCCTTTAGCCAAAACATACGCCTTCCACCAACTCAGCGCACCACCTTCCAACTTGAAAGTAGCCAAACGCGTCTTGAATTCATCACCACAACCCAAGACTTTGAACAACTTCTCCATGTGAGTGATCCAATCTTCTGCCTCCGTGGGGATGGCAGCAGATCGGAAGGAAAGGGGCTTAAGCTTGTTGAACCTCTCGATCCAAACATGAATCCCCGTAGGTGGAGTACCACCACCACTACCCTGTCCACTTGACGAACCCGCACCATTTCTGATGTCATTGGTGAGTTGGGTCATCAATTGAGCAGTGAGATTTGGAAGAACATTAGCCAAAGCATTGGCTATCGTAGCCTCAAAGTCAGGGGCATCCTCCCCATTACGATATTTTGTATTACGCGTATTCACCATCTGAACGATCATTAAAATGATTAGTAAGGTTAGAATGGGAAGAATAAGGACGAAAGGAAATGACGAAACAGAAACCTAGTGTCTACCCAAATCCTCACCAGTCAAAACCTACGCTCTAAGGGTCAAATCCTAGGGTTCATATGTTCACAGGCCATGACTTATGTACTACAGGTCGCAGCCTGGCTCTGATACCATAATTTGTAACACCCCAACCCGATAAGGGTAGAAGTATCACATTATGGTAACATATCAAAGCATACATAAATGACAGCGGAAGTCTTAAACATAAAATAATCCAAAGAGTTAAGTCAACATGACTTAATACATTATTTCATAAGAAAGGAAATACTCCAATATAAAGAACAATGAAACCAAGAATTACTTTAAGTTCATACAAATTTTATTATGCTTTCCTTTTTTTTTTTTTTTTCTTTTTTCTTTTTTTAGTAACTTTCTATTTTTATCACGTTTTCTGATATAATAACGTTTAGTGTTAAAAATGCCAATAATTTTAGACTTAAAATGATAAATATCTTAGCTTAGGGTTAATATGACGCTTTTAGAAATTTTAGAGTTTAATGTGTCAACATATTCAAATAATCATTTTTATGTACTTAGTTTACTGAATATACTGTTTAAACCTCAATTTTTCCAGTTTGATAGTTTTAGTCCTTGTAGTTTAAAAGATTCGTAAAACTAGTCCGTTTACTCATTTAAGTGATCATTCGTTGTGTTTTATGTGAAACAAGTTCTCAACTTCATTTTTGGCTATACTAGGATTTGAGTGAACGTGTTTGTTGAGTTTAATATTAACGAGGCATAGTAAATAAAAAGGACAAGCTTGTACGACGTGGCCAAAACTTAACGAGTAATATGGAATATATACGTGACTTGTGTACGTGATACGTTCGTATGATATAGCATGTTGAATGTCGAAAATGATCTAAGTGAGTGTGAGTAACTTACTACACCTTATAAAAGGTGGTGATGCTTCGACTGTTCGAACAAGGAAAGGAACGAGAGCTTTGTGATTTGTCGTGGGTGTACTGGAGTTCGAATGAGGCTTGTGATGGACTTGTACAAACTAACAAACCCTTGTGGTGCTCCTTGTTCTTCTCGTCGTACAGTAGTAGTAACAAAGGAAAGAGTTTGGTTTTTAAGTTTAGAATTTAGAAGAATGAGATGTTGAGATTAATATTAACGAGGCATAGTAAATAAATAGTTTTGAAGTTAATTGCTGCCTAAGTTTTCTTCTAATTGGACCAAAGTGACAACTTGAAGATTAGCATGAGTTTTTAAGATAGGATTTGTATTATTTTAACATGAGGTGTAAAGTAGTAATGCATGCTTTCATACGTGTATATGTAATTCGAATTCTAGTTTTATCATTTGTTTGTGATTGGTCTAAGTGGCAAGATAAAGATTAGTATGAGTTAGATAAGTATTAGATAGTTTAGTGTATACTTTAGGTGTTATCGGGCACCGGGTTAATCAAAAATAAATCGTGACGAGTTAAAATAATGTATAGTTTACTTTAGTTTAATTTCGTATTTAAACGTTCAAATGTCATTTCGTATTTTAGGTTATTATAATTCTTCCCCTCTAAAAATAAAATTTCGTCCGCGAAATTGAAATGAAAACGACAATGAAGACATACCAGACTACGAAAAGAAATGGGGATAATTTGTTCGCATCGATTCCTCGGTCTCCCAGGTAACTTCACGCTCTAGGTGATTCTTCCAAAGAATTTTCACAAACGGAATGACCTTGTTTCTCATGACTCGATCTTGTCTATCCAAAATAGCTTCGGGTTCTTCCGGAAGTGACATATCAGGCTGAATCTGATCAAATGGATAGGATACCACATGCAAGGGATGATAGTTGTATCCCCTCAGAAGGGATACATGGAAGACGTTATGAACATGCGATAACTGTGGAGGTAGAGCCAAACGGTAAGAAACCTCCCCAATACGTTCAAGAATCTCAAACGGTCCGATAAATCGAGGACTAAGCTTGCCCTTGATCCCAAAATGTTTCACACCACGTAATGGTGAAACCTTCAAAAATACTCGATCTCCAACATGGAATTCCAAGTCACGACGATGCTTATCAGCATAACTCTTCTGTCTAGTACGAGCCTTTTTCAGCTTCTCCTTGGCAACAGCCATTTTCTCATTAGTGATCTGAATAATTTCTGGACCCTCGATCAAACGTTCACCCACTTCATTCCAACAAATGGGCGCCCTACATTTCCTCCCATACAAAAGCTCATAAGGTGCTGCCTTGATGCTAGCATGCCAACTGTTGTTGTAGGCAAACTCCACCAAGCACAAGTATTCATCCCAATTACCAGTCCACTCCAATGCACAAGCTCTCAGCATGTCCTCCAAAGTTTGAATGGTCCTTTCTGACTGACCATCTGTTTGAGGATGAAAAGCCGTGCTAAACTTAAGACGTGCACCCCAAGCATTATGTAGACCCTTCCAAAAATGAGATGTAAACCGCGGATCTCTGTCTGAAACAATAGATGTCGGTGTACCATGAAGTCTAACAATTTCTTGCTGAAAAATCTCCGCCAATTTACTAACACGATAATCCATACGAATAGGTAAGAAATGAGCAGACTTGGTTAGCCGATCAACGACCACCCAAATCGCATCATGTCTTCTTCTAGTAAGAGGTAACCCCGTTACAAAATCCATGGAAATCTCTTCCCACTTCCAGGTAGGAATATCTAAGGGCTGTAACAAACCACTCGCCCTCTGATGCTCAATCTTGACTTGCTGGCAAGTCATACACTTGGCTACAAAAGAAGCTACATCCTGTTTCATACCATTCCACCAAAAATGCTGCTTAAGGTCCCTGTACATCTTGTTAGAACCAGGATGAATAGTGAATGGGGAACTATGAGCCTCAGATAGAACAGCCTCACGTAGCTCAGGATCATCCGGAACACAAAGCCGATCTCCAAACCATACTATACCAGAGTCATCAACTCTGAACTCCGACTGCTTACCCTCCTGAACATTCTGAACTACCGCCCAAAGCTCACCATCATTCTTTTGAGCTTCTTTAATCCGTAGTATAAGATTGGACTCGACCTTCAAACTGGCCCAATATCCGTCATAACCCCGTACACAAAGTTCAACATCCAGAATCTCCAAGTCATTAAGAATTCGAGGTTCAATCTCAAGACTCGCTATCATACCAGATTTCTGGCTAAGTGCATCAGCAACAACATTAGCTTTGCCCGTATGGTATTGAATGTTCGTGTCATAATCCTTGAGGAGTTCTAACCATCGTCTTTGCCTCATGTTAAGTTCCTTCTGGGTGAAGATATACTTGAGACTCTTATGGTCAGTAAAGATGTCACACGACTCACCATACTAATAATGTCGCCAAATCTTTATTGCAAACACAACAGCAGCCAACTCTAAGTCATGAGTCGGGTAATTCTCCTCATAAGGTTTTAATTGCCTCGAAGCATAGGCAATCACCTTCCCATGTTGCATAAGAACACAGCCCAAACCCTTCTTCGACGCGTCACTGTAAATTTGAAAACCCCCAGAACCAGATGGAAGGGTTAAAATAGGAGCGGATACCAATCTCTATTTCAACTCTTCAAAACTCTTCTCCCGCTCCTCCGTCCAAACAAACTTCCCACCCTTCCTCATTAGTTGCGTCAATGGTAACGCCAACCGTGAGAAACCCTCAACAAACCGTCTGTAATAACCGGCAAGCCCCAGAAAACTCCTAACCTCAGTCACAGTAGTAGGTCTTGGCCACTTGGTGATAGCCTCAACCTTAGCTGGATCCATAGTGATACCATCAGCGGATACAATATGACCAAGGAATGCGACTTGTCTCAGCCAGAACTCGCATTTAGAAAATTTGGCATACAACTTATGCTACCGAAGAGTTTCCAAGACAATCCGAAGATGCTGCTCATGTTCTCCTTCGGTCTTGGAATAAACAAGAATGTCGTCGATGAAAACAATAACGAACTTGTCGAGATACTCGTGGAATACTCGATTCATCAGGTCCATGAATACAGCAGGAGCATTAGTCAAACCGAAAGGCATAACCAAAAACTCATAGTGACCATATCGTGTTCGAAAAGCGGTTTTGGGAACATCTTGTTCCTTCACACGAAGTTGGTGATAGCCAGACCTCAAATCAATCTTTGAAAAGAATTTAGCCCCTTGCAACTGATCAAACAAATCATCAATACGTGGAAGGGGATAACGATTACGGATAGTGATACGGTTAAGCTTGCGGTAGTCTATACAGAGTCGCATACTTCCGTCCTTCTTCTTAACAAATAAAACAGGTGCACCCCAGGGAGAAACACTGGGTCGAATGAAACCGTTCTCCCAGAGTTCCTGTAACTGCTCCTTCAACTCCTTCAATTCGATCGGCGCCATACGATACGGAGCTTTGGAAATAGGTTCGGCACCTGGGATCAATTCGATGCTAAACTCAACTTCCCTAGCAGGAGGAATACCAGGAAGTTTGTCGGGAAACACATCAGAAAAATCACGTACAACGGGAAGACTATCAATACTCGGACTTTCCAAGGATGTATCTTTAATGGATGCCAGAAAACCTTGGCAGCCATGGGAAATCAAAGTCCGGGCTTTCATAGCCGAAATAATTTTAGCAGACTTGAGGGTTTAAGAACCATGATAGACAAATTCGGGGTGATGAATATTGCCAAAGATCACATTTTTGGCATGACAATCAATGGTAGCTCTATGAGAAGTCAACCAATCCATGCCCAAAATCACATCAAAGTCAATCATATCAATAGGAAGCAAGTTCGCCGGATGAATTCGGTCATCAAACCGTAAGGGACAATTCACAAATTCATGTTCAATGAGCACATGGTTTTTCATTGGTGTTGAGATGGATACACGATTAGTTAGTGGTGTTGGGGTCATATTAAGTTTCTTGGCAAACGAAATAGATATAATGGAATGTGTGGCTCCGGTATCAAATAATGCAAAAACAGTACGATCGCCTATGTAAAGAATGCCGGTAATAGTACCTGATGAGTTCGCTGCCTGATCACGAGTCGTAGCATAAACACGACCAGTGGTTGGGGGTGGTTTAATGTAGTCACCTGGCACAGTAGGGTTCTTCTTGGGACAGTCCTTAACTTTGTGATGAGTAGAACCACATGAAAAACAACCACCAGTAGCCTTAAAACAAGTACCCGGATGTGCCTTTCCGCAAGTAGTACATATGGGTGGAGGAGGTAAAGTCTCAGTAGGCCTCCTCTGACCCGAAGAACCTGTAGAACGACCCTGCTGAGAACCCCGAGTCGACTGATCCCTGTACTGACGCTGGTTGTTGTTACCATGACCCTGACGGTCATTCCCATTCCTACCAGTAACCCTCTGATCCTGACCCGGTACTCATGTCGCCTCTGATCAAAACCACGGTCCTGACGACCTCTATGCTCATAACCCTGGTCCTGACGACCCTGACTCCTGTAGTTAATACGGTTACCATCTCTGCTCCTCTTGTTTGCACCCCCATCAGCATGAAGTAACTCTATGTTGCGAGCCGCGTCCGCAACAAATGCAACATCTTCGTATTCAATATTCACGATCCGGTCCAGGATCCACTTTTTTAGTCCCCACTTGAAATGCCTAGCCTGCCTCTGAGCATCTCCCGTAACCGCCGGTCCAACGAAACTAGCCAACCTCGGAAATCTCTGCATGAATTCTCCAGACGACTCCTGATCCAGCTGATGTATAGTCCCATATTCGCGCTTATACCTTTGTTGTTCAGAGAATGGAAAATACTGCTTATAGAAGACGTCCCGAAAAGTCTCCCATGTACAAGTGTCAGCAAAGTTCTCTCCTTTAGCCAAAACATACGCCTTCCACCAACTCAGCGCACCACCTTCCAACTTGAAAGTAGCCAAACGCATCTTGAATTCATCACCACAACCCAAGACTTTGAACAACTTCTCCATGTGAGTGATCCAATCTTCTGCCTCCGTGGGGGTGGCAGCAGATCGGAAGGAAAGGGGCTTAAGCTTGTTGAACCTCTCGATCCAAACATGAATCCCCGTAGGTGGAGTACCACCACCACTACCTTATCCATTTGACGAACCCGCACCATTTCTGATGTCATTGGTGAGTTGGGTCATCAATTGAGCAGTGAGATTTGGAAGAACATTAGCCAAAGCATTGGCTATCATAGCCTCAAAGTCAGGGGCATCCTCCCCATTACGATATTCTGTATTACGCGTATTCACCATCTGAACGATCATTAAAACGATTAGTAAGGTTAGAATGGGAAGAATAAGGACGAAAGGAAATGACGAAACAGAAACCTAGTGTCTACCCAAATCCTCACCAGTCAAAACCTACGCTCTAAGGGTCAAATCCTAGGGTTCATATGTTCACAGGCCATGACTTATGTACTACAGGTCGCAGCCTGGCTCTGATACCATAATTTGTAACACCCCAACCCGATAAGGGTATAAGTATCATATTATGGTGACATATCAAAGCATACATAAATGACAGCGGAAGTCTTAAACATAAAATAATCCAAAGAGTTAAGTCAAGATGACTTAATACATTATTTCATAAGAAAGGAAATACTCCAATATAAAGAACAATGAAACCAAGAATTACTTTAAGTTCATACGAATTTTATTATGCTTTCCTTTTTTTTTTCTTTTTTTTTTAGTAACTTTCTATTTTTATCACGTTTTCTGATATAATAACGTTTAGTGTTAAAAATGCCAATAATTTTAGACTTAAAATGATAAATATCTTAGCTTAGGGTTAATATGACGCTTTTAGAAATTTTAGAGTTTAATGTGTCAACATATTCAAATAATCATTTTTATGTACTTAGTTTACTGAATATACTGTTTAAACCTCAATTTTTCCAGTTTGACAGTTTTAGTCCTTGTAGTTTAAAAGATTCGTAAAACTAGTCCATTTACTAATTTAAGTGATCATTCGTTGTGTTTTATGTGAAACAAGTTCTCAACTTCATTTTTGGCTATACTAGGATTTGAGTGAACGTGTTTGTTGAGTTTAATATTAACGAGGCATAGTAAATAAAAAGGACAAGCTTGTACGACGTGACCAAAACTTAACGAGTAATATGGAATATATACGTGACTTGTGTACGTGATACGTTCGTATGATATAGCATGTTGAATGTCGAAAATGATCTAAGTGAGTGTGAGTAACTTACTACACCTTATAAAAGGTGGTGATGCTTCGACTGTTCGAACAAGGAAAGGAACGAGAGCTTTGTGATTTGTCGTGGGTGTACTGGAGTTCGAATGAGGCTTGTGATGGACTTGTACAAACTAACAAACCCTTGTGGTGCTCCTTGTTCTTCTCGTCGTACAGTAGTAGTAACAAAGGAAAGAGTTTGGTTTTTAAGTTTAGAATTTAGAAGAATGAGATGTTGAGATTAATATTAACGAGGCATAGTAAATAAATAGTTTTGAAGTTAATTGCTGCCTAAGTTTTCTTCTAATTGGACCAAAGTGACAACTTGAAGATTAGCATGAGTTTTTAAGATAGGATTTGTATTATTTTAACATGAGGTGTAAAGTAGTAATGCATGCTTTCATACGTGTATATGTAATTCGAATTCTAGTTTTATCATTTGTTTGTGATTGGTCTAAGTGGCAAGATAAAGATTAGTATGAGTTAGATAAGTATTAGATAGTTTAGTGTATACTTTAGGTGTTATCGGGTACCGGGTTAATCAAAAATAAATCGTGACGAGTTAAAATAACGTATAGTTTACTTTAGTTTAATTTCGTATTTAAACGTTCAAATGTCGTTTCTTATTTTAGGTTATTATACATTAAGTCTCTCTTAAGTATAATCATATCATCAGCAAACTTAGACTTATTACCTTTATAATGAACAATTTGTTCTTCTAACACAGCTAAAGCCCTTTTATGATTTGCTAAATTAAAACTGGTCTGGGTTAGCTCTATTCTTTGTTCATCATATCTTTTCTTAAGAGTTTATAGATCTTTTAATGCATCACAAGATTTAGAACACTTAGAGACTTGTACCTCAGAATCTGAAAATGCCATAAGAGCCATCTCTGTAGATGCTTCTGCTTCCTCCTCTGCAATGTAGCTCCAGTAAAATCCTAAGCCATCAATGGTAACCATAGCTTTTGAGCTTGAGTCTGTAACTTCCACAACTCTGGTCTTGCTTCCAAAGCCTTTGTTCTTGCCATCTTGTTGTCTTGACATTCTGCACTCTCTTGAATAATGACCCTTCTTATGGCAATTATAGCACTCAACTTTTGACTTGTCATATCCAGTAACATCATTGCTGTTAATGATTATCTTCTTGCCAGTATTCTTCAAGAATCTCTTAGCCCTCATGCTAAGAAGAGAGAGCTGCCACTTGATGTCCATCTCTTCAAGATCATCTTCATCAATCTCTTGAAGGTCTCCATGAGTCAACATACTTCCATTGTGCTGAGTAGTCAGGAAAGCACAATAAGTATTCTCATCCAAAAGTCCATTAGTACTGCTTGAAGTACTAGCAGTACCAATATTTGAACTAGCAGTACCAACTGCTCCAGCAACTTGAACTTCTTCCTCTGAACTTGAGGTACTGGGAGTTGATACAAAGGCCAAATTCCCTGAGCTTGAACTTGTTCCAGCAACCTTCTTCACATCTTGCTCCACTATTTTGAAGTTGCTATATAGATCCATTAAGCTCATGGAACCACATGCATAGCCCATTCTGATGGTAGACTCCTCAGAAATTTGGAGTTGAGATCTTCCTGAGGTATCTCAATACCAAGAATAGCAAGCTGACTCACTAGTTTCTGTAGCCTGTTGAACATATGATCTAGTGATTCATTGCTTGTAGCTGAGAAGTTCTCAAATTGTTGCTTGAGTAATGTCTTCTGAGTTTTCTTGGTGGCTTCATTCCCACCATATCTGGCAACAATAGCTTCAAACAAAGTCTTGGCACACTTGAACTTACTGAAGTTCAATAATTGATCATTAGGAATGGTCATAAGCAGCATGCTTCTTGCCTTAACATCATTCTTGTGCTGGGCCTTTTCTTCAGTAGTCATAGGCTTTGTCTGCACTTTTGTTTCAGTCCTACCTTCAACTACAGTTGTAGTGGTTGTAGGCTTGAATGTGTTCCCATCTTCTATGATCTCCCAGAGTGCATAGTCTTGCACCTGGAAGAATTGCTCTATTCTCAGCCCACATATCGAATTCATTAGGTTTGAGAATTGGCAATTTTGCAGCAACATTGGTTTGGGTTGTTGTCTCCATGTCCATCTTTCTTATAGATAAAGTTCGTCTTGGATCTTCTAATTCAAAGTATCAGAACCTGTCTCTGATACCACTTGACCGGATCTAAACACACGCCTTGTGTTAGATAGATACTTTGAGTAATATTAACTAGCACGCGGAATTTACTAGTTAACACTTAGAAGATTATTTGTATGTATGATCAATGAATGGAACAGTGTTTATATGAACAAGAGACAATTTTTTAACCAAAACGATTCAATATTATTATATCAATAATACGAGTACTCTTGCTAGTACTAGGGTTTACAACCTTGAATCTTCACAAAAACTCATAAACTCATATATCGTATAACCTAACATAGGAGATCCTTTTATAGACCAAGGATTCTTGTACAAGATAACTATAATCTATATCAATAAGGATATCTACTAAATCCTTTCTATAATTATCCTTTTACACGTTTACAAAAACATAAGCAGTACCAATGTCTATACCAGCTGTGCTAACTAACTTAGTACTGTTAGTGTATTCTTCAATAAATCTTCATCAGTACTAACTTATAACCACCAGTACTAACTGTTAGGTTTAATTCCTAACAGTGATAGCTAGACACATAGCTAGAAACAGAGTTGGAATAAGTGGAGTTTGAGCTTGAGATTATCTTGTTTGGATTTGTAGCATTATTGTATGGTAAATTCCAAGGTGGTTGAGGAGACATGAGTTCGAATCAGAAGAGGTTGAATCAGAAGAAATCTCAATGATTTCTGGCTTTGAACACATTGTTGTGTTAGAGTTTATGTATAATTATTAATATAAGTATGTCCGGTTTCGAACCCGAGACTCGGGATTGCACACAATACGTGAGAGTTCCAATGGTTTGAATAAATTAAATATAGTTTATATTTTATTTATTCATTTCACAAAATAAATACTTAACGACAGTTAGTACTTAACGGAGTTAGAGATAACGGCCGTTAAAGGACTAAATGTGCAAAGTAGCAAGAGAA
Source organism: Artemisia tridentata subsp. tridentata (assembly GCA_021014915.2). NCBI lineage: Eukaryota > Viridiplantae > Streptophyta > Magnoliopsida > Asterales > Asteraceae > Artemisia > Artemisia tridentata. The sequence continues at coordinate 186,163,769 of CP139509.1, read as the reverse complement.
GGATCTAGAACTCCTTTCTTGGGGAGAAATCCGGCCGACCCATGCCTTAGGGTTAGGGATTCGGTCGGTGACTTGGAGTGGGGAGCAATACATGTGTTGCCTATAAATACAATTCATTGTATTCATTGTTTCACTAATCTTGAATCCCTAAACAAGCCATTCTTCTCCTTCTCTTCTCCTCTAAGCTAGAACCGATTGGCCCTTTTCTAATTCCACTTGGAATTGTCGATCCAAGTATAGCTTTCAAAGTGTTTGGTTTGTTTTGTGATTCGAACCTAGCTTTTCCCATTGGAACGCTAGCATTACGTGTGTACAAGAACGAGTGACAAGCTTCTTTTAGCTTGTGGTGACTTGCCCTATTCGACTAACCCTAGTCGATCTATACCCTAAGCCCTAATTAGGGTTTATCTTGTTCTTGTAAATCCGATTCCTTGTTCTTGCCAGGAATAAAAAAAGTACGCTTTCTATTTAATTTTTAGTTAATTAATTTACATGTTATTGTAGATCTTTCCGCTGCGTGTACTATGATGTTTATGTGTTTATAGTATTTTTATGATTCACATATTCCAACAGTGGCATCATGAGCCGCGTTTTTAACATGTAATTAATTACTAAAAACCTTAAAAATTGAATCTTGTTGAGATACATGCAATGTTTAGCTAGGGTTTTGATTTTTTATTTTATAAACCCTAATTTTTTTAAATTGGGTCGAGACCCATATTTTTTTTTAGGGTTTTAGTTTTCTAATTAAAACTTGTAGAAACCCTAGGATTGCATGCAATTTTTAGGGATTAATTAATGAGTACCTTATGTGATGTCATTAATTAATTAGATTGCGTATAAATATATTGACATGATAATATGTGATTACATGATTATATGTGCAATATGGAATCCATGACAAAATCTTGCATATTTTGTCATGGAATGTTTTGTGTCTAGTTAATCAAAACTTACGCGGCCAAGTTATTTGGCGTCTGTGGTCCATTGGGCACAATGAGCTCGAAAACCAATGGGAGTTTTATTAATTAGATACATTAAAATTCACATAGATAATTAATAGGATTTATCAAAAAGGTTTGCATGTGGCTATATGATATTGTTAATGATCATATATGTGTTATTGAGTGTTTATTTATTTTTTCAATTACTTGTTCTTTGTGTTTAATTATGATGGATTGTAACAACAAAGAGGGTAATTTTTTAATAAAAAATAAATGAACCTAATAACTATGAAACCTTTGTAGTAAACCATTTAATTGCCAAGTCTTATGTGCCGACAGTGGTTCGCTTCGCACGGTAATTTGCTCCCAGGCGAGACTAGCAATTAATGATTTACTACATAAATGTTTTAAGCTTTAAATCTTAAAGTTTTAATTGATTTGATGCGACTGTACAAAAGTAGTCGAAGCGGCGGACCTATTATTGACAAACTATAAAGTGGGCATAAGGTTGGTACGCATTAAATTGTGACCTTAAAGGGACGAGTTTTTAATTAGCTTCGGCGGACGTTTGCCCCTCCGCTCGCCTGTGCGTCAATAATAGACTTACCAAGTACACCATGAAAAAGTACGAAGCATCTTAAGGCAATGTTGTAAGTTTCTCAACGCCATCAATTAAATTTTGTTGATTTAAGCTGCGAATGAGTAAACAGTTTTTTGTAGAAAACATATGATACAAAGATGAATGCATGACATCTTTGTACATATTTTTTGATAACATACATCAAAAATTTAATACCCTTAAATTTAAGTTATATGCCATCCAACTACAAAAAGAAACACCTAAGGTTTCATCCTACATCACTAGCAGCCAAAGCTGAATGTGATGTTCAAAGGGTGGTTGTCTAAGGGTAAATTGAGTACTTTCATTGCTAGCAGCCAAAGCTGAATGCAATGAAACGACGTCAATTTACAATTTCTTAAGTTGGTGAACTTAATTGGGCACTTTCGTTACTAGCAGCCAAAGCTGATGTAATGGAACTAGCAGCCAAAGCTGATGTAATGGAACGGCGCCAAGGCATAAAGATTTGGGGATGAAACATGCTTACATTTTGCAACTGATGTTGGCAATATAATGTAAGTCCCATGATTTCTAGGAATTGCAATTGGATATTGGCAATTGGGTGATCCCGTACCTTATTGAGCACTTTCGTTGCTAGCAGCCAAAGCTGATGTAATGAAACGGCGTCAATTAGGATCCTAGTTTTCAGTGAAAATTAAATGGTTATTTAACCAATGGATGTTTAATTTTCTTGAAAAGTTTAATTATCAAAAATACTAATTTTGAACTTTTTCTGTAGAAATGGCCCAACCCGGAAACACTCCAAACATTACCTCCGCTTTCAAAATGATGATTGAAAAGGAGAAATTGACTGGGACTAAAAATTTCAACGATTGGTATCGTAATCTAAGGCTTGTCCTTAGGATAGCCCAACGTTTTGATTGTCTTAGTGAGCCTCTTCCGGTTGCTCCTCCTGCTAACTCTTCTAATAATGCACTTAGAGAGTATAACGAAGCTTATGACAAGCACAATGATGTGGCTTGTCTCATGCTATCGGGGATGGATCCTCAGCTGGTAAAACAGTTTGAGAATCATGGTCCGATGCAAATGATTGAGGAACTCAAACGTATGTTTGAGAAACCTCCCATGGCTGAGTTGTATGACGTACTTGACAATATAGCCAAGTGCAAGCAGGAAGCAACCAAACCCGTAAGTACCCATGTGCTAGAGATGAAAGGATATCTTGACCAATTGGATGCACTTGGATGCGGGTATGTGGAAGATGTTAAAGTTGGTCTCATCAATAAATCCCTCAATGATGAATTGTATGGTGACTTCGTGCGCAACTTCAACATGCATTGCAAGGGGAAGACATTTACTGACTTGCATGCAATGCTCATATAACATGAGAAGGGACTCTCTAAGAAAGCTCCTACACCTGCTGTGATGGCAATTAGAGGTGGTAGGGTTGCTAAGCCCGGTAAACCGCACAAAGTGAACAAGAAGGGCAAAGGGAAAGCTGACAAAGGAAAACAGGTCGTGATCCATCAGCAGAAGCCCAAGAAGCAGAATCCTCCTCCTAAGAAGGATTATCCTAAAAAGGATACGGCTGCTTGTCACCACTATAACACTCCGGGACATTGGAAGAGGGACTGTCCATTGCTGCTTGAGGAGTGTCGCAAGAATAAAGATGCCAAGGCTGGGCAGGGCACCATCACATAAGGTATTTTTATGGTTGAATTATTTTCCTTTCCTCGTAAGCAAAATGCCTAGATATATGATACAGGATGTGGTACTCACATTTGTAATACATCACAGGGGCTTAGAGGAGTGAAGAAGCTGAACTATGGGGAATGCTACTTGTATGTCGGCAACGGTATACATGCAACAGTGGAAGCCATAGGGACTTTTGATTTACTGTTACCTTCGGGTTTAATTTTAGTATTGAACAATTGTCATTACGCACCATCTATTGTTAGAGGTGTCGTTTCAGTTTCTTTATTGTTGGATATTGGTTTTGAGCATACTTTTAATAATAATGGAATTTCAGTTTCTTTAAATTCTGTTTTTTATTTTAATGCAATTCCATTAGATGGTGTGTTTGAAATTGATATGGAAAATCATGCATCCAACGAAAATAATTCTGTGTATAGCATCGGAAATAAGAGAATCAAGTCTAACTTGGATTCGTCTTATTTATGGCACTGTCGTCTTGCTTATATAGGCAAGAAACGCATGGAAAAGCTGCAACATGATGGGCTTTTGAAAAATATCAATGATGATTCAGTTGATAAATGCGAGTCTTGCATATCTGGTAAGATGACAAAGAAACCTTTCCATAGCAATATGGAAAAGGCTTCAGATCTACTTGGATTAATACACACGGATGTGTGTGGTCCACTTAGACATGTGTCTAAGCGCGGTGCTAGCTACTTCTTGACCTTCACGGATGACTATAGTCGTTATGGTTATGTTTATTTACTTAAACATAAACATGAAGTCTTTGAGACATTCAAGGTCTTTAAAAATGAAGTAGAACTACAACTCGGAAAGAAGATTAAGGCCCTTCGATCCGATCGTGGTGGTGAGTATTTAAGCCAAGAGTTTAAAGATTATCTAACTGAGTGTGGCATTGTCCAACAACTCACTTCCCCTTATACTCCACAACAAAATAGTGTATCTGAAAGGAGAAATCGTACCTTGTTAGATATGGTACGGTCTATGTTTAATCTTACAACTCTTCCCTTATCCTTTTGGGACTATGCTCTTGAAACAGCTGTTCACGTGTTGAATAGGATTCCAACTAAGAAGGTTGACAAGACTCCATATGAAGTATGGACTGGAAAAGCTCCCAACTTTTCTTACTTAAAGGTCTGGGGTTGTGAGGCGTTTGTTAAACGTGACTCACCTGATAAACTCCAACAAAGATCTGTTAAGTGTATCTTCGTAGGATACCCTAAGGAAACGAAGGGTTACTACTTTTACTTCCCACCAGAAAATAAGGTCATCGTGGCTAGGTATGGCGAATTTCTTGAGGATAATCTAATATCTCAAGAATTCAGTGGGAGGGTATATGATCTTGAAAGTGATCATGAAGATACGTCACCTTCTGAAGGCACTAACACACTTCCTGTGGAACCTGAAAGTTTAGGACCTCCACCTGAAGTTGAAGTGGTACCCATCCGTAGATCTTCAAGATCTGCAAAAGCTCCTGATCGTCTATGTTTAAACATAGAGGATGAGGATTCTATACTAGTGGATCTCGATGAGCCAACTAGTTATAGGGCTGCCATTAATAGTCCTGAAAAGGAGAAATGGCAGATTGCTATGGATGGGGAAATGCAATCCATGAAAGATAACAAAGTCTGGATTGAAGTAGACCTTCCTCCCAATGCTAAGGTAGTTGGGAGTAAGTGGCTCTTCAAAAAGAAGACGGACATGGATGGCAATGTACACACCTACAAAGCTCGTTTGGTGGCTAAAGGCTTTACCCAAACATACGGTGTTGACTATGAGGAGACATTTTCTCCAGTGGCTGACATTAGAGCTATTAGGATTCTTATAGCCATAGCTGCCTACTATGACTATGAGATTTGGCAGATGGATGTCAAAACCGCTTTTCTGAATGGTCGCCTAGATGAAGACATCTATATGGCGCAACCTGAGGGGTTTGTGAATCCACAATTTCCTGAGCGTGTATGCAAGCTTCAAAGATCCATTTATGGATTGAAGCAAGCATCCAGGCAATGGAATAAGAAATTTGATGAGGAAATCAAGAAGTTTGGATTTACTCAAAATTTCGATGACCCATGTGTATACCACAAAGTTAGTGGGAGTAACACTACTTTTCTTGTCCTGTATGTCGATGACATATTAATCATGGGAAATCATATACCTAGTCTTAATGAAGTTAAGGCTTATCTATGTGAATGTTTTTCCATGAAGGATTTTGGAGAAGCAGCGTATATCCTTGGAATCAAGATCTATAGAGACAGATCTAAGCAGTTGATCGGTTTAAGCCAAAGTGCTTACATGGATAAAATATTGAAGAGATTCAATATGCAAAATTCCAAGAAGGGATATTTGCCCATGCAAGTAGAACATGGCTTAAGTAGCGAAATGTGTGCTTCTACACCTGAAGAGGTGGCATACATGAAGAAAGTTCCGTATGCTTCAGCAGTAGGATCTATCATGTATGCAGTTAGATGTACAAGGCCAGATGTGGCATTCTCGCAAAATTTAACCAGTCGTTATCAGCAAAACCCAGGGAAAAATCACTGGCATGTTGTTAAGAACATTCTTAAGTATTTAAGGAATACTAAAGATATGGTTCTAGTTTTCGTTGGAAATTCAGACGCAAAACTGAATGTTACAGGTTACTGCGATGCGTCCTTTCAGACTGATAAAGATGATACGAAGTCTCAGACGGGTTACGTTTTTGTCATAAATGGAGGAGCTGTAGACTGGAAGAGCAAAAAGCAGAGTACAACGGCCATGTCTGCTACAGAAGCTGAGTATATTGCTGCATCGGAAGCTGCACAAGAAGCTGTTTGGATAAGGAAATTCATATCGGATCTTGGAGTGATGCCGTCAAATGAATTACCTATAAATGTGTATTGCGACAACTCTGCTGCAATCACATTCGCCAATGAACCTGGAGTTATGAAAGGCGCCAGACATTTTCGTAGAAAATACCATTATGTTCGAGAACAAGTCGAACTGGGTGAAATCAAGGTACTCAAAGTTCACACAGATGACAATCTGGCTGATCCTTTCACGAAGACATTACCTTAGGAAACGTTTACTCGACATGCTCGGGGTATTGGTCTTCGTATGCCAGATAGTTTCATGTAAATCTGTTGATTTAGTATTTTAGGGACGTGTAAACAATTATTATTTTAATGAAATAAAGTGCGGATAACGTTTATTCTCATTATTAATATTTGTGTCCTATATTTGCATGTTTAAATCCGTGAATAAATTAATTTATTCTAAATAGTCCGTTGTCAATTAATAATATGGGAATATTATTAAACTAAGACAAATGTGAGGATTGGTAGAATGTACTGTAAGGTTGAGACACCAATGTCACATGATATTCAATATTGGACAAATTGAATATAGGACTTATCCCAATCACATGATTATACTTTATGGATCGTCGTCATTAAGTATATCATGAATATTTATCCTCAGACTTGAGATACCAGGTAACTGCCGAGGATGTAGCTCATTTTCTATAAGGTAGTCTAACGCTATCCGTAAAAGGTAGTTATAAGGGCTATTTTCGGAAGTGATGCGAAGTTCGAGGGTTATGCTCGTAGTCAATAAAGGATTTGTTCCTTCAACTTTGTGTTGAAGTTTAATACTGCTTGGCCACTCGTAGGATTGACAAGATGTTTGCGTGCGCACGCCCATAGTCTATCTGGAAGACGTTCAGATGTTTTGGTAATCTTGATCAATTATGTATAAACGAGAAACTAATAGTTAATTATGGAATGACCTAGATCCATATCCATATTAACGCGGTATTAGTAACAAAGGATAAGTATGATGATTAAATTCATCACGTGGTTTTTCCAAGAAAACCATACTCGGATCGAGCTGGGGGCATTGGGATCTGTTAAGCTAGACTAGCCCATGTCATTACTATATTAATAGTTATCCAAGTGGGAGCTGTTAGAGTTTATGTATAATTATTAATATAAGTATGTCCGGTTTCGAACCCGAGACTCGGGATTGCACACAATACGTGAGAGTTCCAATGGTTTGAATAAATTAAATATAGTTTATATTTTATTTATTCATTTCACAAAACAAATACTTAACGACAGTTAGTACTTAACGGAGTTAGAGATAACGGCCGTTAAAGGAATAAATGTGCAAAGTAGCAAGAGAAGGATCTAGAACTCCTTTCTTGGGGAGAAATCCGGCCGACCCATGCCTTAGGGTTAGGGATTCGGTTGGTGACTTGGAGTGGGGAGCAAGACATGTGTTGCCTATAAATACAATTCATTGTATTCATTGTTTCACTAATCTTGAATCCCTAAACAAGCCATTCTTCTCCTTCTCTTCTCCTCTAAGCTAGAACCGATCGGCCCTTTTCTAATTCCACTTGGAATTGCCGATCCAAGTAAAGCTTTCAAAGTGTTTGGTTTGTTTTGTGATTCGAACCTAGCTTTTCCCATTGGAACGCTAGCATTACGTGTGTACAAGAATGAGTGACAAGCTTCTTTTAGCTTGTGGTGATTTGCCCTATTCGACTAACCCTATTCGATCTATACCCTAAACCCTAATTAGGATTTATCTTGTTCTTGTAAATCCGATTCCTTGTTCTTGCTAGGAATCAAAAAGGTACGCTTTCTATTTAATTTTTAGTTAATTAATTTGCATGTTATTGTAGATCTTTCCGCTGCGTGTACTATGATGTTTATGTGTTTATAGTATTTTTATGATTCACATATTCCAACATGTTGAGAATTTTGGAAAGATTTTAGGTTTTTACTGGATGTAATTTGTGTATTAGTGGATATATTGATGTGAATTTAAAGGCAAATCCTACCCATTTGTCAAAGTAAAAGTTAATGTCATTCAATGCTAGGTTGTTGTATTGTCAAGATTGTTAATAACTCGTTGGATTTATTCGGGCCATTTTCCACTAAGTGATTTATATGAATCCTTAATTTTTCTTTGATGGTGTTTCTCCCTTATTCATATAGTTCCTTATCCTTATTTCAAAATAAGAAAAAATTATTTAACAACAATAACTGCCTCATGTACTATTTTTACCCAAGGCTTTGCTACATACATTAAGTTTCTTGGTCAAAATTTTCTTGGTCAAAATTGTATCTCAAACTGTATTTCGAACTTGTGAAAGTTAATATAAAAATGGGCATCGGTCTATTATCAAATGATGTTCAAAATAACATAAAGAGCTATTATCATGTTTTCAAAATATTTGAATTGACGGGAAAATCTTGACCCCGTGTATTTATTTATTTTATTTTTATTTTTAATTTTATTTATTTATTTTTATTACGATTGACCCTTCTCCAAAGACTTATCCCCAATAAACATATAGTATAATATTTTGTAGTTTTATTTTTGTTACAAAATTAGTTTGTAGTTTTATTTTTATTATAGAATTAATTGGGTGTTATTTAGAAAATATTCAAAACATTGTCTAAATGACCGAGATTTTCAACTCAATGGTAAATAAAAGTTATAAGGACCTTACTATTCATATACCTTTTTTTTCTTTTTTCTTTTTTTTATTCTTTTGTTATTTTTCTATTGAGTGAATGAAATTGTTTCTAACTCCGTTGACCAAGGAGCATATTGGGAGCTGCACATTTCTTATATTATTTTTTGCGTTGCACAAATTGCATCTAAATGTTCATAGTGTAATGTTTTGTAGTAATTTTCCTCATTATGTTTCTAAGTTGTGATGTTATCATAACTTTTGTATTTAAAATAGTTTATTCACATTAAAAGAGTATATGTGAAGAGAGTTTTTCCAATATGTTACATTTAAAATAGTATCTTCACATGTAATCTTTTAATATAAATAAGTTAGTCTCTTCACATGATAAAGTATAAACTTTGATTTTAAAGACATTTGGATATGATTTTAGTTGTTGTATATTCATTTTGGGATTTCAACTTCTAATTTATCTTTTCATATTACTTGTTTTAGTTATGGTTTAATGTATGCATTGAGGGGGGTTTTTTTGAAACAAATTGATAAATGAGGGGTTTATGTCGCACTGCCAAAAATTTTGTTAAATACTGAATTGATATTTCTGCATGGGAGAAGGTGCAAAGGCTGAATTAACACCGGAGTTAAGTCTTGCAATCATGCCTCTTGAGTGTCTTTTTTTGGTTATTTATACAACAATTAATCACTTATCATCAAAACTACATAAATTTGCAGTTTAAGGCATAACTTTTTGTAACCCTATTTCAAATTTCCAAACTTCAAATCTTTGATCAATGGCAGCTACACCAAACATCAATGAGTTGAAAGAAGCACGTGGCTCAGACAATCTAGCCAATGCATTCAAGTTTTTGTTCTCTCAAGACATAACAGAAGAGGAGGGATTTCTCATCTGGATGGGGGATGAATGCACCCAGCTGAGGGCCAAGATCGAAAAACGTGAGCAAAACATGAATGAGGTTGATTCATTTGGCCCTTTTCATGAGGTTGCTACAATTGGATATGATTGCCTGTTTGAAACTCAGATGAGGGACCGTCGAAAACTTGATTTAATGTCTCAACTCCTGGTGTTGGCTCGTGAAGGAATCGATGAGAAGGAAGCTCATGTAGCGCAGATGGACAATGATGAAGACTCCGAAGATGTTTAAGATGTTCTTATGGTTTTCTTTTGTGTTTTGATGTTATCATGTGTTTAGTTTATGAACTCTGTTATGGAACTTTGTTGTAAATAGTATGATGATATCTAATCGAAGTAACTGATACAGTGTTTTTAGTTTTAATCAAGTTTTTATTATGTTTATAATTTACATTTATTTTTTTACTTTATGATAAAAGGATAATATATGTATTATTTAGTATATGTTTGACTTTTATCTCTCACACATATTTCTCTCACACACGCTTAAAACACCCAGATAAACGTATCTTGATCAAATAGATCCATATAGGGGTTTTAGGGTTTTCAAATTCAGACAAAATGAATCAAACCAAATATTAAAAAACCAAATGTTGGTGAGGGTTATGTTAAAGGATTTGATGGTTTGATCATTGACCTAAATGTTTCAGGTATTTTTTCTTGATTTAGGTTTTCATTTCAAACTGATTAAATTTATGTGTGTTTGATCAAATGTTTTAATTCCCTTAAAGTTGCTTAGTTTATCATGGTTCATGATTTAGAGGGATTATTGGATTATGGTTGTTAAATTGCTATTGCAACTTGGAAGTGATTATTTGCTTAGCGTATAGGCGTAGTCAAGTTTATTTAGATCACAGTTTGAGTGCAATGGTTGATACTTGGATCTGATTGACCCCAAACCTTGAACCATGTGTTTGTATTCCATCTATTTGTGTATTTTGGATTTGTACTGCTCGTTATGGCAGTTTGTACTGCTAGTTGATACTTTGTACTGCTACCTATGAACTTAGTACTGCTCCTCATGTGTTATCAGTTTGTACTGCTCGAAGTATTGCTGTATCCTGTGTCAAAAACAATAAGAGCAGCACAAATACAAAGCAAAGGAAAGGCGCATAGCATATATGAGTTATCTAAAAATCCAAGAACAAAACAACCGTTGCCGTTTTGAGGAAATGTGGTTTAGTAATCAACATGTGTTGAAACATTCATAACGCCATTTTGAGGAAATATAAATCCTAGTATGAAGCATCTAATTGAGTTTTATGGATAATGAAAATGGATAAATTGGTGGTAGCAATTAGGTGTGGCTGTTCCAACATTTTCTTGCAAATATTTAGCTTTAAGGGGTGTTTAGCAATGTGTGATTCAATATTTTCCTGATAGGTCAAGTAGCTAAGTGCATTCCAACCCAGCATTACAACTTTTACTATTTTATTCCATTACATGTGAATATTTTTTCCATCAAATTTTACCTAATGTTCATTCATTTTTTTCACATATCCTTCTTGCTCACGAATACCTTCCTCTGTATCTAGAAACATCTCCATAAACCCGTTGAGCATATCGCAATCCCTAGCCATAGTTTTCTTCAATGCATTCAAACAGTCAGCAGTCATCCCATGCTCTCCCAGGCTTTCTATGTCTGCAATCAGCATGCGACGCTTGTGAATGACCCTCTTAAGATGATCGCGGCAATCACGAAGCAAGAATGCAAACATCTCTCCATCATCAATCTCTTGGTTAAACCACACCCGCATACGGTCATGTAAGCGGGGAGAACCGGCTTTCTCCTTAAGTTCATCCAATATCTGAAATCGTGCCATTGAATAAAATATCAAATACAAAATTTAGTTATAGATACTTTATATTTATGCATGTCTAAATATGAGAGGGTATAAAATAAATAGGCAGATTTTTAATGTGGAAAATGAAACAGTCGTCATATGGCTCATCATATGCATCAGTAATGAAAAGTTGTTTAGGTTATGCCTGATCATATGCATATCATTAAATACTGATTTGATATATCTGCACGGGAGTTAAGTTTTGCAATGATGCCTCTTCAGTGCATTATTGAATTGCTTATTTAAACCATCTTAACCTTGTGTTACTCAAACATACACTACATTTTCTAAACAAAGAGCCTTCATCTACCTATCTAACTTCTTCTCTAATGGCTGCTATTCCAACCCCAAACATCGAGGAACTGAAAGAAGCATCCGGGTCAAATCAGCTGAATGAATGCTTCCAGTTTCTATTTGTGCAGGAACACACTAAACTTGAAGCATTCCTCATGGATATTGGTGAGAAGTGTAACCAGCTAAGGGCCAAAATTGAAAAGCGTGATCAGACCTTAAGAGAGGCCGAGTCATTTGGGCCGTTTCATGGTGTTGCAACAGATAGCCATGAATTCTTGATGGAAACCCAGATAAGGGAGCGAGGGAGGCTTGAAGCGTTGACTACCATCTTGGTTGAAGTGCGCGAAGCCATTACTGAGAAGAAGCGCCACGTCACCCTCATGGAATATGATGATGATGATGATGATGATGTTTAAGTTATATTGATTGTTGTCTTTTGTCTGAGTCTTATGTTATGGTTATGTTGTTTTCCTTTGTTATGATGGGTTGTATTGTCTTTTGGTGAAGATCAATAATCCCAGTAATCTTTTGTGAACTTCAAATGATAATGTACTTATTCCTAAAATAAATGGAATATAATCTTAATATTATCCTATGGAATTCTTGTCTTGTTTAATATGATCTTGTAGTATATTGTTGAATGGATGTGTTGATAGATTTCGGATTTCATTTCCCTTTTCTTTATTTTCAAAAAACCATATATTGTGAAAAGGCCATATTTAACTGACTTGTCATATTGTTTAAAAGCATATATTTATTATGTTGGCCTGTATAAGGGTTTATTTCAAGCCATGAATGATGATCCTATTATGATTGTAAGTTGCGTATGATGATGTTGTGTCATTTTAAGTCAAAAAGGAGTTGGATATAAATAGAGATAATCAAACAATATATTAGGGGGAATTATCAGGACTTATAATGAGTTGATCTGAAACAACGTTTCCTGTGTATAGACACACATGTATAGTCAGATGAGGATTCAGAGTTGTGAATCAGGGAAGAGTCACTTTTTGGAACACTTGATATACATGGCTGGTTGCTTTAATGAGTAGTGCACGTTGTTGGTTTTTTCCGGCCTGTAGTTTAGATATTGGATTCAAAATGTGTGAATTTGCCTAAAGTTGTTTACTTTGTGTTATAGGATCTGAAAAGAAAAGAACGGATGCTATGTTGAAGCAATATGTGAAATCAATTAAGTTGCGTGAAGATACCCTAATCAAGTTTGCATCATTTTTAAATTACATGGGTTTGCTTGTGATTGGTGTGGAAAGTGATTTATGTATTAGGATTTTGGGCCGAAGCAATAGTAAAAACTAATTAGCCAGTGTGATTTTTAGGCTGGGTATGTTTATAGGATTCCTAGGCATATATTTATATGTTAGGGAAGATTGTGAACAGTCTGTTTATAAACATATATTTAAAGTTAGATGAGCATTCAGAGTTGTAAATCAGGAAAGATTTATGATTGAGAAAGTAAGCGTTTTTTAGTATAGTTTATGAGCGAGTGAGAACCCAATGTTACTATTATAGTTTTTACATTTAAGGTCATATGAGACAATCATATTAGTTGTGGGTGATATTGAGTTACCAACTAAACTTAAACATTAATAATTTAGTGTTCAACATTTTGTTAAAAATGTAAAATTTCAATATCAATCTTGACCTACAGTTGGTCATCACAGTTACTACCATAGTCATCATCCATTTGTTCATAATCTGAGTCATTGCTAGGATATATAATCTGCAACGGTGTAGGTTCATTGGCTGCAGATGGGTCTGTTAACGCCAGTTCCAAACTTTTGGTTTTCCCTTTTCGTATTTAGATTTGAAACACCTTTGTCTCAGCCTTTTCGTGCTTTTGGCAAGTTCGAAATTAGGGTTTTCTTCTAGACATCTCTTTTCTTCCTTTAGCCTTCTAATTATTTCTAGGGTTTTTCCATCAGCGTTTGCCCCTCCATCTTCAGCCTATAATGCAATCAACTTTGTAAGTAGCATGGCAGTCAAGAATTTTACAACTCATTAAACATTAAATTTAAACATTCATAATTTAGTTTACTTAGACGGTTGTAACAAATAAATCTTAACGTAGCCGGGACCTCTGAACTCCCTCTCAAATCCCTTTTGCTATCTAAACAGTCTTTATTCAATGGTCTGCACCAGACATATTGCTAGACAATTAAGATAACAAAAGGAATCCAAGAGGAAGATCAGAGTACGCAACTATGTTGAGCATCGTTTTTCAATATTAACAAACAAAAAAGGAGATGGACAAAGTTCACAACATTCTTTATTTGTTAATATTGACATCCGATGCTCAATGTCTATCACATAAAATAGGGTCTGCTATATAAAATTGAGAATAAAAGGTTAGCTTTAATTGATTGCCAACCTCAAAATTCTTAATCATTCCTTGTAAACTGATAAGCTTACGATAGGGCCAACGCTGAATTCCCATGTCTCGACAGTGCCTTTTTAAAACCGACAAACTAACATTAAGCTCTTTTGCAGCTTTGGCTATTGGTAAGTGAAAGTACTCTGCAATCACCTCCCTGCTGAATGCCATAACTTTGGAATATGAACAGCGGATATGTGTTTGTAAACAAACAACTGCATTGATGGATTTATAGGCTAGAGCAGGAGTTTTAAAGGGCTTATCAAGCCTTTGAGCTTCCTTGTACTTACTAAAAGGTATTATAACTTCTAATTACCCATAAAGTGAATTTAAAGTCCCTGTAGTAAATAAAAGGTTTTGTAACTTACTCATCCATAAAGTCAATTTATTACATATTTATAAGCAGTTTTGTTTATTATTTATGCAGACATGAATAGATGATATATATATGTTTGTTGTAAAATTCTGTAAGAAGATAATGACTGATTAGTATGTGTATGTATGATTAGTCTGACCACACCTTTTTCCTAATTTAGAATCCAAAAGATGAGGAATTACCGAAACATGGTAACGTAGATGAAGATTCACTGGTGTGAATCAGAAATGAATCAGGATTGATAAACTTAGCGTGCTTGAGAATAGTTTTTACGCCTTTGGAAAACAACTATTATGAGAGTATGTCTATTCATTGAGAATAGTTTTTACACCTTTGGAAAACAACAATAATTTATAAGGAGTTTTGTTTATTATTTATGCAAACATGAACAGATGATATACATGTTTGTTGTAAAATTCTGTCAGAAGATAATGACTGATTAGTATGTGTCCTAATTTAGAATCCAAAAGATGAGGAATTACCGAAACATGGTAACTTAGATGAAGATTCACTGTTGTGAATCAGAAATGAATCAGGATTGATAAACTTAGCATGCTTGAGAATAGATTTTACGCCTTTGGAGAACAACAATTATGAGAGTATGTCTATTCATATGCATATCATTGATTAAAAGTTCCGTAAGTTAAAACTAATTGAGGAAGTTAAGGGTTTAGTTCTGAATTTTTATTGAATCTATGAATATTTTTTTTCCTTTAGGTAATTCATTTTTGTATTTGCGAAAGTGAAAGTAGCAATGTTTTCATTTAAATGGTCCAGGATATAGGCACGTTATGGGCTTTTGTGCTGTTTTGACATATTATTTAAATGTTTCTCCTATTTTTAGTTTTTATTCCAAAATAATACAACCAAGTTGATGGAAACAGGAAATTTATTATTATCTTTGTACAAATGTATCAAAAACACTACTAAGGAATTATATATTTATCTGATTCTTAAATTCGTTACAGATATCCAAGCCAAGATTTAAATTACAATATGTCGAAATGTGAAGATGTTGTAACATATCCAAATTGAACCTAGTTTTTGTTGTTGTAACAGGTCACTTCTTCCTGAACACCTGTTGTATTTGGAGTTTTATATTTTTCGTGATCCATAGCATGGCTATCCAAATTTGCTGCTGCATCAGGTGTGGCTTTTGGCAAATAAGTTAGTATTGCTCTCGCACATGCTTACTATTGCTTCTAGCGAATTAGTACTGCTGCCTTTCATGTTTGTACTGCTCGTTATGGCAGTTTGTACTGCTAGTTGATACTTTGTACTGCTACCTATGAACTTAGTACTGCTCCTCATGTGTTATCAGTTTGTACTGCTCGAAGTATTGCTATATCCTGTGTCAAAAACAATAAGAGCAGCACAAATACAAAGCAAAGGACAGGCGCATAGCATATCTGAGTTATCTAAAAATCCAATTACTCAAACAATGTTCACCAACACTGTAACACCAAACAATTTAAAGTTCACCAAACAATTAGCATCAAAAATATCAAATTATTGTTTTTGAAACCCTTTTATTAGGTCGGGAAAACTATTGTCATTCAGCCTCCCTACTCTGCGTGATCTTTCATATGTTTATCCTTCTGCGCTGCTTCATCAGGTATCTCCTCCACATCTGAATCCTCTTCAATGTACCTTAAATAATGAGGGAAAAAACAGGGGTTATTGCGTGCAATTATCAGTATCAAGTGTGGGATTGTAAATTGAAAACTGAAACCATACCTCCTTTTCTTTTTGCTTTCAACAGGCTTGGAAGGAGTGTTTAACTGTGGACCCTTTACCAGGCGTTTGAGAGGGGCTTTCGGCTCGCTGTTGCTGCTTTCGGGTGCTAAGTCATCAAATACCACAGACACTTCTTGAACATCTGAATCGGCGGTATGGTCAACAGGGAACACGCCAGTACAGGTAAAGCTTTCAAACTCAGCATAATTGTAATATGTATGGGATTTGATCTCAAACACGTGTCTTGAACCATACATGTTTGTCAGAGCAACCGGGAGTGCGGGGGCATCATCTTCATCCTCCTCAGCAAGACCATCGAGCAAAGCTTTTGCACTCGACTTTGTCAGCTCGGTAGCTGTTTCATCCCACATCACAATCACAACCTGGGTGGTTGCATCCCTCACAACAACTTCAAGCCTAAACCTGTCAGCATGCGCAAATATGACACAAATAGTAAGCATTAACGTTTTATACATGCTATACAAAGATTAAGGATGTATTCTAACCTAGGTTTAGGGTAGTTAACAGATTTGTTGCACGCATCGCACCACAGTTGGCCATTGCTGCGGGTAACACCCTTTTTGCATTTCTGGCTTCCGCAAGCCGGGTAGTATCAGCTATTCCTAGTATGGATGCTAATGATTTCAGCCTCGCAATGGAATGTAATAGAGTCCTAAAAAAGAGATGGTTAAAATCTTAACAGGTAATATTGCATCACTTATATATTTGAATGTTATAGATTAAAAACAAAGTACATCTTTGCCTCTGTCACAACCCAAAGTTAACTGCTCCTCGAGGGTCCCAATTTGTGATTTAGTCGATGTAATAGGCAAAGTTGGCTCATCACCATCAAGACCACTGCGATTATTTGTTATCCTTAGTATTTTTAATTTTAAAACCATAAATGATGCATAACATATGATAATTGAGACCTTATCTGAGACTTAAACACAACAATGGCGGGGATATCATCGCTATCCAGGATAAGGGTAGATGAACAGCTAGAAACGCCCAATTGGCCTATAAGGTAAACACAGTTAAAAAGGTATGACAAACAGGATTTTTAATGCCAAACGACACGACTTTAAACTAACCATTAAAATATTGGCTGTCAAGGAGGTTAGGATTATAGTGTACTTTCCATAATGAGTAGACATCATCTTCAAGAATTGATCACCCAACTTTCCCCATAGGGTGACCCGTAAGGCGCGACCCCTGATCCAGGCAAACATAGGATATTCAACCGGGTAACTTTAAAATGGGACCATAATAGCTTAGCATGCAAATATTATCAGAGGAAGGAGTCAATACCTTTCATTTATAAGGGAGAAATCAAGGTTCTTTGAGCCGGTTCTTGGCTGTGCAGATCTCCCAATGGTTGTAACAAAACCAATGACATCTGAAACATGAATGCCATGAATATTAACCTACCAATACAAATATATTTGACACTTTTCTTATTTAAATAGCAAACTATGTACCAATCAGATATTTTTTTTCCGTAGGTTGGATACTCTCAAACTCCATAAGCTGGAACGGATGCCTCAAAAAGCCACCGACTTTGTTGGAAACTTTTTGTACCATTGTGGAACCATTAACCTCAATGGCGTAATCGTTCTCTCTGATTACACGGTACTCATCTCTCCGTTGCACTGAAAAATACCTCATAGAACCGACAGCACCGGGCTGGACCTTGTCAACAAAACAGTGAGAAATGTTGCTTTTCATGGTACAATGCATGACATTTTCCTGGAAGAGAATTAACCCACATCAGTTTATCAAGACATACCTATTAGGACATTTACAATGATGCAAAATAATGATATTAATTTCACCTTTTCATCTGAAACAACAAAGTCAGTGTTCAGGTATCGACCGTTGATATTATGAACATCCCACGTTCTGCATATCATCACCACAATGGGGCCATCGATGCCTTCTTTCAACTGATCAAGAGTGTAGTTTTTAACTTGCTTTTTGTTGGACTTAGACATGATGCTACAGAATGTATAGTTGGAAAATGTGCATGGCTCATACCACCCAGAAGATCTATTTATATAGTTTAAGAACATGATAAACCTGCAACCATTCAATGAGCAGGAGTTGAAAGACCATCAGTTTAGGAAGATGGAAGGCAAGGTTTCTTAAACCACATCATCAATGAGGCTTTATACCTTTCATTATTATTATCAATTTTTTTGGATTTAATGCGTAGAAGCTTCAAAATAAGCTCGACCTGCATGAAATTTATGAGCTTATACTTCATATTTGAGTTTCTTGGCTTGTAAAATTAATGCTCACATTCAATATGGAAACAACTTGCAACTCATTCTTTAAGTATAGTAAGATACACGGTTCAATCATCTAGTAAGCGAATAACTTATGATCAATATGAGACCACAAGTGGTATCAGAGCTTGTGTGCGGATTATCATAGCTTATTACATGATTCGAATTAGTTATTGTGTTCCCGTGATACCAACTTAAAATCATACAAACAAGTTTAATATGAAACTATGGGTTTTAACGTGAAAAAGATAATTCTTTCTTGTTAGATAACTTCAAATTGGCCTAAATTTAAGTTTGTATTGGATTGGAATAGCTAGTTGAATCATAGAATTGTAGTTTTGATCGTTCAAAGTTCAAAAAGTTATGAATATAGCTTGATCTCAGTACTGGATCATCTCGGAAAACACACCTCAGTATAACGATGTTCCTTTGTAAGAGGAGGTTGTGAACACTTTTGATGAGTCAGTGAACCTATTTGGTGGTGGTCACGATCGTGAAGATGATTATGATGACGATGATTATGATTACTATGCGAAGCAGGTATACGATCCTCCAGGGAATTTGGATGCTTTTTATGACATGTATGGTATCAAGCTCCATGGTCTTGGTAGGAAGTAATTATGTTTTCGTAGGAGTCTAATGTTATTTTTTGAGTAGTGACTTATTTTCTTATTTAGAGAATAGGAAGTATCTTGTTATGTAAGCTTTTCCGCCTATGTAACGGGTTGAGATATGGGATTCACCCATATCCTTTGTACTTAAACTTTTTTTGGAGTAATATATTTACCGGGTCTTTTGACCTTTTACCTAAAAAAAATAAGAGGTTAGTACTATTCTCATATCGATAGTGTACATTTTGTATTGTTCTCAGTAACAAATCGTGAAGTTACCGTTCTCGTTAGTTAGTTTGTTAAGTTGTTGTTTCATATCGGTAATTACTGTTCTCGGTATTAGGTTAATTTATTTAGTGGTTACTGTTCTCGTTAGTTAGTTTGTTAATTTACTATTTTACCTTGGATTTCATCTTGGTAATTACACTTCTCGGTATTGGTTTATTTATTTAGTGGTTAAGGTTCTTGGTATTACCTCGGCACTATTGTGGTTTGACTGGTCAACCTGAGTTGGTTACTATTACGTTAGGTTTACTATTAAAGGGTTACTATTTGATCCTGAGATCAATTTGAACTATTGTACTGAAATACTTTTATATGAGATACTTTTATCTCGAAATGGCTTGACTCAAAGTTTCTTGAAAATGTGAAAACTCTTAAACGACTTGTACCTAGATGGGTAATAACTTCAAGTTGGTTCAGAGGGCTAGTTTTCACTTAAAACATGATAATGGATCCCTTTAATCAGCCACATAAATGTGTCCCTCAAAGTTTAGTTTTTTTAGAGTTTATCACCAAGTGCGTATGATTAATCTTCCCGGCGTGTGCAAAATCCTTTCTTCTTATATGCATATGTGTAGCGGGAGTGTTTCTAAAAATTGAAAACTTTCAAATTGTTATCAAACTCGATTTCTTATAAACACTTTGATTAAATTTTCAAATAGTTTTATGGCTACGATATATACATAACCTTAACAGAATTCACAATTCTCTAATAAAAGGTGTTTTAAGGAGTTTTGAGTTAGGTATTATTCCATGGTCTAACCACATCCGGAGGGACCTACCCAGGGACATTCCATTAGATCGAATAGAAGTCCATAGGTCAAGCAAATGTATGAGAAAAGATAATAATGCTATTATTGTTATCAGCTGCCACTGGAACAATCCCAACAAGGTGATAGTGAGGACGACATGATATGCATTGAAGGGGTTGAAGAATTAAAAAGAAAAGTTATGAAAGGGTTAAAGAAATGAGAACCCCCCATACACTTATGGCAAAAATCGGATCATTAAATATGCTATCATTAATCACAAAGATGATTATGATATTGAAGACAGAAATCATGAACCCAGTGATGCAATACACAACCCTTCCTAGCTAGCCACTCAAGTTTCTCTCAAAAGATACTTATTTCATTTCTCATGGGTTACACACGTAATCGATTAACTTCTCACTCTGAGAAATGTTGATACAGAAAAGGTGGCAGTCTGATGCAGCCTCCGCTCTTTGAAATCAAAGTGCATAAATTGAGTCTAGATCCAAAAAGAGATTCAAATATAAAATCTTATAGGACACATGCCAAGTTACACTTGTTTTTCACTAATAAGAACACAAGTTTTACATAAGATTCCTTCGCAGATCCTAGTAATCTTGCCAGAACGCTCATAGTGGAAATTACTCAGTGACCCTCGATGATTGAATGGAAATCCCGCCAGTGTCAATATTAAATAGCACTAATAGTGGGTCTCCTAGTTAATCCTTTACGAATTAAGCATGGTGGTTACTTAGCTTCAAACGGTCTACAGTCGTGGAGTGATGCATTATGTGTACTCCAGCGGCTCACCTGGATTGTTGTTAGCTTTCTTGAGGGCATCCAATTCATAGTAACGGCATGTGGGGAAGCTCTTAAAAAGAATTACCTGGCACTTTGAGTAGGAAAGACTTTTAAGGAGATTCCTTATATGAATCAATTCTTGATGACATAGGTCTTTACTTGGATTTATCTAATTTATTGATATCGGTCCTTAAACAGATCAGGAGGTTAATTCTACCCGCCTAAGATGAATGGAATCAAGACATTCATCAGTAAAACAATCGTAGTGGAACAATCTTCTAAGAAAGTCCACGATTATCGATTGGCCTAACATTGTATCTTTCTACCTTTTCTGTAACAGGTACCGATGAATGTATGCTCTACGACCAGAAGTAAATCAACATCTTCAACTCCATATACTCATACTCATGTGATTCAACATCATCAAGTTAAAGAAAAAGATATGAAGACAAAGAACTACATAAAGTACAAGTATATCCAAGGTCAAGAGATTACATGAAAGATCACAAGGAATGAAAGGAACGACGAAGAAAGCAAATCTACTACAACACACAAGGTTCAAACTCAAAGATCGAAGAATCAAGACATCAAGATAGAGCTCATGTTAAATGACCACCCCTTAGAGGGAGATTGTTATCATTTGAAGCGTTGGTCATTAACACCTGTATGTACCTTGTATTAAACTAGTAAGGGACTAATGGGCTTAAGTTAGTTATTATAGGTCCATTGTATAAGCTAGTTGATGCCCAAGTCCACTAAAGGCATATCAAAGGCCCATAACACTTGTGTATGACTACATATACACGTTTAGATCTGTATGTGTAGTGTGTGTGTCATTCTCCATCTAATCTAATCTTCCACATTTTCACCTAGTTCTCTCTACACACCACTCTCTCTTTAAACTTATTTCTTTCTTTCTTCTGTAAACCAAATGCCTAGTTTAACTTAGGTGTGATGTGATATGACCTAGGTAATACTACCTAACAGTATTCAAAATCAGAAAGGATTTCGATGCAACACTCGAATGAAACTGCCTTGCAAATCCCAAATACCGAAAGGTTTCCATTTATCTTAAAACTGAATTTTTGAAATGAAACACCGAGTTTCAACTATAGATGGAAATCTTCTTCTTCAAGTTTTAAAACTCGAAGAGAGACACCGAGTTTCTCAAGCAATTGAAAAAGGAAAAAGAGTTTTAAATCTCCGTTGATTCCACGAGTTTTATTTCAAAATGAAACACCAATTTTCAGTCCTCGTTGGAATTTAACTTCTTTATATCAGATTGACACAACTTACAAATGGTTTTCAAAATTTGGTAAACCCATTGGCGTCATGCTTGAATGGGTTCTAAAGGTTATTGTCTAATCTGGTATCATTATGACTTCTAAGTATTTCAACTTAGGACTCGTGCTTCAAATAATGGCTTACAATTATTTCAGACTGTAACCCAGACTTCATAAATTACTTGTAATCACTTCAGCCTGCAACTGAGGCTTAAACTATATGGCTTATGCACATATTTCAGTGTCTAACCCATGCTTTCAAAGAAAGGATCCTGTTATATGTTTTAGTGCGACAATCCCTAAAGGATAAGAAAAGAAGTCTTCTTAATCTTGAGCAAAACATGTTCAAATTTTTTCAAAAGGTTTTTCAAAACTTTTTAAAGTTTTGCTCAAGACATTACTCCCTCAAATTCTTAAAAGTTTACATTTATCAAAAATACTCAATTTTTAAAGGGGGGGGGGAAGTATCAAAAATATGTTCCAAAATAATTCATGCAATCTGTTTCTCCCTAATTTCTTTCCGGAAAAATATATCTTTTAATCACTTTGATATAAAAATATCAAGGATATACTATTTTTGAAGGGGAGAAAATTTGATTAAATTGTGATCAAGCTTGTTTAATCTCAAAATGGCTCGACTCAAAGTTTTGTTTGAAAAGGTGAGAAAACTCTTTATAGAGTTGTACCTAGACGGATAATAACTTCAAGTTAGTTCAGAGGGTTAGTTGTCACTTAAAACATTATAATGGATCCCTTTAATCAGCCACGTAACCGTGTCCATTAAAGTCTTTTCTGTTTATGGTCTATCACTAAGTTCTTATGATTACTCTTTCCTCCATACGCAAACTCTTTGATTGAAATATCTTTGCACATGCATAGGGGGAGTGTTTCTGAAAAAGAAAAACTTTCAAATTGTAAAAACTATTTGATTATTCAAACACTTTGATTGATTTTAAATGGTTTCATGGCTACGATCTATAACAAACCAACCAAACCCACAATGATGTTCGAGGAGATATAAGGTGGTTAAGGTTAGGTATTACCTAATGGTCCAGCCAGAGCCGAAGGGACCTACCCAGGGACATTCCAATAGATAGAATAGATGTTTGTAGGTCATGGAGATGTATGAGAAAAAGGTAATATTGCTATAATTTTTATGAGCAATCACTGGAACAATCACAACAAGGTGATAGTAATGACGATGTGATACACATTGAAGGGGTTGAAGAATGAAAAAGAAAAGTTATGAAAGTGTTAAAAGAAATGAAAACCCATCATAAACTTAGGGCCGAAACCGGATCAATACATATGTTATCATTAATTACAAAGATGATTATGATATTGAAGACAAACATCATGGACCCAGTGATGCAATAAACAACCCTTCCCAGCCACTCAAGTTTCTTTCAAAAGATACTTGTTTCATTTCTCATGGAGTTACACATGTAATCTATCAAATTCACACTTCCAAAAATGTTGATAATGAAAAGGTTACAATCTGCTGCAGCTTCCACTCACTAAAACCAAAGTGCACTAATTGAGTCTAGAGCTAATGGGATTCAAATATAAAATCTCCATAGGACACATGCCAATTTACACTTGTTGTTCACAAATTAGAACACAAGTTGTACTTAAGAGTTCTTCGCAGATCTTAGAAATCTTGCTAGAATGTTCATAGCGGTAATCACACAGTGATCTATGATGATTAAACGGAAACCCCGCCAGTGTCAATATCAAACAAAACTGATAGTGGGCCTCCTAGTTAATCCTTTATGGATTAAACATGGTGGTTACTTAACTTCAAACGGTCTAGATTCGTGGGGTGATACTTTATGTGTACTCCAGCAACTCACCTGGATTGTTGTTTGCTTTCTTGAGGGCATCCAATTCATGGTAACGGCAGGTGGGGAAATTCTTAAAAGGAATTACCTGACAATTTGAGCTGGAAAACCTACAAAGGAGATTCCTTTTATGAATCGATTCCTAAAGACGTAGGTCTATACTTGGATTTATCCAATGTATTGATATCAATCCTTAAATGGATTAGGAGATTAATTCTACCCGTCTAAGGTGAATGAAATCAAGACATTTATCAGTAAAACAATCGTAGTGAAATAATTCTCTAAGAAATGGTCCACAATGATTGATGGGTCTAACGTCATTATTAAAGTGAAGCTTACAAATAGTGATCTCTACCTATTTATCTCATTAACTCTCTCTCTCTCTCTCTCTCTCTCTCTCTCTCTCTATATATATATATATATATATATATATATATATATATATATATATATATATATATATATATATATATATATATATATATATATATATATATATATATATATATATATATATATATATATATATATATAATTGAGATCAAATAAGATCAAGCTTAAAGTTGTAAAAATAAGATCAATTTAAGAACCAATAAGAGTAGGCCAAGTGGCAATATATTTAAAACACAATAAAAGAAAAAAGAAAAATAATAAAAATTAATTTGTATAGACTAGAGGGTATTGAGGGTATTTTGCACAACTTTTTTTCACCCTAAATAATAACGCCCCTGGTTCATTAACCCACACACTCACCCACAGTTTACTCCCTCTCTCTATAATAACATTTTCCGGCGCCGTCACCGGTGCTCCGGACAGATTCCGGCCATCCCCGATCATAAATCTTTTTAGCCAAACATGTAGATCGAAGCCTTTATACCATTTCTGGAGAGTTTGAGACCAAGAGGAGGCCGTTTGCTAGGGTTTTGAGAACCACCGTCGCGACACAGCCACCACGCCACAATCGCGACCACCACTTCACCATCCTCACCGCCGCCACCATCAAGCTCAGCCGCCACTTTCGTGGTCACAGACCCACGTCATAAAACATCTTGGAAATCCTATTTCTTAAAAGTAAATGGTTAAAGTTTAGAATTTAGAAGTCCTAAGTATATGAAGATTAAGTTGAAATCTGGGATTAGGCGTGGGTAAGTGGGTGACTTACATTATTTTAACAGCCTAACTCCCTAGTAAGCCATTGACCCTCCAACCATTTCTTTAGTTACAACCGCCTCTATGGTTTCTTTATGATAGCTCTTAAAGGGACGAGATCATGTTTTAAAGTTTTTGTAAACAAGATGCAATTGCTTGATATAGAAAAAATTTAGTCATTCATCTTCTATTTTCTCCAATTTTGAAACCATAGATTAATCAGATCAGGCACTTGATTAATCAGATCAGTCGCCGTTTGAAGATAAGGAGCTTCGAGGTCGTGAAGGCTATTTGGTGTTAGAGTGACGTGGGTCTGTGACCACGGTGGATACATCGCCGGTACACCGGATACATCGCCGGTACACCGGCTACACAATATATCCGGTGTACCGGAATCTGCTACTCTCCGGTTTCGATCTATTCTTGGTACACAGATGTGTATATGTACCAGATTTGTTTTTGTTTATCAGATGGGACTTTTTTGTTTTGAAGATTTTTTGTATTAATTTATCAGTTTTGTTAGAGAAGTCCGAATAAGATATGTGAATCAATGTATCAACAGGGCTGTTGTATTAATTATCGGATTCTGGGCTAAATTGAACGGATTCCGGTGTACCAGAATCTGCTGCTGTATCAATATGTACCAGATTTGTTTAGTTTATCAGATGGGACTTTTTTGTTTTAAAGATTTTTTGTATTAATTTATCAATTTTGTTAAAGAAGTCCGAATCAGATATGTGAATCAATGTATCAATAGGGCTGTTGTAGTAATTATCGGATTCTGGGGTAAATTGAACGGATTCCGGTGTACCGAAATCTGCTGCTGTATCAATATGGCTGTTTTAATAATTTTTAGTTATGTTTGGTGACACATTTAATATTATGGTTTCTGTAAAAGTTTAATGTATAAAAATGTTGACGGGATTTTTGTATAACAAAATAGACTGAAAATTTGTAAAAAGATTGTCCAAAATACCCTTGAAACCCTATTTAATTACTATAATATCACTCATTTATTATTAATCTCATTTAATACAAATAAAATGATCCAATGGTCTAGATTGGGTCTTACTTTTACAACTTTAAGCTTGATCTCACAATAACCCTCCCCTATATATATATAGAAAAACCTCCATAGATTTGTGTGATTCTTGAACAATATTGGTTCGCCCCTAAGGTTGTATAATTAACATAGCACGGTGAAATGACCAAAATACCCTCATATACAAGGTACATTGTCACACCCCGCTAGAAGCGGAAACACGAGGTGCAACGAATTGTAACATCGCATAAGATAGTAGAACAACACCATAATTGATTTAAGAAATAAGTTCACAATATTACATAAAGATATTCATACAATACTGAATAATAAGTTCACAAGTCTTAATTATATCACATTAGAGTCTTTAGGAAAAGGTCTTAGCCAAATCACCCGGTCTTATAATGGGAACAATGTATAACTTCAATATGCAAGTGCCTTCAAAATATAACTACCAATCACCTGAAAATGATACTCGAAAATGTCAACATAAAGTTGGTGAGCTCGTAGGTTAAAAGCAAAACAAAACCATAAGTCGTGCCTGATATATAAGTAGGACAAGTGTGCGAATAATAATAATAAAGCATAGGGCAAGCAGTTATATCATAATCATCGGCTAATCAGGTAACCACCCATCGGGCTAATCAGGTAGCCACCCACATAAACCACCACACTCTTCATCTACAAATCTTCAACTCCGAAATATATATGTACTACATGCCTGCCTACCAGCTGGAGCTAAAACATGAGCATTCCCATGTCAAGTGGATTACATCCATGACACGAGACCACGCAGCAATACCACACAGAAATATCTATACAACCAAAACCACGAGTGCACCTAACGCAATTATATACACAACATTGTCCAAAAGTAATAAAGCAAACATTTAAGCACGGCATAAAGCTAGAAATACTTTGAATATCATTTTCCCCCAAGGAAAAGTATAAGTAAAATGGGGCCACGAATACTCACCTTAACACGGATGAGACAATGTTACAAGTGCAATCAAGAAATCGAGGAAATCACAAGCTACTCCTTCTTCCACGTATCTACATAAATTATGGATCCATTATTATTTAGGAGTCTGTTCTAAAGGTCATGAATTGTCATAACTGATTCTTAAATACTTATAGTTATTCATTATTTGTGCTTAGGGTTTCATTTCTGAAATTAGGTTAACATAGGTTTAAGGGTATCCGTATTAACGTTACAAATGTAATTTAGGTCAAAACACATTAAATGGAGTTAGGTTACACTAAATCCTTAACTTATAACATAGTTCATCTTATTCTAGTCCAGATATTTATGAATTTTATACCATACTTAAGTGTCTACTGAGGAGCTCAAATATTTATCATGAATACTACTACATGTTGGACACTTACGGTAATTTTCCTAGATTTTATTTCAAAGTGATAGTACCATTTCAAAAATCGTTTTCCTAAACCTGCCCAGAAAAATAACTGCACAGACACCCAAAAAGTTTGCCCTTGACAAACCCATTTCAACCTTTCAAAAAAATCTACAGAAATTCCAGTAACTAATAGACATATTATATATTCCCCTGCCAAAATTGGGGCTTCCCAGACCTTATATTTTGTAAATGAAAAATCATAAAAACTGACTGAATTTCCAGACTCCTAAACTCAAGATTGACATCAATGTTATAAAAAATCAAAAAGTCGTCTACCCGACCTCCAAAAATTATAAAATTTTTTATACAGATCATACACAACCTAAACTTAGTTTTAGGCTCAAAAATCAAGTAAAAACATGTTGTTATCATAAGGTTACACCCCTAGCAATTAGACCCAAATTCTGGACAGCATCACATCAATACACAAACAAAACCCTAACCCTTATTAAAACCTTAATCGACCTTAATTAATTATCTAGGGTTTTCCAGGTTTAACACATCATATTCAATGTTTAATTACTGATTTTAATGACAGTCATTAGGGCTTGTATGTGTTTAGGTCGAATTACACAAAGGAAACATGGGTCGTTGTACACAAGTTAACAAGTAATTCTTACGATTTCATGTGATGTTAATATTCATATGTTAACATGTTAACGAGACAACAAACAAATCAAGGAGGTTAAGACGAATAGAGAGCATGATTATGATTAGGTTTATTTGTTGTTTAAGTCGTATTCATAAGTGTGTAACAAAGAGAAAATTCTTGTGTACCTTTGGAGAGTTAACGAGACAAAGAGGATCAAGGAAAGAACAAGGACAATCACCCTACACCAAAACAATTATAACCACAGTAAACAACCTTCTAACGCCACGAAGGGATCACCACAGCAACCTCTTAGGCTTCTTGAACTTGAGAGAAAATAATCTCCAGGAAAACTCTTTGGGTATTGTTTAGTTTCGGTGTGAGACAAGGATAAGGGAGGTCTAATATATCAATTAAGAAAACGTGTATTTTAATTAGGAAACTAAAATTGTACCGTATCATGTTTTGGAATGCAAGTCGTGACTTAAGGAATTAGTTAGGCAAATCATATCTCTTAATTTGGTTAGGATATATTCACATGGTTATCTTAATTCTTATCTACTAATCAAACGTACAATTTGATTTAGGAAAAGTATATTAGTCGTGATATGTAGTAATTAAAATGACAAGGAAAAAGTGTGACGGGTTGTGTACAATAAGGTATAAGTCGTGTGAAAGTATGGAGTAAATTTGGAAGGTTACAATTTATAATTAATTAGCTAACCTTAGGTTTAATACATTTTATGTTTATATATTATATAACATATAGTTTAGAATGTTCATTAATTATTAGCATATATCCGGTTAAATTCAAATTAGATGTAAAAATGTGAAACCATAATTTAAGGTGTTATATTTCCTAATTAGAAGTCAAATGTCAGGTCAATGGTCATCGTTGACTAATCTGATTTTGTGAGGGTCCTCACAGTATCACCCCGTTAAAAGAATTTTGTCCCCAAAATTCAACTGGGTCTACTAATGGAACCTTGCACAATAAACAAGTGCGGGTATTTCATTTTTTTATATAAACAGTACGTTCTCAAGTATACATATGTCCATTGTTCGAGCTTCATTAACTTCTAAAATCAGAATCTTATTGTGTCTAATTTGTTAATCTTTTTCAGCACTAGCATTTAGATTGGCTCTTCCCCGAAGTGGAATAAATCATCCGTCATAACATTCTAGTGGAATGGTCATCAATTATTCCTTGTCTAAGCTTTGTGACTCAGCACCTGTTAACCCCTAAGATTTTGAGAATGTACTAACAAGAAAGGATATTCTTATAAGTGAGTTAGGATGAATAGTTCGCTAATAAAACTGCTAATCCAGATCAATCATCCTAGTCAAATGAATTACGTCGGCCTCTCTCAATGCAAATGAATCAATGCTTGAATGAAGAACCCATTGAAAGTCAGAATTATAATGAGAGGACTAGAAATCGAACTAGTACTCCAGTGTTGTGACAAAACTTATACACCAAGATGTAAATTCTACTAATGAAATATGAGATCTAATTGCAACTATCGGGTGATTGGATTTAATGGTGTAAGCATTGCCCATCCTTGAGCAAATTTGTCAAAAACCTTAAGTTAGGTAACAACCTGACTCCCACTCAACCCCGCAATTCATCAAACAAGAACTGTCACGGAATTAAGTTAAGAGCTAGGAGTTGTTATGTAACTTAACCTTTTTGAGAAATTGACTCAATTTTGGGTGTTGCTCCAAAACAAAACAACAGGTAGGTATTAACAGCTCAAATTGATGAGATGAGTGAAGAAGTTTTTGTCCACGAAATCACACAGATAACCTAGAGGAAGGTTTCCAAAATTTGGAGTTACGAAACAATCCAATTAATATATATACAAGAATTTTATTTTTTATTATTATTTTTATTTATTTATTTATTTATTTTTATTTTTTTGTGAGGTTGGTTCCGATTAATATGAGCGGATTTGTTATAGTATTTGGTATCGTATTATTGGCCAAAGGTTGAGGCAAGGATCATATGTGACAGAAAGATTTATTAAATCTGCATTACCGAATGAAAGATCAGTCGCCGTCTATGAAGATTGAAGAAGTAGAGAATTAAGTAAGCGATAAGTTATGAAGGTTACCCAATATGTAATGAGTGAAAAAAAGAAGAGATTCCATACGTGTTTATCATGAAGTTGTGTTCCTCTATATTCTGTGTTGATTTACCAGGTATGCCATGTGATCGTCAGGTGTGTGCTAAGACAAGAGGTCCGTACATTCTAATCATGTTCCTTAGACCATATTGTAAAAGTTGATGGAGTCAAAGTAGACCCTGAAGGGTTTTGTGACACATCAAAAGGGTCTTGATTGTATATTTATGTGACGAGAGTAAGTTTATTGGTTATGGATCATTGCAGTATTTGTTTTATACTTAGAGTCTTGTACACAAACCACAAAAGTCTTATGTACGTGATTTAAAGGGAGGATCTCACACTGAGATGTATAAAGTGGACGGGGTTTGTAAGGAGTTACGAGCAGGGGCGCAGCTACCTTAGGGCGGGGGGGGGGGGGGGCGCCCGACCCCCCAAAAAAATTTTTGCGATGTAGGGGGTATATAGTTTTCGTGTAGAAAAATTTTGGTATATTCGGTTTCGACCCCCCATTTTAATTGTGAAATTTCGGTATATTAGATCCCGACCCCCCACTGAAGTTGGTCTAGCTTCGCCACTGGTTACGAGAATGATACCCTCAATCAACCAAGAACAGTAAAGGTAATTTTCGTCATTATAAGCCAAAAAGAATAAGTAGAACTAATTAGAGTTCGGACAATGAGAATAGATATCACTACGAGTCTCATATTCGCTATGGGAGAAATTTCGAGAAAACATCAAGGACGAACGTGTAGTCGGACAAGTATGACCAATGGAAGTTGATGATCAATGAAAAAAATGATATTGGACAGGATTTGACCGCCAATGTCTAATAATACTCAATTTATTGTTATTAGATGAAACTTACAACTCTAAGTATTTAACTCACCTCGATAGTACTAAAAGGTGTGATGAATTGAATTGTTGTATTAGTGGTTTGAAAGTGAATAGATCAATCAAATACTATGTCAAGAGTTGTAGGACTAGATTACAAGTAACAACTAGGCATCAAAGGTTTTAGAGTAAGCTACAACCTTAATGTAAAAATGAGATCATATCACTACGACCAAGTTATTTATAACTCAGAAAGGGTCACGATGCTAGGTGAGTCATTGTATTTTGTTTAACTAAATCAAAGCATTTCTTAACTCTACAAGAATCTTATCATACGGAATGAGTGAAGGAGGTTGTATATCGTAGGAAAAGTGTCAAAACCAGATATACCATTATCGACAGTCTCAGACCGAGGTGCTCAATTCACTTACAAAATCCAGGATAGTTTTCAATGAGTAATGGTATTCTGATACATCTTAGGACCTTAACGGCTTAGTACTTCCATCTAAAGTCTACTTAAATCAGTTGTCTCAATTCTTGGGAAGCATAGTGGTCGTTTTCGTGTGTTCCTTCTTGGAGACATGGTTTTACACTTGACTTTAAGCATTCATTCGTGTAAAAAAAAATTGACCAAAAAGAGGTATTTATAAATGATGAAATTATTACGAGAATAACCATAAGAACAAGGTTGCTTCAAAAGATTTATAATTCAATACAACAAAACAATTTAAACATTATGTAAAAACAAATTTGTCATTCTTTATGAGGTTTGCAAGGAAATATTTCACTTGCACAAAATTTTTGACCAACAGATTTTGTCTTATCCAAATTAGCACCATCTCCGAAACACTAACACTAAAGCGAACACTGTCATCATGGTCAACACAAATAATCCAACAAAAGGACTTCTCTTTCTTACGGGTCCAACAATTCTACTTATAGTTTCCAAGGCCCTAACCATGTGGTAAAACCACCAATTACGATTACGCTAGTTAGCGGGTTGTTCCTAGGTTGCCTAATGATGTAATTCGACTCATTGGCTTAGAATGCAGTGTATTCAGGCTTGCTTACAATGTCATGACGACACCCGACGCAAGTATGAAACTTATATCATGGTTAGTCAAAATCGCAACTACATGATCATATATTAAGCCAAAATAGTCTCCCAAACTGGGCAAGATCCCAAACAATGCAACGTAATTCGAAATCGAATTGTGAATGTCTCAAATAGAAATCCATGACGCTTATGGTCTCACTCTAAACCATGCAAGAATCAATTTTTCTATCATCTCATAAAATAATCCACCCAAAACAATCCCTTATAAAAGTAAATTCTTATAAGAAAGAGAACAAATGAGGGTGAAATAAGCAGTTTCATAAATAGATGCACACATAATGATGCATGCTATATCTGGAGAGACGAGGCATATGACCTAATGGCATAGGGAAATAATTACGTGGTCATGTATCTAAATTAGTATCCAGAATAGCCAAACCAGCATATTCAATATGGCATTTTAAAAATATAACCAATATGACTTTCCAACAAGTCAACTATCAACGGGAGCTCAACTCCAAGCTGGAGCTAAGACCGTTAGCATGAACCAAAATAACGTATCCAATATTGATCTTCCAACAACACACTGTTGGGATGCATCCAAAATAGTGCTCTAATAGTATGAATGATACAAAGCCATACTAAGAAGCAGAGTGTAACAAACCAGTAAAACCATGACAGAAACAAAGCATCCTTAAACTCTAGCAGTCGTCTTAATGCAACAACTGTATATATAATAGCACGTATAGCAGCACAAACACGAACACATGAATTATATAATGCAAATACACATGCACATGACTGATGAAATTTTCAGGTGATCTAGGTTTTGGGTCCAACCAAACATGATTCAAGGTAACTACCCCCATCATTCCATGATTCCTCCTGAATTAGGCATAGTTGATCAGGCTATGCATAATTTAGGAATAATGATGAAATGCTCGGGCTAACTGACTTGTACCATGTTCGGGGTTTTACGAAAAGCTTTAGTTTGGTTATAGTTGAGGTTTTTATTTTTAGAAAACCGGCATTCTCTATAACCTTAGGCTCTGATACCATTCTGTCACACCCCGCTAGAAGCGGAAACACGAGGTGCAATGAATTGTAACATCGCATAAGATAGTAGAACAACACCATAATTGATTTAAGAAATAAGTTCACAATATTACATAAAGATTTTCATACAATACTGAATAATAAGTTCACAAGTCTTAATTATATCACATTAGAGTCTTTAAGAAAAGGTCTTGGCCAAATCACCTGGTCTTGTAATGGGAACAATGTATAACTTCAATATGCAAGTGCCTTCAAAATATAACTATCAATCACCTGAAAATGATACTCAAAAATGTCAACATAAAGTTGGTGAGCTCGTAGGTTTAAAGCAAAACAAAACCATAAGTCGTGCCTGATATATAAGTAGGACAAGTGTGCGAATAATAATAATAAAGCATAGGGCAAGCAGTTATATCATAATCATCGGGCTAATCAGGTAACCACCCATCGGGCTAATCAGGTAGCCACCCATATAAACCACCACACTCTTCATCTACAAATCTTCATCTCCGAAATATATATGTACTACATGCATGCCTACCAGCTGGAGCTAAAACATGAGCACTCCCATGTCAAGTGGATTACATCCATGACACGAGACCACGTAGCAATACCACATAGAAATATCTACACAACCAAAACCACGAGTGCACCTAACGCAATTATATACACAACATTGTCCAAAAGTAATAAAGCAAACATTTAAGCACGACATAAAACTAGAAATACTTTGAGTATCATTTTCCCCCAAGGAAAAGTATAAGTAAAATGGGGCCACGAATACTCACCTTAACACGGATGAGACAATGTTATAAGTGCAATCAAGAAATCGAGGAAATCACAAGCTACTCCTTCTTCAACGTATCTACATAAATTATGGATCCATTATTATTTAGGAGTCCGTTTTAAAGGTCATGAATTGTCATAACTGATTCTTAAATACTTATAGTTATTCATTATTTGTGCTTAGGGTTTCATTACTGAAATTAGGTTAACATATGTTTAAGGGTATCCGTATTAACGTTACAAATGTAATTTAGGTCAAAACACATTAAATGGAGTTAGGTTACACTAAATCCTTAACTTATAACATAGTTCAGGTTTTATCTTATTCTGGTCCAGATATTTATGAATTTTATACCATACTTAAGTGTTTACTGAGGAGCTCAAATATTTATCATGAATACTACTACATGTTGGGCACTTACAGTAATTTTCCCAGATTTTATTTCAAAGTGATAGTACCATTTCAAAAATCGTTTTCCCAAACCTGCCCAGAAAAATAACTGCACAGACACCCAGAAAGTTTGCCCTTGACTAACCCATTTCAATCTTTCAAAAAAATCTACAAAAATTCCAGTAACTAATAGACATATTATATATTCCCCTGCCAAAATTGGAGCTTCCCAGACCTTATAGTTTGTAAACCTAAACTCAGGATTGACATCAATGTTCTAAAAAATTAAAAAGTCGTCTACCCGACCTCCAAAAATTATAAAATTTTATGTACAGATCGTACACAACCTAAACTTAGTTTTAGGCTAAAAAATCTACACAACCTAAACTTAGTTTTAGGCTAAAAAATCAAGTAAAAACATGTTGTTATCATAAGGTTACACCCCTAGCAATTAGACCCAAATTCTTGACAGCATCACATCAATACACAAACAAAACCCTAACCCTTATTAAAACCTTAATCGACCTTAATTAATTATCTAGGGTTTTCCAAGTTTAACACATCATATTCAATGTTTAATTACTGATTTTAATGACAGTCATTAGGGCTTGTATGTGTTTAGGTCGAATTACACAAAGGAAACATGGGTCGTTGTACACAAGTTAACAAGTTATTCTAATGATTTCATGTGATGTTATATTCATATGTTAACATGTTGACGAGACAACAAACAAATCAAGGAGGTTAATACGAATAGAGAGCATGATTATGATTAGGTTTATTTGTTGTTTAAGTCGTATTCATAAGTGTGTAACAAAGAGAAAATTCTTGTGTACCTTTGGAGAGTTAACGAGACAAAGAGGATGAAGGAAAAAACAAGGACAATCACCCTACACCAAAACGATTATAACCACAGCAAACAACCTTCTAACGCCATGAAGGGATCACCACAGCAACCTCTTAGGCTTCTTGAACTTGAGAGAAAATAATCTCCAGGAAAACTCTTTGGGTATTGTTTAGTTTCGGTGTGAGACAAGGATAAGGGAGGTCTAATATATCAGTTAACAAAACGTGTATTTTAATTAGGAAACTAAAATTGTACCGTATCATGTTTTGGAATGCAAGTCGTGACTTAAGGAATTAGTTAGGCAAATCATATCTCTTAATTTGGTTAGGATATATTCACATGGTTATCTTAATTCTTATCTACAAATCAAACGTACAATTTGATTTAGGAAAAGTATATTAGTCGTGATATGTAGTGATTAAAATGACAAGGAAAAAGTGTGACGGGTTGTGTACAATAAGGTATAAGTCGTGTGAAAGTATGGAGTAAATTTGGAAGGTTACAATTTATAATTAATTAGCTAACCTTAGGTTTAATACATTTTATGTTTATATATCATATAACGTATAGTTTAGAATGTTCATTAATTATTAGCATATATCAGGTTAAATTCAAATTAGATGTAAAAATGTGAAACCAGAATTTAAGGTGTTATAATTCCTAATTAGAAGTCAAATGTCAGGTCAATGGTCATCGTTGACTAATCTGATTTTGTGAGGGTTCTCACACACATGGGGCACTTAACAGCCATTGACTGACGGTATTAAGTCAAAGCGACCTTAGGAGATGCAAAAAATGAACACTATGGACCTTAGGCATATTTATTTTGAATTTGAGACTTCAAATGTATTTTTTATACAAGTAAAAGGACGAACGGTATAGTTTACTCTAAGAGTATATTTAGCTTTTACCTTTTAAATTAAATTTACTTATTGATAGTGTTTATTGGTTGACAAATGTAAATATACGAGGTGCGAAGGCCCGTGCTTCGCAGCAGGACTTTTGAATACAAAATTATTAATTTCAGGCAAGCCGCTGCGGAGCGCGAGGGCCTAACTCTGTAACGGATCAATAACCCCAAGGGATATTTCTGTAAAAAAAAAAAAATTAATTTTGTTACGGAAAATGTCTTTATGTTAGCATTTCGTTACAAAGTTAGTCATAAAGGACTAACTTTGCAACGGACCTATTACATGAATGACCAGTTACATAAAATCTATGTTGTTGTTTTTTTTTTAAAAAATTAAAGATAACGGTCGTTAATTAACGACCGTTAGTAGATAACGGCCGTTAACTAACGACCATTAGTACTGTGGCTAGTACCCTTCATTAGCCCCATTCTTGACACCCATTGGGTGTGGCAGTAGCAAGAAAAGGATTGCCCCCCTAGCAATCCTGCTAATACGGAGTAGATAAAATTGATCGATCCTAATACACCCATGACCCATGTGCTCGACCTCCCCATCGGTCACATTCAGCCCAAAAATCTTAAAAGACTCCCAACAGTTTTCAAGTCCACTTGATCTTAATCTGGGTTGACCCTCCAAAGGACTTCATAATCAAGGAATATTCATTAAAGGTGGAAACAACGGTTTTTGCCACAATAGCACCAATCGATCAGCTGGCTCAGTTCACCAGCTGCTATGGGACACGCAGGTTACATATGTTATGCGCCTAAGTGACCACTTGCAATGATGTATTAAAAAGATACGAAGGAACTTAGTAATATGTTACAAAATAGTAAAAATTCAATTCTGAAGTGTATAGTTCTGTTTTCACAAGAACAAACACATAGCCATATGGCACTTTATTACTTTCAAATTTTGCTCTTTAATCTCTGAAGTAATTTGTTATCTGATTCTTTGATTCGAATAGAAATATTTAGAAATTTGAGCAACTCTAACAATGATGTGAGCTTATAATAGATATATTTAGGCGGTGAAATGCAGAGGATGAAGGATTTATTGGCGAAGGAGCAGGTTACACTGAAGTGTACATAATACTTAGTTTAGTATGTTATCGCCTGTAGGATCCAAGAAAATATTATCCAACAATGTCACGATGATCATATATATTGATTTATAATTTGCATACAGTTAAATAAATATTATGGTTGCTTAAAACAATATATCAAGATTCAGTTTGTTCCTTAGAACGATGACAAGTTCAACTCAACAGTTTGTGTAGACATTGCGTACAATATCAATCTAACCGCTCTTGTTCATGTCCTTTTTTAGTTCAGTTTGTGCTAATGTCCCAGTTTCCATTTTTAGCTTCTGATGGGTACCTGATAAATTTATATCAAATTAAAATATCTTAAAAGTCAAAAATAATAGATTAAAGAAATGCTCAATTCATGAAAATTAATGTAAATTCTAAAATTAAACAGTTCTACTTCTCAAAAATCTGTTAATAACGTGTATTCACAGGTCACTAAATTAGCAATGAATGTAGGTTGTGCTCCGTTCTAATATTCAACAATACTTTAAACAAACAAGCAAAGTATTGCCTGATTTATTTAACGATTTTGAATTAAACAACGATATTATGTTATGTAAACTATAACTAATCCCAATTAAGAACCAAAACAAATAAACGAATGAGTAGTGCAAAAAAAGTATTTATATACACCTCTACTGATAAGACACAAATGCATGTGTATTAAAAACATAAGTCATACCATACTCGAATTTCACTAATATTATGCAATCAAACCCAAATCACCCATTTGAGCTTGAAATCGTAGATGTGCTCCAAGCAATCGCCACAGAATCCGGTGACATAGTCTGTGAATGATCCTTCAACGGCACTGCATCATCAGATGTACCATCAAACACATCCTGCTTGTTGTTGCTTCCATTTTGAATGCCAATAAGACCTTTCAACACTTCATCCATTGATGGTCTAAGATCCCTCTCATTTTGCAAACATTGGAATGCCAATTCCGCTACTGCACTAATCATCTTTCTAACCTCGTAATCAGTCTCAAATCCAAGGTTTGGATCAACAAGCTCGTGCAGTTCGTCATTTCGGATCTTGTTTAATGCCATGTTTGACAAGTTTATCTCATGACGATGCCTAGTGATATCCACAGCTGGTTTTGATGATATA
Source organism: Artemisia tridentata subsp. tridentata (assembly GCA_021014915.2). Classification (NCBI taxonomy): domain Eukaryota; kingdom Viridiplantae; phylum Streptophyta; class Magnoliopsida; order Asterales; family Asteraceae; genus Artemisia; species Artemisia tridentata. The sequence goes on along the minus strand of CP139509.1, from coordinate 186,125,230 downwards.
AGCTCGATTAAAACAACCCCAAAGCTATAAACGTCACTTCTGTTAGTCAACTGATAGCAATTGTGATACTCGGGATCTACATATCCAGGGGTACCTTGTGGGGCAGTCGAGACATGGGTCACATTAGTTGGAAAAAGACGAGATAATCCAAAATCAGCTACCTTCACCGTGAAACTGTTATCCAATAAAATGTTATTTGTTTTAACATCTCTATGAACAACATCTGAAGCGTGAAGGTAGACCAATGCACTTGCTGTTTCTATAGCAATGCTCATTCTTGTGGTCCATGTAAGTGAACCAGGTTTTGATTTGTCTCCGTGAAGATGGTCAGCGACCGTTCCGTTTGGAATGTATTCATACACGAGGAGAAGCTCACGGCTATGGTGAGTCGTGCAACCGTAGAGAGATACAAGATTTTGGTGACGTAAATGAGCAAGAATTGCTACCTCATTCATGAATTGTTCTACCCTTTTGTAATTGTTTTCATACAAGCGTTTAACTGCTACTACACGCCCATCTTTGAGTTTCCCTGTAGGTAAAAAAAACTAGTTAAAGTTATATAACATATTATGATGTCTTTTAAGATTCCCTAAATGTAAATTATTTCAGGGGTGTTTGATTTACAGTGAGATTGACTAATCAAAATCAGATAACAAACTAAATTACTTTGTGTGGTGACAACTTTTGGTTATATTTAATAGATAAGATGCCGAAAAAGAACATTTTGGTGAAACAAATAGACCAACATTTTTCGAAATGGGACTAAAAATGTGGAATTTTGATTACTCGAGATTGATTTTTTTTTTTATTCTGACATGAAACTGATTATTTGATTTAAAATAATAAAGAGTTTTGAAAACCCAAACACCGACATAAAACTATATGCATACCTTGGTAGACTGTACCAAAACCACCATCTCCAAGTTCATTAGCAGAATCGAAATGGTTAGTGGCTTTTTCGAGCTCTTTATACTTAAAGATTTGGACACCATGGTAGGCCTCACTCTTCTCAGGATCCGTTACTGATGATCCATATGATGAAATCTTACGTGACATGTAAGATGAAGCATAGTAACGTTCCTTGTTGTTGCGTCTTCTCCAGTAGAAATAGAAAACCCCACCCATGAGACAAACTCCAATTAAAACCGAAATTCCAGCTATAATACCCTTGCGTTTCAAATTCATCGTGTCACCTGAAACATTGGAAAATACATTTTTTATTTCAAAAACTCCAATCAATATAAAAAACTATAAGAAAAAAAGATGGATACCATGTTTTTCACAGTTACTACACTGCCATTCCAAAACAAAACCTTTTCTTAAAACATCAGTATAATTTTCATGCAACAACACACGAACACTATCAACATGAACTGGTACATGAACAGATCTCTCGCACGAATCTATTGAATAGTTATTTTTCTCCAAGATTTCAGGGTGGAAAACAGCAAAAGAAGACAAACTACTACCATTTGTAGCACAATCAACCGAATATGTCTTTTCCTTGTAATCATTTTTACAATTGTAAAAGAAGTCTACATCAACGGATAAATCATCACTATAACTAAAAGGCGTTCCATTGACACTAAAGTTACTTAGAGGAATTGGGCACATATTGCTTTTGTTGAAAGCGTTCGCATTGACAAGAACCACAGAAAAGTTGGTGTAAAATATGTTTTTAATAACATAATCTTCGTCGGCGATCATGATAATAGGATAACTATTTTTGCAAGTGATATTAAATCCATTTGAGCCACAAGAAGATTCTTGTACTTGAGGAATCCAAAAAGGAAAGGTGATATTTGGTCCATTTCCACAGTTTTGTGGCAAACAAGAGGTTGAATTAGTACCAAGTGATAAAGAAACAACTGTTAAGTAGGCAAAGATGATGCTTATGATGAAAAAGATGAAGAAATGAATATCCATTTGAAGAGAAGAAGAAAAAAGACAAGTGGGAATTTGAGAGGGAAGGTTTTTGATTTAAAGAATCAAAAAAAGGTTTTGGATTTTGGAGTGTTGTGACCAAAAGTCTTTGGGTCATATAGATAAATACTTTGTGATGCTTCTGTTTTTGTTTCTAATGATGATTACAAGTTTGAAATATGAGTCAATTATAATACTCCATCCGTCCCAAAATTATTGTCACTCGACAAAAAACACATTCTTTTAGAAAAATATCACTATCACTACTTTCTCTCTCTTACTTTTTTACCAAATGACAAGTTTACCCTTAACCAATTAATTAACACTTCTTTAAAGTTTGCAATATTAATTTCAACCAAGGGTAATATAGTAAACTTTACCAAACTCCACTATCTATTCACTTTCTATTTTGGGTATGTGACAATAATTTTGAGACGTCCGAAAAAGGAATAAGTGACAATAAAATTGAGACGGAGGGAGTATACTATATAGGTCTGTTACATACTTCTAATAAAATACTTAAATTAAAAAAATTTAAAAATCAATAAAGCAAAATGTCACAAAAAAACTAAGTACATGAACTACAAATAAGACGTGAAGATAGTAAATTATAGAATTATTATTGAAAGATTTGTATAATTTGAAAGGAAAGAAATGTTAGTTTTGGCAATTGTTAGTGTTGGGGGTTGGTAAACATTGACTTAGAGAGAGTTTTAAGGTCATGGGGATGGGGTCCATAACCTTTGTTTGAACCGAAAGCTTTTTTTTAGGCTGCGTGTAGGGTTTGTTTGATTTTTTCCACGCCTTCACATTGCTGGAAAACTGAAATGATCACGCCGTACAAGAAAACGATATCCCACGCAAAAAAACAACCATTTTATTTGGTGTATATATTTGACAATACATGACCATAGTTGTTAAGATCCTGATCTTGATCTTAGTATCTTACGATTTTATGATTTTACGAAGCAAAAACGATCCGTATCCTACGTAGGATCTTAACAAGCTTAAGATCTTATAGGATCCCGATCTTGACCATAGGATCTTAAGATCTACTCCGATGCGATCTTACTTTTCTCGAACCACAAACTAAAAAACTACAAATTTATGTTTTATGGTTTTTATATAATTTAAAAAATAATATTTGATTCTTCTTAAATATTCCATATTAATAATTTATGACAACATTTTCATGAAATATTCATATAATTTCATGTTTATAATATATAATAATTTGTAGATTTGAATAATATTACAAAGATCATTAAAAAATAGCAATATAGTATGATATTAGAATCCCGATCCGATCTTACGATCATGATCTTGCAAAGACGAAAACGATCCTAGATAGGATCCCGATCTTGAAAACCTTGATACATACCTCAAAGATGTTACATGTCAAGCTAGCAAGACATTTTAACAATCAACAAATATACTTTCATATGTCTATGCATGAAATTTGTTATTTACATACAAAATCACATAGAGAGAAACGTAAACATTGTTCTATAGGTTGTCATTTATGACAACTTATTTCATAGAATCAATCTTCTTAATTATTAGCTGATCGTAGAATTAAGTATTTCGAGCACTTATTTCATCCATGTATTAGGGATATTTTGTGTTTCCAAATATCAAATTAATGCATCTTGTTGATGGTTATTATGTCGTGGATTTGTTTTGTAAATAAGTTGATAAATTTTTGTGTTTGTGTTTGTGTTTATGTATCGTTATCTGTCACAATCTATATATCTAAATATAGACAGTTCAAAAACTGAAGTAAGCGAGACATGCTTTTTCCATGTTGACCCCAAGAGGCCAAGACTTATACCACCAATGACATCACTTTGACACATTCAATCCTCATTTATCAAAAAATAAAAATTCAACTATCAATTTTAAGTTCAAAATAATATAACTATATATAGAAGTTATTAATATATGCATTTACTGAACACTAGCAATTTAACATAAGGACGCAATAGTGGTTGGGCACGATTTGGTTTGAATTGCTTTTAGTTAAAACAGAACCGAAATGTTTTAGTTGAAAGAAAATTCTTTAGTTTTTCATCTTTGATTTTGTTGGAACTTGGATGGAATTTTTATCTTCACAAAAAAATTGAAACTTTGGGAGAGTATTTAATTGATTTTTCGTTTTCTATTTTTGAAGAAGGAGGATGAGGTTTTGGGTTACAAAAGAAATAATTAATTGATTTTTCGTTTTTTATATATGGGTTTGTAGTTAAGTTTAGGAATAGAGATTTCGTGTATTGTGGAGAATTGCTTGGAAATAAAATGATTTAAACATGATTTATGTTTTTCTTTTTATGCAATTTTGTAAAAAACATGGATATTTTCATCCAAGCAACCTTAGCATTTACAAAGTCATTTTTCCGATTAACCAATTAGATTTAAGAGTGGGCAACTCAACCCAACAATTAATAGTCTTTTGGCCCACAAAATATGTTTATCTTTTATTCATTTTGTTACTTCTTCGGTCTCAAACTACAGTAATAAACTCAACAAAATTACAGGATAATAAATCCAACTTCAAATTAAACGCCATCATAGTCGAACTTTATAAGAACAAGTCATCTTAAAAGTCTAAGATGAATAATTAAAAGTTACGGTCTATTTCTAACCTTCCCCAGTATTTGATACATCTAGTAATTAAGTAATATTAAATTAAATACATCATAATGAACTCGGCCAGGTTCGATTTTTTCGACCAAAACCAACATTGGAACCGTAATTGTTGGCTTTTCGGAAAAAAACTCAAATTGTCGGTTTTTAGTTTTTGGCCGTGTTTTTTTTAGTTTTGGTTTTAGATCACTTGTTTTTTCTGCTCACCCCTAGTATATGCTTCATATACTTGATAAGTTAGTTACCCTTCTGGTAACATTATGGCAAATAGTGGCGACAAGGGGCTATCATTTTTTATGGTTGCTTTCAATGATTTTTCTACAACGTTCAACGAATCTATCTTTTCGGGTAGCAAGTCTTTGTAAAAGTGTGTGTGCATGCGAGACCGTGTGTTAGACTTTGTGTGTGTTTAATGTGTATGTATGGTAAAACAATTAAATGTGCATGTTATGTGTGTAATTAAGGGTGTGCTTGCCGAAATTAGCTGTAGCTAAAACTTGAGCTAATATTATAAGCTAAACGTTGAAGCTTTTATTTTCATAAAAGTAACAAAGTATATAGCAACTAGCAGTGGGGGAGACAAGGAGGGGGCACAAGGGTCACGTGCCCCTCTAACGAGAAAAAATGTAGTGTAAATTTTCTAAAATATCTAGCTTATTTCGTAATTTGACCCCCTTAAGAACCACTTTGTAGTGTAGTTTCTAAAATTCATTAAAGTGTGCCCCTCGAACAAAATTTTCTGGTTCCGCCTCTGGCAACTAGCAAGTTCATGTTAGAGAGAATTGGGTATTAGATCCAAAACATGTATATCTAGTTCTTAAGTGTAAGTGATCCAATATTCAAAAGTAAATAGCAACTAGTAATATACTTGTAGTCGAGGATATTTTGTAGTCCTAAAATGGGAAGGAGTTCTGAAGCAGTAGTCTCTCAACCCTCAGGTAGAGGTATGACTTTCAACATCTTACTCCCGACATATCTTACTCCGGCGAGATTGAGTATTGATGATCTTGTAAAAGAATACTATGGTATAAAAAAAGGTTGACACAAATAATTGGAGATTTATTATGTGTGTCATTTGAGGATTACTCTCAGATGAGGTTAACTGATTTAAAAGATTATGTGATCAATTTGTCATTTTCGCATGATTTACTTGAAATCTAAGGAACGGTATAAGAAAATTGAGCGAGTAACAAACCTGATCCGGGACATACCAAATGTGGTATACCATCAGGGCAAAGGCAAGAAGGAACAAAGGAATTTAAACTAGACCAACACGTCCCACCCGAGCTCTCACACCGTGAACATATCCCTGCACCGTCCACCCTATACTCCATTGGAAAGCCTTGCAATAACATCTCCTCCACGCGCATCGTTTCACCGTTATCAAACTCATCAAATAGCGTCCTCAAAACAGGCACTCTAATCTCACGATCACATACTAACGAATTCGTTTTATCGTCAATAAAACTCACCCTCCCACTTCCATCTTCAGAACAATTCAATCTATTTTTCTCTATAAGGGCATCATTGTCTTCCAAACATGAAAGATATACTCCTAGAAAAATACACTCATCTTGGATGTAGCTAAAAACCGTGTACTCAAAAAACGTATTGTTAAGAGACTCATGTTGTCTCAATAAACAAACATTTGGTTCCGGTCCTTGACTCCATATATCATTGCTAGCAAGGGTGATCTTAGTATTATTTTGATCGATACTAAGTACACGAAAGGTGGTGTCATTTATCGTGAGAGTTGTAACGGCGTTGTCTATGCACACAAGATGGAATTCGTTCAGTCCACAATATGAAGGACGGTCTTGTCCCCAGAAGGGATAACCAATCCATCGAACTGTTGGACCGCAACTATAGAGCTTCGTTGAACAGTCGTTAAACTGTTGGAGGTTTTGGCCGAGTGAAAGAATTGGTAATAGAGCAAGGATTATGATGAGAAGAGGAAACATTTTTTTGTGAAAATGATGGAATGAGAATTCAGGTGAAACGAAGATTGTATGAATGGGTCAATGAAAGTGAGGTAGCTTGAAATTTCCATGAAGAAACGTTTAGTTGCTAGTTTTGACTTTTTCGGATTTGTTTGACTATTCGTATAGAAATAAAATTTGAATTTTATAAAGCAAGTAGTCTTTTTCCGACAGTGTGATTGTAAATGAGACTTGAACTTGTTTCATATTACTAGTATTACAAAGTTAGATTCATGAGGGGCTGCTTGGTAAATTAGAGGGGAATGCAAAGGTAAAGGGAATGCAAAGAAATAGGTGAGGTGGGTAATCATTACCTTACCACCCAATTTACTCTATAATGATTGATTACCCAGTACTGGGTAATCAATATCTTTGCCTTCCCCTACCAAGCACCTTCAATGACAAAATGTGGGCCCATTTGATTACCTATCCCATTCCCCACCCCCCCTTAACCCCCTACCAAGCACCCCCTCAGTCATGTCCAGAAATACTACCATATAAAATCTTATTTTGGTTTTTTAAAGTACACCTTCTACATAATTGGTTACGGATACTTGATTATCAAAGAGAGCTCGTGTATTTAAATTTTTACATGCTTAAAATTTTGATTAAAACTTACCAAAAACAAAGATGCAGTATTAATAACATTTACCAAAATCAAATATGCTTTGAGGGAACTAGCGAACATCAAATGTATGACTTTTTTTAGCTAGTCACCAGTTTTGTTATAATAATAAAAAAAATGAATAGCAGATTTATATTTTATATAAGGGTTAATTATATGAATTGGCTATGAATTTTAAAAAAAATTCAATGGTAACAAACTTTGTAAATACTAGTATCACCTATCAAACTTGTTGAATTTGTTCAAATATTACCCATATTGTCTATGTTTGCAACTTGTAACCGGTTGCAACCGATTACCATTGTACGGAATGTTAAAAAAGTTAATAAAAAATCATTTTTTAATCAAACACTTTGACCTAACATATTATAACGATAGTCAACAAACACTTTACCAAAATCGTTTTCCCCCCAAATTTCACCAGAACCCTAATTCCCAATTCCACAACCCTAATTTCCCTAATCTATGTAATAATCAAAATGGGCAAAGGTAAACCTGACAAGAATCGTGTTTTCACAGTTAACTTAAAACACGATGGTTATTTTACAATAAAACCTTTCGATTATATGAACGCAGATGAAAAGCAAATCACAGATGTTAAGTTTGAAGGTATGTCATGTGCTGATCTTTTTTATTTTGCTAGGCATTTAGTGCATAATCCACTTAGGAGGCTTTATTATTGCAAAGTAGGAACGCCATTAAGACTAGGCATTAAGGAAATTAAAAATGATGACCTGTCACATTTGCAGTTTTCATTGGAAAGATACGAAGACATGTTTTGATTTTATTTTGATTTGGGATTTGTTTTGAGTTTTGAAAGAATTAATTGATTTGGGATATTACCGTTAAAATTAGGGTTAGAAAGAAAGAGGGAAATGATGATATAAGAGCAATCGGTGTGGAGTGTGACATGGCTTGCCGTGCCTATGTGGCACGTTCGCCATGGCTCGCCATGATACCCCCTCCCTTCGCCATGCCTCGCCACACGTGCCCTCCTCGTCTGCACGGCGAGATAAAATGACTGACATATATCCGTTTGTGGGGCCCATTTATTCATAAAGTGAGTTACTTCCTTTTCTTTTTTCTTCACCTTCATCATCTGATGAGTGCTAAATCCATGGATGGATTTGAAATTGGTTTCTGGGTTGTGAACTTGAAGTGGTTTTGGAAGTGGGTTTGTGTTGGATTTGAGTTCTTCTCATAGATGTGACGCTTATGAGGATCGATTAAGACATCGTGGTGGTTTATGGTGGTTGTTGGTGGTTACTGGAAATGTGAGGTGGAGTGTGGTTGGGTGGGAAAGATGTTTAGGTGTGGAACAAAGGATCTACTTAGCATGGATATTTAAGAAAAATAAATAAAAATAAGTAGTGGTGGGACCCAAATGAGTAAGTTGTGGTATGTTATGGGAATGGGGTTGTAAAGAGAGGTATGTCATGGTGACGTGGCACCCCGTGAGACCCGAATGAGGAGTTTGGGTGTGTCATGACACCTATTGCTCTAAGTGGTTATCTGTGGTCACATGTGGGCCCAACAAGCTCAAACGGTCATATAGCCTATTATTGAAGGTTTCAACAAGTTTGATAGGTGATAATAGTATTTTATAAAGTTCGTTAACAACAATTGAAATTTTTTGAAATTTCATGGCCAATTCATAAAATTAACCCGTTATATAACAAAAATAGCAAGTTGCTAATAAAAAGGATTACAAGGTATGAAATAGAATGTTACAAGGTTTAACTAAAGCACTATATTCAATTAAGGTTGTGATTAAAGTTACCGTAATTAAAAATTCAACAATTAATTAACATCAAACATTTTATGTTTAACAACATCTTTTATAATTATAATCATTACACATATATAAATATGGAAAGTAATAAGTTTATTAACTGTTATTTGTACACAATTGATTAAACATTTTATGTTTAACAACATCTTTCAATTAAAGGTACACCTTTTTCTTTTTTTTTTTTTCTTGAAAAGCAATACACCAACTAAAAAGCTGGCAGCAATTTTTATTTTTATTTTTTTCTTGAAAAGCAATGAATTTTATAAACACCAACTAAAAAGCAGGCAGCAAAAGATACGGTTTTTAATGTACTAGAAATCCAAATAATAATAATTATTATTTTTTTTTTTTAAAAAAAAAAAAAAAAAAAAAAAAAAAAAAAAAAAAAAAAAAAAAAGAGCTTAATAACGTTAAGAACTTAAGATTGAGCTCTTTTCTCGGTTTCTTTGTGGCAAATGTGGATTCATCTAACTTTTTGCAATTCGTTTATTTACATAGTGTTAAAAAAAAATTACTTTACTAAGATAATATTCATTTTGTTTTTACTAAATAAACTTAAGAAATCATGTAAAAAATGTTTGGAACCTAAAGTCAACTCACTTAAATAAATGGGTAAAAGCATAATACTACCAAATATATGCTCACGAATAACATCTTCCCACGTCATCTAATATAATCATTGACTTATTCTATGTGGATGCAGTCAATAGAATGATCTAAATGTTGCCTAACATATTAACACACGATAAGTGACAACAAGGTTAAAAAGTTGAATAAGAAAAGTCGTACCTTTGCAGTCGTCCTTTGTCGAGGTACCGTCCGAGCAGAAACACATGAACCACCCAGGCGAATGGTTAAAACCACATAGCCCACCGGACTCTTCACACTTATGGCAATCGTCCGTTGTTGTGGTCCAGTTTAGCTCGAATCCTCTCCTCAAAGCTTCAACGAATTCCTCCCACCGTTGTTCAGTAGAATTACCGAATACATTTATTACCGTGGTATTCACCTCCTCGGCACATATGTTCTCCCAGTCGAAATGGGGCATATCAGGACGAACAACATGAACACACGAACTTTTTGTACCTTCGTTGTCCAGACATGGTATCACGTGTGCAAAATTAGGGACTCTAGTGCATTTATAGTGAAAACTTAGATTAAGATTTGTCGACGTGAAATATAATGGTAGTCTTTCTAGTTCAATTCCATGCTCCACCCTCGGGCATTGATTTTGAACAGTAGGGACACTAGAAAAATCGTAGTCGACGAGAGTAATACTCGTATTGGTTAGATTCTGTACGTAGTAAGAATGACCAGTTAAATAATCACCACCAGGATACATCATGAGAGTGGGACGAACCTGTCCTTCTATGGTTAAGCAGTTGATTCCCAAACCTTCATAACCACAAAACTGACTTTGATTGTCTATTTTCCAAAAAGGGTAACTGATCTTGAGCCCATTACAATCGGATGGAGGGCAATTTTGGAAATCTGAAATATTTTTTTGAGCAGCTGCAATGGTGGTGATGAAGAAGAACAAGGGGAGGAAAAGGAGAAGTGGGTGAGACATGATTTTTTAAATGTTCAAAGAACAAGTCCAAACACTTATTTATTTATAGCACATATTGTTTGCGTCATTTTTTCTCTTTTAATTTACATATAATATTGGGTTTTAAAAAAAACCCATAATTTATTTTGTTAAATAATATGCAAATGATGAGAGTGATCAAATTCACAAAAATTGTGACTATTATCAAATGTGTGATGTTGACTGCAAATAAACATGAAGAGGTAACATATATCAACTTTTCTCGAAGGAGATGGCTTTAAGCGCACGGTTCAAGTCTGTATGATGATGAATTCAATCCCGTAAATTACTTTTGACAGCAAGAAATTGCATAATCATATTAGAAAACACGTTAATTTTTTTTTAACCTTATTGAGTCCGTTAAGAATTTAGACTTTAATATATACTTGTAAGTTTTTATGTCTTGTGTTAATTTTTAACGGCTAATCTATCTTATAGAAAGTTGTAAAATAAGTATTTTATGTCATATCACTAATTTATTTACCGTTTGATATTACATATATATCTTATCATGGTTTAAACTTCTAAAACTTTACACAATGTTTTATGTAACATGTGAATTAATTTTTTAAAAATTATGAGAATGTTCAAAATTCAAGGCCCTGTCATACCACGTATTTTTTACATAATACTTCCACCATCTCATATTAAATGTTCACATTGTTATTTTATGATGCTCAAAATAAATGTCTACTTTATATTTCAACCGATCAAAATAAACTTTAATTGGTAGAAATGATATTTGATTGGCAGAGAGTTTATTAGTGGGATTTTTTTTAAATATGTGTATTTTAAAATTGAATACTTGATTTAGGACGTAGGAAGTAAGAGATTTTGCTCAAAACAAGTGAACACTTAAAAGTGGTAAAAGAATGTTGGAGCAATTTCAATTAGACCAATAAAAGTGCTCAATTTAGTCACCAATGATAAATAGAGTCATCTCATTGGCAAATAAAAAGTAAAAATTGAAATAATGTGGTCAAACATATCTAAACTTCATCCAGCAAACCACTTAAGGGTGACCTAGTGGCAAAAGGGCTTATGACTATCACTCTAAAATGTGTGAGGTCTTAAGTTCAATTCCTGCTAGGTGCAAACAACCTTAAGTGGCCACCCCAACCTCCTGAAAAATGAGGGCTTTATCTGGTTTTAATATGTGTGGTGGTGGGTTCAAACCCAGTGAATTAGTCGGCCAAAAAGGTCGGAAATCATGGTTAACAAAAAAACAAAAAATAAAATAAATAAAATAAAAAAATAAAAAAAAACTTCATCCAGCAAAAAAATTATATAAAAACACATGTGTCGATTATATAAATTATATAGACTTATGTAAACTTATCAATTTTCATTTTTTTAATAGATTTATATATTTAATATGGGTTTTGCTAACATTTTTTTTATATGGGTTTTGCTAACACTTGTTTTCCTTTTATAACAAAAAATGTGTTTAATAAACATTAATTATAGATATAAATTACCATGTTCAGATGCGTTTTCTCTTTAAATACAAAATAATAATAATAATAATAATAATAATAATAATAATAATAATAAATAAATAAATAAATAAAATAAAATCTATTTGAACAATACACTAGCATGTGCCCAGTGGGCATGAGTTAGCAAACTCATTTAATAAATACCCCCTACACTTTATACCTCTTACAATTTATATTTTCGTATAAGAACAAAATATATATTGTTGTTATTTATAAGTACTATTATCATTATATATTAAATTGATGTATATGAACGAAATTATAAATATCAAATTAAAGCACGGAATACTATGATATGTAAATGAATGCATGAGATTGTACATATACGAAGAACTCATGTTATTCCTCTTTATGAGATTAAGTAAGGTTGTCTGGAAAAGTTTTTTTTTTGGCATCCACGTTACTGAACGACTCGTGTTATTTCTCTTTATAAGTTTAACCCGCGTGTACACGGTTTAGAATTAAATACGTCTAAATATTTTATTAACATGATTATAAATATCAAAATGAAGGCACGACCTTACGGGTTGCTATAAGATGATAACAAACACAAAATATTGTGTATATATGATTACTCTTTAAAGTTTAAATAAAGATATTGAGAAAAGCATTTTTAAGGGTCATTACCTGCTATTAAACACACATAATGTCTAAAACATGTTATCAATAGTGAAATTTAAACAACATCTACTTCAACACCATGTCAGTTAAACAAAATCAAATCTTTCACCCAACAAAAATCTATATAAAATATTAATACATAATAAAAATTTTATGTAAAACCACACGCGCACAGCTGTTATAACTACATAAGTTTAAAAGATTTTACTTAATATTATAGAAAAATCTTATTTAACAACTACATATATGCACATGAACAGGTTTTACTATGCCAAAATATAGATTTACAAGATAAAAATTTACATTATTAATCAATTATATTATTAAAATCAGATAATATACTATGTGTATGCACAGATAACTAAAATTAGATGTATTGTAACTTATATCGAAACATATTAAGTAACAGTTTATGCCAAAGGCTCAGGTGTGCACGAGGGTATGTAACTAGTGTAATATGCAACGCTGGAATGAAAAAATAGAGATAATGTATGTGGAGGTCACCAAAATTATTAACTTTTTTTTATATATGGGCTACCTATTTATTAAAATTAACTTATAGGCTTAACTATGTCTTTGTTTGTGTTTACATCAATTCTACCCAAATTAATGCCTAAAAATTTTAACTTATCAAAACAATACAAATGACAAGTTTTATATAAAGTACCAATTATACCCTTATTTTAAGTATGACTATATATTATTAAAGGTAATTTAGAAGTTAGTGTTTTTTTTTTTTGTTTTTTTGTTGTTTTTTTTTTTTTTAAGTACGACCTATATGCATGTTAAAAACAAACTTTGATGGTCTCCTCATTTACATAGTAAATTGATGTATAAATTTATTTAACCCCTTAACTTTACTTGAAAATATTTTTATCATCAACTCTAAAACTTTTGCTCAAAGTACCTCTTAAATTCAAATTTCGTACCAATAAAATATTTAATTTTAAATGACCACTTATTTAAAACCCTTAACTTTCAATAAAACCTTTTGGCTATGTTTTTTTTTTACCAACGTTTTATGGACAACCCAATAAACATAGTTAAAAGGTTGGAGGCTACTCGATATATTTCTTCAAAAAGAATAATTAGCTGCAACCCAGGCTTTCTAAAAAATTAGAAGAACTGGTCCGCTTGATCTAAACAAGAGAAAAAACTATAACTAAAGGAATGAAAACAAAAAAATGGTGTATCGTGAGGCGTGTCGATTCGGGTACCGAGAAAAGTAAATAGTCTTCTTCACAGGATTGGTACCCTATTTTACCAACCCTATCCATTATCCAATATGATATTTCCAGTGCGGGTACCCATCGCCTTTAGGTCAGATTCAAGTTAGTAAATAAGGTTGTGTGTTGACTTTACTGCTGCCGCCGCTTGTACTGTCTGTTTTTTTCGGATTGTACATTCCATCAAAAATAGACGGGACCCATGCGTAGAGAGGGTTCTTATAACACCTCCCATTCAGGTTAATAAATATGATGCATGCCCCATGAACTTGATCATTAATTTTTTCACTACATGAATATACTCGAACTGTTAACACCCCGTAAGAATAAAATAATATGTTATTTAAATTTAGAGATATAAATGTTAGACCAAATTATTTAAGCTTCTTAATTAAACATTTACTAAACTTAAAGAGTTTAATCAAATAATCAAAGTTAAATAGTTTAAAAATAAATGGTCAAACAAAAAAAAAACAAAAAAATTAAAAAAAAAAATAAAATAATAATAAGTGGTTTATTATATGTCGACTTAAAATTAAAAAATCATTGTCCATCCTTAAAAAAGTTTACTCAGTATAAATTTAATATTTTGGGTTAACTATAGAACAAGTGGTGGTAATAGTGATTATTTAAGCCAAAAAAAAATACATGTGAAGTACGTTTTGTTTATATTTTAAAATTAAAGTGAAAAGAAGAAAGAAAAGAAACACGATAGTTCCTGGAAATTGGTAGTGAGTGGACTCAAACTACGACAATTGACAGTGAAAGGAATCTTCTAAAATTGGAAAATATCAAGTTATCAACAACAACAACAACAACACGGTTTGTTGATTTTTGACCACGTCAACTTTATAGGTATAAGTAAAGCCGAGCCTTAAACGTGATCTTCACGCGATTGTCGTGAAAAAAGAGATAATGCCCAAAATAGGGCAAAAACATTCAAGCATTTCATGAGGAAGCCAAACAAAACACTTCTTTTTTAAAATAGGCCAATTATTCCACACTCGACTACTCGACTGCTTGACCCCATAAACTTGCCGACACGTGTCATTGACACGTGTCATTCTATTATTTTTTTATTAATAAAAATTTGGCCCACAATTGACCAATAAATTTGGCAACATTAGCCCCTTAACCAAATAAGTGTTTGCAAAGTTAGTCCTTTTACGAATGGCCATTTTATTTTAGTCCATTAACCAAACAAGCGTTTGCAAAGTTAGTCCTTTTACTAATGCCCGTTTTATTTTAGTCCATTAACCAAACAAACGTTTGCAAAGTTAGTCCTTTTACTAACGGCCTTTTTATTTTTCATTTTTGGTCCTTGTGATTATTATTATTATTCAAAAAAATTTATAAAAAATGGAAAAAAAACTTATAAAAATTCGAAAAAAATTATAAAATTTCGAAAAGTTTCGAAAAAATTTATAAAAAATCGAAAAAGATTTAAGAATACGAAAAAACTTCTAAAAATTCGAAAAAAATTTAAAAATTCAAAAAATTCGAAAAACTTAAAAAAATTCAAAAAAAATTTTGAATTCGAAAAAATTTATAAAAATTCGAAAAAGTTTTAAAATTTTGAAAAATTTTTAAAAATTCGAAAAAACTTATAAAAATTCGAAAAAACTTATAAAAATTCGAAAAATTTATAAAAATTCAAAATTTTTTTAAAAATTATAAAAAATTTATAAAAATTCAAAAAAATTTTAAAAATTCAAAAAATTTGGAAAAATCCGAAAAATGTTGAAAAATTCGAAAAAACTTGTAAAAATTCGAAAAAAATTATAAAAATTCGAAAAATTTATAAAAATTCGAAAAAGTTTTAAAAATTCGAAAAACTTTTAAAAATTCAAAAAATTCGAAAAAATTTATAAAAATTCGAAATTTTTTTAAAAATTCAAAAAATTCGAAAAACTTAAAAAAATTCAAAAAAATTTTGAATTCGAAAAAAAATTATAAAAATTCGAAAAAGTTTTAAAAATTCAAAAAATTTTTAAAAATTCGAAAAAAATAATAAAAATTCGAAAAAACTTATTAAAATTCGAAAAATTTATAAATATTCATAAATTTTTTAAAAATTAGAAAAATTTTATAAAAATTTATAAAAATTCAAAAAAGTTTTAAAATTTCGAAAAATTTGTAAAAATTCAAAAAATTTTTAAAAATTCGAAAATACTTATAAAAATTCGAAAAAACTTATAAAAATTCAAAAAATTTATTAAAATTCAAAAATTTTTAAAACTTAGAAAAAACTTATAAAAATTCAAAAAATTTATAAAAATTCAAAAAAAATTAAAATTTAGAAAAAACTTATAAAAATTCCAAAAATTCATAAAATTCCAAAAATTTTTAAAATTTAGAAAAAAATTATAAAAATTCGAAAAATGCGAAAAAATTTATATAAATTCGAAAAAATTTTAAAAATTCAAAAATTTTTTAAAAATTCAAAAATTTTATAAAAATTCAAAATTTTTATAAAAATTCGAAAAAACTTATAAAAATTCAAAGAATTTATAAAAATTTTAAAAATTAGAAAAATTAATAAAAATTCGAATAATTTTTTAAAAATTCAAAAAATTCGAAAAATTTTAAAAAATTCAAAATTTTTTAAAAAATTAGAATAAAATTTATAAAAATTCGAAAAAAAATAAAAAATTTTATATAAATTCAAAAAATATAAAAATTCAACCGCTCGACCACCACTGCTCAACTGCTCAACCGCTCGACCACCACTGCTTAACTGCTCAACCGCTCGACCACCACTGCTCAACCGCTCGACCACCACCGCTCAACTGCTCGACCACCACTGCTCAACTGCTCAACCGCTCGACCACCTCTGCTCAACTGCTCAACCGCTCGACCACCACTCCTCAACCGCTCAACCAGCAGTTGAGCAGTGGTGGTCGAGCGGTTGAGCAGTTGAGCGGTGGTGGTCGAGCGGTTGAGCAGTGGTGGTCGAGCGGTTGAGCAGTTGAGCGGTGGTGGTCGAGCGGTTGAATTTTAATACTTTATGAATTTTTAAAATTTTTTTATATTTTCCTAATTTTTATATATTTTTTCTAATTTTTATAAATTTTTTGAATTTATATAAATTTTTTAAACTTTTATAAATTTTTTCGAATTTATAAAAAAATTTCGGATTTTTATAAAATTTTCAAATCTTTATAAGTTTTTTCGAATTTTTAAAACTTTTTCGAATTTTTTTAAATTTTTCGTATTTTTTGAATTTAAAAAAAAAAAAAATCTAATTTTTAAAAGTTTTTTCGAATTTTTAAAAAATTTTCAAATTTTTATAAATTCTTTTAATTTTTATATTTTTTTCGAATTTCTAAAAATTTTCTAATTTTTAAAAATTTTTACAATTTATATAAGTTTTTTTGATTTTTTATAAAATTTTTTCTAATTTTTAAAAAAATTTTGAATTTTAAAATTTTTTTTCCAATTTTTATAAGTTTTTTTCGAATTTTTATAAGTTTTTTCGAATTTTTAAAAGTTTTAACGAATTTTTAAAACTTTTTCGAATTTTTATAAATTTTTTGAATTTTTATAATTTTTTTCGAATTCAAAAGTTTTTTTTGAGTTTTTTAAAGTTTTTCGAATTTCTTGAATTTTTAAAATTTTTTCGAATTTATATAAATTTTTTCGTATTTTTATAAATTTTTTCTAATTTTAAAAAAAAATTTGAATTTTTATAAATTTTTCGAATTTTTATAAGTTTTTTCGGATTTTTACAAATTTTTTGAATTTTTAAATTTTTTTGAATTTTTATAAATTTTTTCGAATTTTTTGAATTTTTATAAATTTTTTCTAATTTTTAAAAAAATTTTGAATTTTTATAAATTTTTCGAATTTTTATAAGTTTTTTTCGAATTTTTATAAGTTTTTTTCGAATTCTTAAATCTTTTTCGATTTTTTTATAAATTTTTTTCGAAACTTTTCGAAATTTTATAATTTTTTTCGAATTTTTATAAGTTTTTTTCGATTTTTTATAAATTTTTTTGAATTTTTTTGAATAATAATAATAATCACAAGGACCAAAAATGAAAAATAAAACGGCCGTTAGTAAAAGGACTAACTTTGCAAACGCTTGTTTGGTTAATGGACTAAAATAAAACGGCCGTTAGTAAAAGGACTAACTTTGCAAACGCCTGTTTGGTTAATGGACTAAAATAAAATGATCGTTAGTAAAAGGACTAACTTTGCAAACACATATTTGGTTAAGGGGCTAATGTTGCCAAATTTATTGGTCAATTGTGGGCCAAATTTTTATTAATAAAAAAATAATAGAATGACACGTGTCAGTAAAGGAATGACACGTGTCGGCAAGTTTATGGGGTCGAGCAGTCGAGCGTGGAATAATTGGCCTATTTTGTAAAAGAGGTGTTGTGTTTGACTTCCTTTTGAAATGCTTGAATGTTTTTTGCCTATTTTGGGCATTATCTCTTTTTTTTTTAGAAGATCCATAAGGTTATTCACACTGGAACAGAAAAAATGGGTCCTTCATATAGGTCTGACCGATATTGAAATCGGTCGTTGCCTACGTGGGCTTGGGTCTGAAATCGGTCGAGGAAGGAAAAAAAACACAATCAGTATAATTTTTGACCGACTTTGCACATCACTACAATCTAAAAAATTACTTTACCACTTTTACAACCTTATAAATACCAACCTCAAACACACTTCTAAGTTCTAAACACACAATTTCAAACACAATTAAAACAACTTCTCATCCATAGTCATCATGTCAAAGAAAAATACTCCCCCATCAAACAACTTAGATTACTAGATTAAGTTTTTAATAAGTATTGTAATGTTTAAGTTTTTAATTCGGTATTGTAATGTTTTTATTTTTAATGAATTTTAAATTTGTTGTAAAAAAAAAAAAAAAAAAAAAAAAAAAAAAGTCGGTAACCACTGTGACAACTTGGTCATGTCTGGCTACCGGAAAGAAAAAGCTAATGTGTCAGCTGGTGACCCGAGTCAGCACTATACATAGCCTAATAATGTCTCTTGAGGACACATAGGGCTGTAAACGAACTGAACGTTCAGTAAACATTTCATGAACCGTTCGGTAAAAAGTTCGTTTATGTTCGTTTATTTATTAAATGAACGAACATGAACAATATTTTACGCTCGTTTAGTTAAATGAACGAACATGAACAAAATTCGCGTCCGTTCATTTATGTTCATGAACGTTCGATTATGCGTTCATTTATGTTCATTTATTTATTTATGTTCGTATATCATATCTTTTAAATGTATAATTTTAAAATTGGTTTGTTTAAACAAAACAACACTTATAAAAAAATATATTGTGCATAATTTAATAAACTTTATATTTTTTTTGTCTATGTTCATTCATGTTCGATCGTTTAGTGTTCGTTTAGTATCTTAATGAACGAACATAAGCGAACATGAACAACTCATTTTCTTAATAAACGAACATGAACAAGAAAATCCGTCTGTTTAAGCGTTTTGTCCGTTTATTTGTCCGGTTAAAATTAAACGAACGAACATGAACATGGCTATGTTCGTGTTCGTCCGGATCGTTTACAGCCGTAAGAACACATGTTAAAAAGTGTTGTATGCTCATGAACTATGTGAAAACAAGAGGATCAACATTTTTTCTTAGTTAAAAGTTGTTTACATATAAAACAAAGGTAAAATTAGCGTTTTGCTTAAAAGAATAGAATTTGATTAAATGCCACCGATTAACATGTATAAATAATATATCTTTATTGTACTCTTCCTAATATGTGTTCTTAAAGCTCCTCTTAATGATATATGAAATCTTTCTAACTATCTATTCACAAAGGTTTCTCTAAAACTATATATATATATATATATATATATATATATATATATATATATATATATATATATATATATATATATATATATATATATATATATATATATATATATATATATATATAAAGATTAGAATTTGGACTGCTTCATGATGTTGTGCCCAACAGTGGTAATAACAGTAAATAAGCTGGCAACATTTGTACTTCACTGTTTATCTATTCATTATATTACCCGGTTCAAGCTACAAAATTTTCAGATCCTTCCCAAAAAAATCTCCCATCCACAATAAACCTACATATCATTTACCCTACACAAATCTAATAATTACACACAGGAATTCAATAAACCATCAAAACCTTTATAAAATCGAAAATTGATTGAGGGGTTTTGCATAAAAACGATTTTGATGATGGTGCGGCTGATTCAGAAGTTGGAGTGTCTCGGTTTCATTTCTTCTTATTCCGTCAAACAAACCCGACCCTAATGCCTTTAATTCAAAGGTAAAGACATAAGTATATATAACTTGAGATATAGATAGAAAATACGAAAATGAAGACTTATTTTTATATGTATTACAGCAGGAAGTATAACATACAGGTGGTCGACTAAATCCAAATTGGATCGACTTAGAATGGCGAGTCGATGGAATTTGAGGATTTTTCCAAATTGTATGTTTTGTTGCTTATTTGAGGATGAACTCAATTCATGTATCAAGGAATCATTTGATGGAGATAATTTCTCACTTTAGACTT
Source organism: Artemisia tridentata subsp. tridentata (assembly GCA_021014915.2). Classification (NCBI taxonomy): domain Eukaryota; kingdom Viridiplantae; phylum Streptophyta; class Magnoliopsida; order Asterales; family Asteraceae; genus Artemisia; species Artemisia tridentata. The sequence continues at coordinate 186,104,774 of CP139509.1, read as the reverse complement.
TAACTGAATTTAAATCAATAATTACTTAAGAGTATGTATTGATTGAGTTAGGTTTTCAATTTGTATGAATTTGATTTGGAATTTGTTGAGGAAAATATTAGGTACCAAGTGAGTTTAGTGTTTTTACTTTAATGAAGATTTAATGAATGTTGATTTTGTAATGCCTATATTATTTTGTAATGCACATGTTCTTTACTATTGCCTATTTCCTAAAATCTTGAGTTACTGATATGCATACAATAATTTACATATTTTAGTTTAAATCCACATTAAGATGTCAATAGCACCGTATGTGCAGGTGGGGGCATTGATGACCTTGCTGGACCTTCATCAGTTGTTGCCCATTTGCAACTGCGATTAAATAGACAGCTTAGCATACTTAGGAAACGGGTAATGTATTCCAAACAATCCCTTTTGGTCACTTATTAGATGATAAAAAAGAATTATGATAATTTATTTGCTTTGCCTACTTACTAAAAGGTACATGTTATGTCAATACAGGACTTCGTTCTCGACATGGTAAGTTGCATAACCTGAAAATGATTTGCAGGGATTATAAGCTGTGGAAATTGATCACTCTTCCCCAAAAGATCGGTATATAGTGTTCAGATTATCAGTTTGTTATTCAGTTTGAGTTATCATAAAGTTCTTCATGAAATTTTGGACGTGTAACAGGTGATAAGAATCATTATTATAAATTCTTATTGTCTAATTCGTTTGCGCGATATATTTGTATTGCCATTTTCTAGCAATCTTAGGATTTTTTTTTGACTGAAGTGGTTTATGTGACATCTGCAACAGTAAGTGGTACAGCAGGTCAGCTTCAATAGATAACAATGCCTATTCGAATCGAGGCCAAAGTGGTGATTATGGGGAAATGAAGGCTATCGTGGTTAGTGCTTTCATAATTTTATATTTTTTTTAACAATATACATACTCTGTAAGGCTCTTGCAAATGTATCATTAGAGATGACACAATGGGCATGTTGAAATGGGTTTGGGTCAATATCTGTGTAGGCTGAGTTTGAAACACTTTTTTTTGCCCTATGTTTTTATAATAACAAAATCTGTATTATCACAAAGTTCCACAAAAGAGGCCTTGAAATTATTTTGGGCATACGAGGTTATTCCATTTCAGCTTACGTGTCTGTATTTGTGTGGATACAGGTTCCAGAGAGCGAGAGGGTCCACGGCAAAGGCCACAAGAAAAGGATAGGCACACAGCTTCATCAGTTGTTGCCCAGTTGCAGCTGCGATTAAATAGACAGGTTAGCATACTTAGGAAACGGGTAATGTATTCCAAACAATCCCTTTTGGTCCGACCCTGTCCAAACAGCCCCTTTTATTTTGTAATGAAATGCATTGTATATGGTAAAATATAGTAGTCATTTGTGACTAAAATTTATTGTGATCCTTTTACAGGGCCAATTTGTATCAGTGGCGTAAAATTGCATATGGGAGGTTGGTAGTTTGAAGTTGGTTGGTAGATTGCAGTCACATAGCACAACAATCACCCGAATGGAATTTCGTACGATGAATTTCAGTTTTAAATTTTTAGAAATAAATTATATCTTTGTTCTGTTTTGAGAAAAGTTTACGCACTTGCTGATTTTAGGTAATAAAGAGGCTAATGTGATATGATATATGGTTTTGACAACAAGGATATGGGCAATTTACAAGGGAACCATTGATACTCTGATTTATAAAGTGGTAATTGCCAACATTCGGCGACATAAGGGTATACCGTTTACTCACAACTCACCTTTACGTGTCAAAGCCACTCATATAATGGGCTTGCTATAATCGAATTGGTTGTTTACCTTTCCTATGTTTTTTGCAGAACTTCAGTCTGTTGCTGCAAAATATCGATATTCATTGTGCACAAACAACTTTAAAAAAGTTTGGTTATGTGGTGGTAAGGTGGGTTAGGATATTAAGGGGTCTATTCATGTTGGAACTTAACGTTTGTGCAAGACACAGATTAGAAGATTTTGCAAATATTAGGCGCTTCAAACACGTCCCTCTACAAGGCCGTCTTTGCTAAATACTTGAGGTCTTTTATGTTAAGTTTAATAAAGTCTTGATTTTTTTGGCACAATTTGATTAGAATTGGTTTAAAATGTTGGCGGTTTATCATATGGATGAATTTTGGTTTGATTAATGTGTTTAACAAGACAAATGGACCTGAATTGGTTGATGTTTTATTTTGTGCACGCATGATCCTATAATTGGTCAAAGGTCTCCGATGGTTCAATAAGATTTTTAAGTTCTTGATATGTTATTGCTGTGATCAGTAACTTTTTTATTAATGGGTGCATTGATTATGTAATGGCAGATCACAAGTGGTTGGATGACCACCAGTGAGAAGCTGCAGGAAGAACAATATTCAAGCGAAATGGACAGAAAGCAAAAGTCGGATGTACACAAATACCAATTGGCAAACTTCTGGTGTGGTCGACTTATATAATGGGCCAGCATATCCGTAATCGAGGTAAATGGCATTTTGTGAACTACAAATATTAGTGTATATGTAAGTGTTCTGCTGCAACTTCTAAATTTCAGTTAAAGACAACATCCTTTTTCTTTTTTTTTTTTGCCCATATACATTAGCCTATAGATGTTAGTTTAGTCATTTAATTGCTAATATTTCTTCTTAAATTGAGTCCTGAAAATGATAATGAAATGGAAGCGAGTGCTGATGTGAACGGATCAAGTGTTACTTTATCTCAAATCTTTCTGATAACTCGAGTAGAAGCGGCTGTGAACTCATCTAGATAACAGGTCAACATAACCATCAGATAATTACTATTATGGTAAGTTTTTTTTTTCTAATTTAGAATCATGAATAAGGCAAATGGTACATGTCATTTGTACTTATGGTATTAGTTAATAAAGTTGTTGTGGTTAGCAGGTGATGATTCGAGGTTACAAGAAAGAGATGAAATGGGACAATCAAGTTCATGCTCAAACACTCCCTACCATTTTTTTGTTGGCAACCGTGAAGTCACCGGATGAATTGCCGAGTAGATAGACCACATCCGGACGCGACTGTTGCTTCAAGGCAACCTTAGCAAATGTCACAGGTAGTATCGTGATGATGTATTTCAGCCCACCCGCAAATTGCATATTCCCAGCAATGACAAAAGTTCTTAGCTACCTTGGAAAGTCAGCCACCAATTGTTGCCATTTCCTCCTCAATTCTTAAAATCAGTGAATCATACTGCAACAATAAGAAATGCATGGAAACTATAAGTATCAGGATTTTTTTTATTACCCATGTTAGTGATGGAATGTCTATTAAAAGCAATGTTTTTCACAACACTTTCATGCAAAACACACCCGCTGCGAAGCGCGGGCTACCCAGCTCGTTAAATTATACAGACAAAACGTATAATATAAAAAACAAAAAGAAGTTATATGAATTAAACACCACTGAGTGTATATAGTGGTAGATACACGATACACAATACACCAACATAACAGTATAGAGTGTCATATCAAGTCAAAATCTCATTTCAGTGTCACGTCATGCAATATTAACTTTAACAATACAATCACTTAGGCCACTCACAACAGTTAACTCAGCCTTAAATTTTAAGGCATGCCACGTTAGATTTTACACACCTTAACTTAACTCAGCTTTAACCCACACAACAATAACTTAGCTTTAACACACCTTAACCTCACCTTAAACTCACCATTTACACATAAATTTTCAAATTCAACCCTAACTTAAAATTACTTCATTTTAAAAACATAACATCATTAAAAACATAACATTACATTCAAACATAACATACTTAAAAAAAATTACAACGAAATTAAAAATAAAAATAAAATAAAAGTAACAACGAAAATAAAAATTACAACATAAAAATAAAGACAATCCTAAATCTACTGTGGAGGTTGTGTGAGCTTGTATTTTTCCACAATTCGAGCTTTTTCTTGCTTGATCCACCACACCACATCTGGAGGCTGCCCGTCGGTGTTCATCATCAAAAATTTCATTTCCTCTTGCCTTGTTATCGCCTCCTCTTTTTCTTTGGTTGCCCGATACGCGGCTTCGGCCATTTCCCTTTTGTGACGATACTCGGCTGTCATATTCTCCATGAATTGCAATGACGAGATCGTTCCTCCCGTACTCGCTCCCGTGCTCATTCCTCCTGTGCTCTCGGATCGAGCTTTCTTTGCAGCACGCCTTCCCATTGGCCTTGGTTGTTCATCACAACCAAACAATGCCTCATTTGTTTGGCTTGGTTGTTCATCGCCGGTTAAATCAATCCCTTCCGGCGCGTCCCATTTCATATGACCCCGTAAAACCTCCCAAGACTCCTCGTTGCTAAAAGGAGCGGCTTTGTGCTCGTCCCGATACATTTATCGAGCACGTTTCAGGATATCCAATTCACTTTCCCCACTTTTTTCTTGGCGTTGGGAACGTTTGTAGTACGCGTTGAACTTTGTGCAATCACGGCTCAACGTTCTCCACTTACTTTGGAGCATATCATTGTTTCTATGTTGGTAATTGACTCTGTTAAACTCATTCTGCACCCGTTGCCAAAACGTATCCCTGCTTTGACTTCCACCCACTTGTGAGTCTTCCGACGCTGCAACATAACACTGAGCAAGCACTTTTTCCTCTTGTGGGTTCCAACGTTTGATCTTGTTGGGAACGTTTTCTTCATCATCATCCTCCAAAGGTTCAGGTTCGGGGTTTCTTGATTTACTAGCCTTTCGTCTCATACGCCCGAACTTGTTTTTCTTTGGAGGAGACGTTGGAGTGTCGGAAACTTCATTGGTTGCGGTTTGAGATTGTTGTGAATTTTGGGTGAAGTGGAGATTGGAGAAATTTGTGTTTATTTTAACTTCTTGTTGTTGTTCGAAAAATAGCGTTGCTTGATATTGTTCGTAAGCTTGTTGGGTCGACATGCCATGTGGGTTCGGGATTGAAGATGAGCCGGCGTTTGGGTTTGAAGATGAGTCGGCGTTGGGGTTATTCCACCCGGAGTTTAAGAGATCTAAGAACGTTTCGTTCCCGTCATCGTTTAGGTTGAAGCGGGACATTTTTTTTTGGTTGAAGGTTGAAGAAGATAGTGTAATATGTAGTGTATTGAGTTGTGGAAGTGTGAAAAAAAATATGGTGTGAAATGGTTATTTATAAGAGATTGAAAATGGTTTTGATTTTTTTTTTTTTTTTTTTTTTTTTTTTTTAGTTAGTAGCCGTTGCATTTCAACGGTTAGAAAAGTTTAGGGGGCTAAAATGAAAACTTATTTGTATTTAACGGTAAGAAAAGGACGGATTGAGGGGCTGAAGTGATTTTTTTTTTTTTTTTAACAAAATCTACCCTTAACGCAGCGTTAAGGGTATAACGCAGCCCTTAACGCTGCGTTAACGTGCAACACACCAAACGTTTAACGCCGGCTTAACGTGCAATTTTGGTCCCTTAACGCAGGCTTAACGCCGGCGTTGGGAGTGGTCTTGTTGGGAATTAAATATTCTGAAGTTCAAGAATCGGGAAATACTACAAAGTATGTTCCTGCTGGTAGTACATTTCATTCCTGCTAGTAGTGTATCGTTCCTGCTGGTAGTATATTGTTTCTACTGATGATAATGCTGCTGGTTGATGCTGCTGCTAGTACATCTCATTCCTGCTGCTAGCATTATCTCATTCCTGCTGCTAGCGTTAACTCATTGCTGCTGCTAATGCTCATTGCTGCTGCTAAGTGGATAAGTATGAAAAGATATTATTTATATTTTGGTCAACAATATACGGTAGATAATATCTTACCCCATGTGCTTAGTTAACAAGTTGTGTACACAGATACATGTTGTATCTTATGTACTGACACACTCAAGATAAGTTAGCAAGTAGTTCGACTAGACTTTAAGCAATATTGTAAAGATCTTCTTGGACTATAAAAGAAGATCTTAGACTAAGTGATATGTGTGTCAAAAAAAGTGAATGTTATTATTATAACTCATAACTGTTAAGACATAGAACAAACACAAGAATATCACAAGTTAGAAAAACTTAAGATTCAAGGTTGTAACCCTAGTGATAACTCAAGATCACTCGTATTATTATCATTAATAATATTGAATCGTTTGGTGTTAATCTTTCATTGTTCCTTGTTCAATAACAAACACAACTGTTCCATTTCCATAACACAAATAACCTTCTAAGTGTGATTAAGTAGATTCCGCATACTTAATCATATTAACTCAATATATCATACACACAAAGAACAAAAGGTTTAACCACCTTAACCGTGTGTCGAATCCTAACAAGTGGTATCAGAGCAAGGCTGATATTATTGATTTAGAAGAAGAAGCTTAAGAAATGGATGTTCAAGATACTGCCACACATGTTGCTGCAAAGTTGCCCATGATCAAACAAAATGAGTTTGAGTTATGGAGGTTGAGAATTGAGCAATATTTTATGGTTCAAGATTATGCTCTTTGGGATATCATTATGTATGGTGATTCTTTTTCACTAGGCTATTCAGATGCTATCATTGAAGGCAAAACAGTAAGACAAAGAAATATTGGACCAGTTTCAAATGAAGAAAGGATATAGAAGAGAAATGATCAAAAAGCAAGAAACTTGTTGCTTATGACCATTCCTGGTGAACAGATGCTATCCTTTAGCAAGTATCCAGATGCAAAAACTCTTTTTGAAGAAATTTGTGCATGGTTTGGTGGTAATGAAACCACCAAGAAAACACAAAAGACATTTCTAAAACAACAATTTGAAAATTTCAGTTCAAATAGCAATGAATCTCTTGATAAATTGTTTTCTAGATTACACAAGCTTGTCAGTCAGCTAAGTGTATTGAGTGTTGAGATAGCAAAGGAAGATCTCAACATGAAGTTTTTGAGAAGTCTACCTGATGAGTTCCATACTCATGTGGTTGTCTGGATGAACAAGCCAGATATTGAAACCATGAAACTCAATGATTTGTTCAATAACTTCAAAATTGTTGAACAAAGTCTAAAGAAGTCTGGAATCTATAGTCCTAGTTCTGGGAATGTGGCACTTTTGTCATCTCCTAGTATTAGTAACTCAGAAGAGGTAGATGAAGTTGAAAGTGTTTCTACTGCTGTTTATGGTGGTCCTTCTACTAGTTCACAGAAGAATGTTGCTGGACTTGGAGATCCATCATTTTATGTATTCATGTCTAGTCAAACTAGTGGTTCCTCTCTAACTCATGAAGATCTTGATCAGTTGGATGATAATGACTTGGAAGAGATGGACATCAAATGGCAGGTTGCTTTGCTTAGCATGAGTGCTAAGAAGTTCTGGCAGAGAACTGGTAAGCAGATTACCATTGATGGTAATGAAACTGCTGGGTTTGATAAGAAGAAAGTGGAGTGTTTCAACTGTCATAGGTTAGGACATTTTGCTAAAGAATGTAGAAACCCAAAGAAGCAGGATAATAGAAGCACATGGTATAGGCAAGAGAAGAAGAAGGAAGTCACAGTTGAAGAACCAAGGGCTATGCTAGCCATAGATGGGGTTAACTATGACTGGAGCTTCATGGCTGATGAAGAGGAAGCACCAACAAATGCTGCTCTTGTGGCCACTGAGACTGCTCTAATGACCTTCTCTAATTCAGAGGTAAATTCCATAACCAAATGTTCTGAATCATGTTCTGCTCTTAAAGAAAATGAAGAACTTAAAAGAAAAGCTGATAATAGGCGAGAAGAACTAATTACTGCCTTAGCTAATTTAAGTAATCATAAAAGAGCTATAGGTGTGCTTGAAAAACAAATTGCACACTTTCAAGATAATGAATCTAGGTTTACTGATGACTTAAATGCTCTAAAAAGAGGAATAACATTTAGAGATGAATTACTTACTGGTAAAAGTAAACAGTTAGCTGAAGCCAATAATAAAACTGAAAATGTTAAGATAACTATAGATGCTTTAGCTCATGCCTCAGAAGGAATGAATAAGATTTGGGAAGCTCAAGTAATTGATAAAGCTAAGTCTGGTTTAGGATACAAATCTGTTCCTCCACCATATAGAGGTGTTCATTCACCTCCAGGTGTTGACCTAGCACACACAGGTTTTGCTGAGTTTCAAGAACCAATAATGGAATATGGTTCTAAGTCTACTGAGGGTCCTAAGATAGAAAAAGAAAGTTTAGATAAAACTTTACTTTATCAGGACAAGGTGTCCTTTGTTAAGAAAGTAGATGCTATAGTTGTTGAGGATTGCACAACTGATAGTGATGAAGAAGAACAGGTTATGTCTAAACCTGTCTTGGTTAAGAAAGTAGGAACAAAGGTTCCTAAGATAGTCAAACACAATACTGCTAGGCCTAAATCAAACATTAAGCATATTAGGCAACCAGTTAGATATTGTGAGCAATATAGAACCACCAACAAGCCCAGAGGTAACCAAAGGAATTGGAACAACCTCAAGTCTAACCAATTAGGTGATGACTTTGCTTTTTATAACAAAGCTTGTTACACATGTGGTAGTTTTGACCATCTTGCAGCTTTCTGCAACCATTGGGTAACTGGGTATGAAAACAATAGGGTGAACTACAAAAGGCAAACTCCTCAAACTCACTTTCACTCTAGTTCTAGTGTTAATAGAACAAAACCCAAAACAGTCTCAAACAAGTCTATCTCAAACACAGATCCTGCTGGTAGACAAATGGTTCCTGCTGCTAGACTAATTGTTCCTGCTGCTCGACCATCTATGACTGCTAAGGGAAACAGGGCAAATGCTGTTAAGGCCTCAGCATGTTGGATTCTTAAATCCAATGTTGCATCAACTGTCCTTAAAAGATTAAATTACATTGATGCAAGAGGCAGATCCAAGTCAGTAATGGCTTGGGTCCCCAAAAGAAACTAATACTTCTCATTTATGTGCAGGAACATTCAAATGATCAACAAGAGGATCAAGGATACTCAGATAGTGGATGTTCTAGGCACATGACAGGCAACAAGTCTTATCTCTCAGATTTTCAATCAATAGATGGAGGCTATGTTACCTTTGGAGGAGGTGTTGGTGGCAAAATTTCCGGTAAAGGTACCATTAAAACTGGAAATTTAGATTTTGAAGATGTGTTCTATGTAAAAGAGCTAAATTATAATCTTTTTAGTGTCTCACAAATGTGTGACAAAAAGAACAATGTTCTTTTCTGTGAGACTGAATGTCTTGTACTTTCTCCTGGTTTTAAGATGCCTGATGAAAGTCAAGTACTTCTTAGAATTCCTAGAAAGGGCAATATGTACAGTGTAGACATGAAGAACGTTGTTCCTAAAAAGAATTTAACTTGTCTTGTTGCAAAGGCCACATTAGATGAATCAATGAAATAGCATAGAAGGCTTAATCATATTAACTCAATATATCATACACACAAAGAACAAAAGGTTTAACCACCTTAACCGTGTGTCGAATCCTAACAAGTGGTTAAGGTGTCCTTTGTTAAGAAATCTTTTGTGAGGTAAACCTCTTATCTAAACTTGTTAGGATTCGACACACGGTTAAGGTGGTTAAACCTTTTATTCTTTGTGTGTATGATATATTGAGTTAATATGATTAAGAATGCGGAATCTACTTAATCACACTTAGAAGGTTATTTGTATTATGGAAATGGAGCAGTTTGGATTGTTTTATGATAATGAACAATGAAAGATTAACACCAAACGATTCAATATTATTAATGATAATAATACGAGTGATCTTGAATTATCACTAGGGTTTCAACCTTGAATCTTATGTTTTTACAACTTGTGATATTCTTGTGTTTGTTCTATATCTTAACAGTTATGAGTTCTAATAATAACATCTACCTTTTTTAACACGCATATCACTTAGTCTAAGATCTTCTTTTATAGTCCAAGAAGATCTTTTCAATATTGCTTAAAGTCTAGTCGAACTACTAGCTAACTTATCTTGAGTGTGTCAGTACATAAGATACAACATGTATCTGTGTACACAACTTGTTAACTAAGCACATGGGGTAAGATATTATCTACCGTATATTGTTGACCAAAATACAAATAATATCTTTTCATACTTATCCACTTAGCAGCAGCAATGAGCATTAGCAGCAGCAATGAGTTAACGCTAGCAGCAGGAATGAGATAATGCTAGCAGCAGGAATGAGATGCACTAGCAGCAGCATCAACCAGCAGCATTATCATCAGTAGAAACAATATACTACCAGCAAGAACGATACACTACCAGCAGGAATGAAATGTACTACCAGCAGGAACATACTTTGTAGTATTTCCCGATTCTTGAACTTCAGAATATTTAATTCCCAACAATCCTCCCCTAAACATGTGAATCCATTTCAACATGTTTTTCTGAATTAAATGAGGACTTGTGAACATCTTTCAAACACTTCATAGTCAGACCCTTGATCTGAACTTTCTTCTATTCTGAACTCATCTGCTTTCTTTTGACTTTAACAATATCAACACATTGCTCCAATCTTGGACTAAAAGATGGTGCAATTTCCTTGGATGGAGGAATTATAAGAGGCAATGATGCTGTGTATCTTGGATGCTTGTTTCAACAAGTGAAATCATCTATCAGCATGTCTTTGCAAGTAATGAACAAACGTGGTAAACTGAAATTGAAACTTTTCTTCATTTGACCTAGATAGAACTTTCTCCTTTGGAATGTTCTTGTCATTTTCAACCTCCATGTCATCATCTTGTATGCTCTTGTCTTTTCCTCCTTTTCATTGGGTTTTTCTTCCTTTCTTGGGCTTTTATTTCCTCCCCTGAGATGTTTTCCTCCCCTGAAGCAAATAAAATTTTATCCTCCCCTTGTTTGGAAGATCTCTCACCATCATCCCATCACTATCTGATCTACCAATGTGAACTTGTTTTCAGACAATGTTGTACATGAAGCCATCAATTCCTTAAGAGTTTAAGTTACTGCCCTCATCACTTCTAGGTGTGTTAACTCCTATGAGAGGTGAATCATTGGACATTTGACTCATGGTCCATCAATGGATGGTTTTTGTGAATCCTTTGAAATTCCTTTTAAGAAACTTTTGCCTTAGCAGTATGTATATGATTTTATTATGAAAAACCATACTGCTTTCAACCATTTTGAAGGGATTAAGTGTATAACAGACACTTAATCAAAATTTTGGTTTAAAGCAACCTCTGGTTGTGTGAGAACCAATGTTTTCAGTTATAAATAACTGCCTGTGTGAAGATAAACCTATTCAAAAGGCTTTCTTGACAGGGTTTCCAGCTCATAGTAATTGTTACCTCTAACACAAGTGTTAGATTCACTTTCACTAGCTGTTCTTTCTATCAGATGTCCTTAGACTTGCTCATTATACTTGAAAGTATAAAATGATAGAAAGTGAGTTGCATCAGTTACTATCTGATCAACTAAGTCATCAATTCAATGTGAAATTTCATACTTAGGTTTCAAGAAAGAAGTTTTAAGGAATTTTAAATTCCCAAACTCAGTCCACCATAAACCTAATATGTCAGCAACTAATATCTCAATTCTGCTGCTTCCATTTTACTTGAAACATCCTTTGTGTTCACATATTCATACCTGAAATTGTTAGTCTAAAACCAAAAGAACAATGTACAAAGTACTTGTCTTATATTAGAATAATCATAGGACTAACTGTATGAATAACACAAATTAAAATTTGTACTAGCAGCACAAACTTTTGTAATAGCAGTAGTATCTTTTAAAACTAGCAGCACAATCAAAAGTTTATTTACAAAAACACATCAGATTGAAAATTTAAAGATTAAGCATTCCAATACTTGCTACCAAGTACTGAAACCTTCCAACATCAAAAGCTTTGGTTAGCAGATCTGCAAAATTGAATTCTGAAGCAATTTTAAGTACTTGAATTAATCTTTTCTCATTGCAGTCTCTTATAAAGTGATGTCAAATTTCAATGTGTTTTGTTTTAGAATGTTGCACTGGATTTTTAATAATACAAATTGTACTACTATTATCAATATGAATAACAATGTTTAAGAAATTGTACCCATAGTCAAGGAGTTGGTTTTGAAGCCATAGAACTTAACCACAGCAACTTGCAGCAGCTATATATTCAGCTTCAGTTGTTGAATTTGCCACACTTGTTTGCTTCTTACACTGCCATGAGACAAGTCTACACCCAAGGAATTGACATCCTCCAGTTGTTGACTTTCTGTCCAAGCTAGCACCAGCATAATCACTATCCGAATATGCTACCAAGTCAAAAGGTGATTCCCTTGAATACCATAGACCCAACCTTGGTTGACCCTTGAGATATCTAAAAATCCTCTTGACTGCAGTTAAATGAGAAACATTTGGAGTAACTTGAAATCTTGCACAAGCACAAACAGAGAACATGATATCAGGTCTTGATGATGTAAGATACATCAAAGAACCTATCATAGATCTGTAAGTGTGTACATCTGCATTTTCTCCATCTAAGTCTTTAAGAAGTGGCTTCTCAGAGTCCATTGGTGTGCTTGCCATTTTTGAATCAGCAAAGTTGAACTTCCTTAGTATCTCAGCAACATATTTATCTTGACTAATAAATATGCCTTCATGTGACTGTTTAACTTGCAAACCCAAAAAGAATGTAAGTTCCCCCATGGAACTCATCTGAAACTTATCATGCATAAGCTTCTCAAACTCTAAACACATCTCCTTCCTAGTAGATCCAAAGATAATGTCATCCACATACACCTGCACTAACAGAAGATCCTTCTTGTGCTGTTTGATGAAAAGTGTCTGATCAATCTTTCCTATTTGAAATCCATTTTCTAATAAGTAGGAAGCAAGTGTTGCATACCAAGCTCTTGGTGCCTGATGAAGGCCATATAGAGCTTTCACTACTCTGTACACTTTGTTTGGATGTTTTGGGTCAATGAAGCCTGGAGGTTGTGAAACATACACCTCTTCTTCAATTGTTCCATATAAAAATGCACTCTTGACATCCATTTGATAAACTGTGAAGCCTAAAAATGAAGCATAAGCTAAGAAAAGCCTAATTGCCTCAATCCTTGCTACAGGAGCATAAACCTCATCATAGTCTATTCCTTCTTCTTGTGTGTACCCTTGGGCTACTAATCTAGCCTTATTCCTAATCACTATGCCCCTTTCATCCCTTTTATTCTTGAAAACCCATCTATTGCCAATTACCTTTGCATTCCTAGGTAAATCAACTAGCACCCATACTTTCTGAATCTTGAACTGAAGAAGCTCCTCTTGCATAGCTTCTACCCAGCTTGAATTATCTAAGGCTTTCAGAATGTTCTTTGGTTCATCTTGTGAGAGAAAACATACAAACAAGCAAAAGTTTGAAAACTCATGCTGCTTTGAAGCATAAAGGGCATCAAGAAGCCCTTGTTGGTCTGAAGACATCAGTTGTTGTCTTGTCTTCACACCTGATTGTACATCTCCAATCACATTTTCTAGGGAGTGGACTTTGTGAATTCTTGTTTGTGGAGTAGAAAGAACTTGATAATTTGATGGAAAATTGTTGAAATCCACCTCATTATCTGAGAATTCTGTTTCTTTCATTTCTGAAGGGCCAGCAGCAGAATCATTTGGCCTAACAGCAGAATCAGTAAGCTTAGCAGCAGAATCACCAGCAGAAACAGATACACTACCAGCAGCAACAGAAATGCTACCAGCAGAAACATTTTGTTGTTCCTGAGTTCCATCTTCTTTGCTTCCATCTTCAACACCTTCTTTAGTTTTACCATAAGAAGATTCATCAGTTGTTGAAGTTGATTCCACACTTGTACTTGACCATATTGGCATCCAAACATGATCTTCATTTGTCTCTTTTTCTAACCTTGCCTCATCTGTTGCTTGTGAAACTGAAAAATTATTAGTTTCTGCAACAACAGGCACATAATTCATTGATTTGGTTAGAGTTTCAAGATCAAATAGCCATTTTGGTCCTTGACCTTCTACATTGGATTTATCTTCTAAAAACTCCACATGTAGGTTTTCTTCTACAATCATAGTTCTTTTGTTGTATACTCTAAATGCTTTGCTATTGAGAGAATATCCAACAAAGAATCCTTCATCTGCTTTACCATCGAATTTTCCTAAATGGTCTAAGGTATTGAGAATTGTCACATGACATCCAAAAGGTCTAAGAAATCCTATTGCAGGAGTTCTACCTCTAAAAAGTTCATATGATGTCTTATTGTGAGGCTGTATAACTAAAACTCTATTTTGAACATAGCAAGCAGTGTTGACTGCTTCAGCCCAAAAAGTTATACGTAGCTTGGAATCAGCTAACATAGTTCTAGCAGCTTCAATTAGTGTTCTATTCTTTCTCTCAACAACACCATTCTGTTGTGGTGTTCTAGCAACACTAAATTCTCTCCTAATACCTTTTTGTTTGCAGAAATCATCCATAACTCTATTCTTAAACTCTGTCCCATTATCACATCTAATGACCTTCACTTTCTTGTCTACTTGGTTTTCTATCTGTGTAATGAATGTCTTAAGGATGCTTGTAGTCTCATCCTTAGTAGATAGAAAGAAAACCCATGTAAATCTAGTATAGTCATCAATTATAACAAGACAATATCTCTTATGCATTATACTACTTACTGAAACAAGTCCAAATAAGTCCATATGCAGCATAAACAATGATTGATTGATAGAGTTAAAAATCTTGGGCTTACAAGTGGCTTTGTGTTGTTTGCCTTTTAGACAAGCAATGCATGTTTGATCATTTTCAAATCTTTTGTGAGGTAAACCTCTTACCAAACCATTCTTAACAATTTTATTTATGGTTTTGAAATTAATATGACCAAGCCTTCTATGCCATTTCATTGATTCATCCAATGTGGCCTTTGCAACAAGACAAGTTAAATTCTTTTTAGGAACAATGTTCTTCATGTCTACACTGTACATATTGCCCTTTCTAGGAATTCTAAGAAGTACTTGACTTTCATCAGGCATCTTAAAATCAGGAGAAAGTACAAGACATTCAGTCTCACAGAAAAGAACATTGTTCTTTTTGTCACACATTTGTGAGACACTAAAAAGATTATAATATAGCTCTTTTACATAGAACACATCTTCAAAATCTAAATTTCCAGTTTTAATGGTACCTTTACCAGAAATTTTGCCACCAACACCTCCTCCAAAGGTAACATAGCCTCCATCTATTGATTGAAAATATGAGAGATAAGACTTGTTGCCTGTCATGTGCCTAGAACATCCACTATCTGAGTATCCTTGATCCTCTTGTTGATCATTTGAATGTTCCTGCACATAAATGAGAAGTATTAGTTTCTTTTGGGGACCCAAGCCATTACAGACTTGGATCTGCCTCTTGCATCAATGTAATTTAATCTTTTAATGACAGTTGATGCAACATTGGATTTTAGAATCCAACATGCTGAGGCCTTAACAGCATTTGCCCTGTTTCCCTTAGCAGCAGGAACTGATTGCTTAGCAGCAGGAACTGCTAACTTTTCAGTTCTACCCTTTGGTTTCCAAACTTGTTTTTGAACCACTGCTTTTGTTTGAATGGGCCTTAGAATAGTCTTTGATGCATGTTTGAAAAATGTTTTTGCACCCTTAGCTGTTGATTTTGGGTTAACAGTCATAGATGGTCGAGCAGCAGGAACAATTTGTCTAGCAGCAGGAACCATTCGTCTACCAGCAGGATCAGTGTTTGAGATAGACTTATTTGAGACTGTTCTGGGTTTTGTTCTATTAACACTAGAACTAGACTGAAAGTGAGTTTTAGGTGTTTGCCTTTTGTGGTTCACTCTATTGTTTTCATACCCAGTTACCCAATGGTTGCAGAAAGCTGCAAGATGGTCAAAACTACCACATGTGTAACAAGCTTTGTTATAAAAAGCAAAGTCATCACCTAATTGGTTAGACTTGAGGTTGTTCCAATTCCTTTGGTTACCTCTGGGCTTGTTGGTGGTTCTATATTGCTCACAATATCTAACTGGTTGCCTAACATGCTTAATGTTTGATTTAGGCTTAGCAATATTGTGTTTGACTATCTTAGGAACACTTGTTCCTACTTTCTTAACCACTTCAGGTTTAGACATAACCTGTTTTTCTTCATCACTATCAGTTGTGCAATCCTCAACAACTATAGCATCTAATTTCTTAACAAAGGACACCTTGTTAACTCTATATATCTTTGTTAAGAATGGTTTGGTAAGAGGTTTACCTCACAAAAGATTTGAAAATGATCAAACATGCATTGCTTGTCTAAAAGGCAAACAACACAAAGCCACTTGTAAGCCCAAGATTTTTAACTCTATCAATCAATCATTGTTTATGCTGCATATGGACTTATTTGAACCTGTTTCAGTAAGTAGTATAATGCATAAGAGATATTGTCTTGTTATAATTGATGACTATACTAGATTTACATGGGTTTTCTTTCTATCTACTAAGGATGAGACTACAAGCATCCTTAAGACATTCATTACACAGATAGAAAACCAAGTAGACAAGAAAGTGAAGGTCATTAGATGTGATAATGGGACAGAGTTTAAGAATAGAGTTATGGATGATTTCTGCAAACAAAAAAGGTATTAGGAGAGAATTTAGTGTTGCTAGAACACCACAACAGAATGGTGTTGTTGAGAGAAAGAATAGAACACTAATTGAAGTTGCTAGAACTATGTTAGCTGATTCCAAGCTACCTATAACTTTTTAGGCTGAAGCAGTCAACACTGCTTGCTATGTTCAAAATAGAGTTTTAGTTATACAGCCTCACAATAAGACATCATATGAACTTTTTAGAGGTAGAACTCCTGCAATAGGATTTCTTAGACCTTTTGGATGTCATGTGACAATTATCAATACCTTAGACCATTTAGGAAAATTCGATGGTAAAGCAGATGAAGGATTCTTTGTTGGATATTCTCTCAATAGCAAAGCATTTAGAGTATACAACAAAAGAACTATGATTGTAGAAGAAAACCTACATGTGGAGTTTTTAGAAGATAAATCCAATGTAGAAGGTCAAGGACCAAAATGGCTATTTGATCTTGAAACTCTAACCAAATCAATGAATTATGTGCCTGTTGTTGCAGAAACTAATAATTTTTCAGGTTCACAAGCAACAGATGAGGCAAGGTTAGAAAAGGAGACAAACCAAGATCATGTTTGGATGCCAATATGGTCAAGTACAAGTGTGGAATCAACTTCAACAACTGATGAATCTTCTTATGGTAAAACTAAAGAAGGTGTTGAAGATGCAAGCAAAGAAGATGGAACTCAGGAACAACAAAATGTTTCTGCTGGTAGCATTTCTGTTGCTGCTGGTAGTGTATCTGTTTCTGCTGGTGATTCTGCTGCTAAGCTTACTAATTCTGCTGTTAGGCCAAATAATTCTGCTGCTGGCCCTTCAGAAACGAAAGAAGCAGAATTCTCAGATAATGAGGTGGATTTCAACAATCTTCCATCAAATTATCAAGTTCCTTCTACTCCACAAACAAGAATTCACAAAGTCCACTCCCTAGAAAATGTGATTGGAGATGTACAATCAGGTGTGAAGACAAGAAAACAACTGATGTCTTCAGACCATCAAGGGCTTCTTGATGCCCTTTATGCTTCAAAGCAGCAAGAGTTTTCAAACTCTTGCTTGTTTGTATGTTTTCTCTCACAAGATGAACCAAAGAACATTCTGAAAGCCTTAGATAATTCAAGCTGGGTAGAAGCTATGCAAGAGGAGCTTCTTCAGTTCAAGATTCAGAAAGTATGGGTGCTAGTTGATTTACCTAGGAATGCAAAGGTAATTGGCACTAGATGGGTTTTCAAGAACAAAAGGGATGAAAGGGGAATAGTGATTAGGAATAAGGCTAGATTAGTAGCCCAAGGGTACACACAAGAAGAAGGAATAGACTATGATGAGGTTTATGCTCCTGTAGCAAGGATTGAGGCAATTAGGCTTTTCTTAGCTTATGCTTCATTTTTAGGCTTCACAGTTTATCAAATGGATGTCAAGAGTGCATTTTTATATGGAACAATTGAAGAAGAGGTGTATGTTTCACAACCTCCAGGCTTCATTGACCCAAAACATCCAAACAAAGTGTACAGAGTAGTGAAAGCTCTATATGGCCTTCATCAGGCACCAAGAGCTTGGTATGCAACACTTGCTTCCTACTTATTAGAAAACGGATTTCAAATAGGAAAGATTGATCAGACACTTTTCATCAAACAAAACAAGAAGGATCTTCTGTTAGTGCAGGTGTATGTGGATGGCATTATCTTTGGATCTACTAGGAAGGAGATGTGTTTAGAGTTTGAGAAGCTTATGCATGATAAGTTTCAGATGAGTTCCATGGGGGAACTTACATTCTTTTTGGGTTTGCAAGTTAAACAGTCACATGAAGGCATATTTATTAGTCAAGATAAATATGTTGCTGAGATACTAAGGAAGTACAACTTTGCTGATTCAAAAATGACAAGCACACCAATGGACTCTGAGAAGCCTCTTCTAAAAGATTTAGATGGAGAAAATGCAGATGTACACACTTACAGATCTATGATAGGTTCTTTGATGTATCTTACATCATCTAGACCTGATATCATGTTCCCTGTTTGTGTTTGTGCAAGATTTCAAGTTACTCCAAAGGTTTCTCATTTAACTGCAGTCAAGAGGATTTTTAGATATCTCAAGGGTCAACCAAGGTTGGGTCTATGGTATTCAAGGGAATCACCTTTTGACTTGGTAGCATTTTCGGATAGTGATTATGCTGGTGCTAGCTTGGACAGAAAGTCAACAACTGGAGGATGTCAATTCCTTGGGTGTAGACTTGTCTCATGGAAGTGTAAGAAGCAAACAAGTGTGGCAAATTCAACAACTTAAGCTGAATATATAGCTACTGCAAGTTGCTGTGGTCAAGTTCTATGGCTTCAAAACCAACTCTTTGACTATGGGTACAATTTCTTAAACACTGTTATTCATATTGATAATAGTAGTACAATTTGTATTATTAAAAATCCAGTGCAACATTCTAAAATAAAACACATTGAAATTAGACATCACTTTATAAGAGACTGCAATGAGAAAAGATTAATTCAAGTACTTAAAATTGCTTCAGAATTCAATTTTGCAGATCTGCTAACCAAAGCTTTTGATGTTGGAAGGTTTAAGTACTTGGTAGCAAGTATTGGAATGCTTAATCCTCAATGATTTTAAACTTTGTGTTTTTGTAAATAAATTTTTGATTCTGCTGCTGGCTTTACAAGATACTACTGCTATTACAAAAGTTTGTGCTGCTAGTACAAATTTTAATTTGTGTTATTCATACAGTTAGTCCTATGATTATTCTAATATAAGACAAGTACTTTGTACATTGTTCTTTTGGTTTTAGACTAACAATTTCAGGTATGAACATGTGAACACAAAGGATGTTTCAAGTGAAATGGAAGCAGCAGAATCAGAATATCAGTAGCTACATATTAGGTTTATGATGGACTGAGTTTGGGAATTTAAAACTCCTTAAAACTTCTTTCTTGAAACCTAAGTATGAAATTTCACATTGAATTGATGACTTAGTTGATCAGATAGTAACTGATGCAACTCACTTTCTATCATTTTATACTTTTAAGTATAATGTGCAAATCTAAGGACATCTGATAGAAAGAACAACTAGTGAAAGTGAATCTAACACTTGTGTTAGAGGTAACAATTACTATGAGCTGGAAACCCTGTCAAGAAAGCCTTTTGAATAGGTTTATCTTTACACAGGCAGTTATTTATAACTGAAAAACATTGGTTCTCACACAACCAGAGGTTGCTTTAAACCGAAATTTTGATTAAGTGTCTGTTATACACTTAATCCCTTCAAAATGGTTGAAAGCAGTATGGTTTTTCATAATAAAATCATATACATACTGCTAAGGCAAAAGTTTCTTAAAAGGATTTTCAAAGGATTCACAAAAACCATCCATTGATGGACCATGAATCAAATGTCCACTGATTCACCTCTCATAGGAGTTAACACACCTAGAAGTGATGAGGGCAGTACCTTAAACTCTTAAGGAATTGATGGCTTCATGTACAACATTGTCTGAAAACAAGTTCACATTGGTAGATCAGATAGTGATGGGATGATGGTGAGAGATCTTCCAAACAAGGGGAGGATAAAATTTTTATTTGCTTCAGGGGAGGAAATAAAAGTCCAAGAAAGGAAGAAAAACCTAATGAAAAGGTGGAAAAGACAAGAGCATACAAGATGATGACATGGAGGTTGAAAATGACAAGAACATTCCAAAGGAGAAAGTTCTATCTAGGTCAAACGAAGAAAAGTTTCAATTTCAGTTTACCACGTTTGTTCATCACTTGCAAAGGCATGCTGATAGATGATTTCACTTGTTGAAACAAGCATCCAAGATACACAGCATCATTGCCTCTTATAATTCCTCCATCCAAGGAAATTGCACCATCTTTTAGTCCAAGATTGGAGCAATGTGTTGATATTGTTAAAGTCAAAATAAAGCAGATGAGTTCAGAATAGAAGAAAGTTCAGATCAAGGGTCTGACTATGAAGTGTTTGAAAGATCTTCACAAGTCCTCATTTAATTCAGAAAAACATGTTGAAATGGATTCACATGTTTAGGGGAGGATTGTTGGGAATTAAATATTCTGAAGTTCAAGAATCGGGAAATACTACAAAGTATGTTCCTGCTGGTAGTACATTTCATTCCTGCTAGTAGTGTATCGTTCCTGCTGGTAGTATATTGTTTCTACTGATGATAATGCTGCTGGTTGATGCTGCTGCTAGTAACATCTCATTCCTGCTGCTAGCATTATCTCATTCCTGCTGCTAGCGTTAACTCATTGCTGCTGCTAATGCTCATTGCTGCTGCTAAGTGGATAAGTATGAAAAGATATTATTTATATTTTGGTCAACAATATACGGTAGATAATATCTTACCCCATGTGCTTAGTTAACAAGTTGTGTACACAGATACATGTTGTATCTTATGTACTGACACACTCAAGATAAGTTAGCAAGTAGTTCGACTAGACTTTAAGCAATATTGAAAAGATCTTCTTGGACTATAAAAGAAGATCTTAGACTAAGTGATATGCGTGTTAAAAAAGGTAGATGTTATTATTAGAACTCATAACTGTTAAGATATAGAACAAACACAAGAATATCACAAGTTGTAAAAATATAAGATTCAAGGTTGTAACCCTAGTGACAACTCAAGATCACTCCTATTATTATCATTAATAATATTGAATCATTTGGTGTTAATCTTTCATTGTTCCTTGTTCAATAACAAACACAACTGTTCCATTTCCATAACACAAATAACCTTCTAAGTGTCATTAAGTAGATTCCACATACTTAATCATATTAACTCAATATATCATACACACAAAGAACAAAAGGTTTAACCACCTTAACCGTGTGTCGAATCCTAACAGGTCTTACACTACAAGAATCACTCTTTCTCATAACAGGGTATAACATCACCTTTCGAACTCACTATTTTATTTTTTAAACCAATTAACTTGTAATCGTTAAAAATAAATTACATTAAATAAAAACATTTTACATAAAAAAAAGTGTATTGAATTTGGATTATATTTGCACTTTTAGAGGAAAAAAAAAAAAAACAACTAGACTAATTAAACAAACTTTTCAGACTTTTAGGATACAAATTTAAGAAAATATCCATATATGAAAAGTTTTAAAATAAAATAAAGAGTAAATTGCAAAAACTCATTCTTATGGTTGATCAAATTGCAGACGCAATCCTTCTTTTTAAAAAGGTGACAGACCATCCATGTGAGAAATTTTGGGTTACATATTAAGTCCATAACCAAAATTTAATGACTTAAATACCTATTATTTTCTTTCTCTTGAATTTTCACATGATTCTTTTTTTTTTTTTTAATTTAATTTAAGAATACTAAGAACAATTATAATAGTTCTTCAATTCCTCAACTGAAAACATGATCAAATATAAAAATTATATCCTTAACATCCAACTTTTATATATACTAAACGAATACTCGTGCATAGCAACAAAATTTTATAGCGGCAGATAGTTGTAGTGATAAAAAAAAAAAAAAAAAAAATTTATGTGTTATAAACGAAAAATAATAAAAGTTTAAGAATTTGAGAATTAAACACGATTTAAACTGAATGAAAATAATATGTGTTATGAGTTATAAACGAAAATAATAATAAAAGTTTCTTGTTTTCATATATAGTTTTCTTAATTTTTTACTTTCAAAAAATATGATTTTTCCTTTATATATAGATATACATAATTCACTCTCATCAAAATCCTCAATCTAATTATAAACCCAAATCTTTCAACACAAAAAAACATATCAATAACATAAAGAACACCAAAAACAAAGAAGAACACCAATTTATAAGTGTTTAATGAAGACAAATGTTTCTTTAAATAACTTAATTCAATAAAAAATATGAGTAATTTTGGTAGATATCATAAATTTTAAGAATTATTAATATCAATAGACATGAGAAGATGGTAATGTGAGTTCATTTAATGCCTCTTAGAGCAAAGGGTACCATAACATGTTAACACCATGTTTTTGGTGTTACGTCAGCGCCACATTGTGACAACCAGTAAATTTCGAGAGCATTTTTAATTACCGCATTACGTTTTAAATGAGCATTTAATTATTTGGAATCATTTTTGAAAGGTTTTGGGAATTTATCCGGTTTTTGGGTAATATTACGTGGATTATCATTATGTGACGAGTAATTTCCTGTGTATCTAGTTAGGCACTACGGGAGTCGGCACAATTAGACTTAATAATACGAGAAATATTGACTATTTTGACACACCAAACGAACATGTACGTATTTATAGTCAATCTTATTGGAAAAATTGCTTTAAGATCAGTGGAATACATTAGAAATACTCGGGAAAATGTTTCGGTGCTCAAATTTATCCCGAATACGTTTTATAAGAAGAATAGTCGAATGCCACTTCCCACCCTTGCCTTAAGTTACAGTTTGTTAGGAATTAAACCTAACAGTTAGTACTGGTGGTTATAAGTTAGTACTGATGAAGAATTACTGAAGACAACACTGACAGTACTAAGTCAGTTAGTACTGCTCACACAAGAAGTTAGTACTGCTTATATTTTTGTAAACGTGTAATAGATAATTATAGAAAGGATTTTGTAGATATCCTTATTAATATAGATTATAGTTATCTTGTACAGGAATCCTTAGTGTAGAAAAGGATTGCCTAGGTTAAAGTTTAAGAAGGACTAATTCATAGAGATTCAAGGTTGTAAACCCTAGTGATAGAAAATCACTCGTATTATTGAGATAATAATATTGAATCGTTTTGGTGATACTTGATTGTCTTTACTGTTTATATACACAAACTCAAACACTGTTCCATTCATACAAACAAATCTTCTAAGTGTTAGCTAGTAAATTCCGCGTGCTAGTTAATATTACTCAAAGTATCTATCTAACAAAAGGCATGTGTTTAGATCCGGTCAAGTGGTATCAGAGCCAGGTTCTGATACTTTGAATTAGAAGATCCAAGACGAACTTTATCTACCAGGAAGATGGACATGGAGACAACAACCCAAACCAATGTTGCTGCAAAATTGCCAATTCTCAAACCTAATGAATTCGATATGTAGAGGTTGAGAATAGAGCAATTCTTCCAAGTGCAAGACTATGCACTCTGGGAGATCATAGAAGATGGAAACACATTCAAGCCTACAACCACTACAACTGTAGTTGAAGGTAGGACTGAAACAAAAGTGCAGACAAAGCCTATGACTACTGAAGAGAAGGCCCAACACAAGAATGATGTTAAGGCAAGAAGCATGCTGCTTATGACCATTCCTAATGATCAATTATTGAACTTCAGTAAGTTCAAGTATGCCAAGACATTGTTTGAAGCTATTGTTGCCAGATATGGTGGGAATGAAGCCACCAAGAAAACTCAGAAGACATTACTCAAGCAACAATTTGAGAACTTCTCAGCTACAAGCAATGAATCACTAGATCATATGTTCAACAGGTTACAAAAACTAGTGAGTCAGCTTGCTATTCTTGGTATTGAGATACCTCAGGAAGATCTCAACTCCAAATTCCTGAGGAGTCTACCATATGAATGGGCTATGCATGTGGTTGTATGGAAAAACAAGCCTGATATAGATTCCATGATTTTAATGGATCTATATAGCAACTTCAAAATAGTGGAGCAAGATGTGAAAAAGGTTGCTGGAACAAGTTCAAGCTCAGGGAATTTGGCCTTTGTATCAACTCCCAGTACCTCAAGTTCAGAGGAAGAAGTTCAAGTTGCAGGAGCAGTTGGTACTGCTAGTTCAAATATTGGTACTGCTAGTACTTCAAGCAGTACTAATGGACTTTTAGGTGAGAATACTTATTGTGCTTTTCTGACTACTCAGCACAATGGAAGTATGTTGACTCATGGAGACCTTCAAGAGATTGATGAAGATGATCTTGAAGAGATGGACATCAAGTGGCAGCTTTCTCTTCTTAGCATGAGGGCTAAGAGATTCTTGAAGAAAACTGGCAAGAAGATAATCATTAACAGCAATGATGTTGCTGGATATGACAAGTCAAAAGTTGAGTGCTATAATTGCCATAAGAAGGGTCATTATTCAAGAGAGTGTAGAATGTCAAGACAACAAGATGGCAAGAACAAAGGCTTTGGAAGCAAGACCAGAGTTGTGGAAGTTACAGACTCAAGCTCAAAAGCTATGGTTGCCATTGATGGCTTAGGATTTGACTGGAGCTACATTGCAGAGGAGGAAGCAGAAGCATCTACAGAGATGGCTCTCATGGCATTTTCAGATTCTGAGGTACAAGTTTCTAAGTGTTCTAAATCTTTTGATGCATTAAAAGATCTAGAAACTCTTAAGAAAAGATATGAAGAACAAAGAATCGAGCTAACCCAGACCAGTTTTAATTTAGTAAATCATAAAAGGGCTTTAGCTGTGTTAGAAGAACAAATTGTTCATTATAAAGGTAATGAGTCTAAGTTTGCTGATGATATGATTATACTTAAGAGAGACTTAATGTTTAGAGATAATGAAATTAGTGTGTTAAAACATGAGTTGGAAAAGTTGAAACAGGCTAAAGAAAACATTCAAATGAGTGTAGACACTTTAGAATATGCATCTAAGGGTGTCAGTAAGATAATTGAATGTCAAATCCTCAACAAAGCTAAGTCAGGCCTAGGGTATAAGTCAGTTCCACCTCCTTATAGAGGAATTCCCACACCCCCAGGCATTGACCTAGAACACACAGGTTTAGAGGAATTTCAACTACCCCAAATAGAGTATGGTCCAAAACCTAAGGAGAATGTGGTAGTAGATAAGCCTGTAGAAGTAAGTTTTGAGAGTGCAAGTGATAAATCACTCTCTGAGGACAAAGTATCCTCTGATAGGTCCTCAAGTAGGGAATCAGATGCTCCAACCATAGAGGATTGGACTTCTGATGATGATGAAAGTGATCAGGTTAAGGCTAAACCTGATAATGCTAAGGTAGGAGGAACAAGGGTTCCTAAGGTGGTCAAAACTGAGACTGTTAGGCCTAAAACCAATGCTAAACCATTTAGACCAACAGTTAGGTATGCTAAAATGTATAGAACCACAAACAAGCCCAGAGGTAACCAGAGGAATTGGAACAACCTCAAGTCTCACCAACTAGGTGATGACTTTGTTTGCTATAGGAAAGCTTGTTTTACATGTGGTAGCTTTGACCATCTTGCTGCTTATTGCAACAATAGGGTAACTAGGTGTTCAAGTCCTAGGGTGAACTCAGTAAGACCTCCCATTCACCCTACAAATGCTAGAATGATACCTAGATCAGTTCTTTTAAGGTCTGGACCAAGAGCAGTTCATACTGCTAGACCAGAAATTCATACTGCTAGGCCATTTAGACCTGTTTACCCAAGACCAACAATTCAAGGTGCAAAAACAACTTTTAAATCAGCACTAACAACTGTTAAGAGGCCTTTTAATAACAAAGCAGTGTTAAACAAACAAGTTTGGAAACCAAGAGTACAAACCACAAAGCCAGAAGTTCATACTGCTAGCCCAATAGTTAGTACTGGTCATCTTAATCATACTGCTAAGGGAAATATGGGCAATGGTGTTAATGCATCAGCATCATGGGTTTGGAGACCTATCAAACCTAATGGTACTTCAATTGTTTTAAAGAGAATGAATTATGTTGATGCTAGAGGCAAGCCTAAGTCTGTGATGGCTTGGGTTCCACAAGGAAATTAATTCCTTGTTTGGGTGCAATGTTAGTCATATGCTTATATTGTTGTGAGACATGTGCTTTGCACCTTGTTTCCTTGTTTTTGGACTAACAATTGCAGGTATGGATGATGAGCACAAAGGAATTACAAGTGCTTTATGTTTTGGACTGAATTGTGTTTTGGAGTTTAGTGTGTGATCTGTGCACACAACAAATGGTTATTGGTTCACCATGTTTAACCCACATAAGAACTAACTAGTCCAGAGCAAACGGTTTCTGGTAAAGACTAATCAAATCCGTTTATGGTTGACAATTTACCAAAAATTGTATGGTTATCAACTCACCATATCTAACTGTGAAGAGTTGGCTAGTCCAAAGCAAAAGGCTATTGGTAAAGACATATCAAATCCGTTGATAGCTGATAGTTTGCTAAAAACTATATGTGTGTTATAATGCTTAAAATTCATATAAGTTAATACTTTTCTTTGGAATTTTTTGATAATGGTTTGTACTGCTAGTGCAAAGTTTGTACTGCTAGTGCAAGTTTGTACTGCTCAACTAGCCGTTGGTACTGTTGTGTCAGTAATTAATTTTGGTGTAAAAACTAGCCGTTGGAAGTTTGTTGCGATTTTTACTGATTAAATTATGGTTTTTAAGAGATCCTCTTCTAGATATTTTAACTTTTATCCTATTATAATCTTATCCTAAAATAAAAGTTAACTTATTCTTTAAGTCGGTCAAATACAAACCTTAATTCTCTCAATAATATCTCATCTCACTTTCATCTTCTACTTTCTAACCTAAATTTTTACTATTCACCACAGTCAAATCAAATTTTTACTGAGAATATTATGGCTAATTTGGAATTTATCAAAACGCACAACCAGGTTGCTTATTTGGAGAAAACAGAGGAAGGGGATGGACCAAAATTTTATGAGATTGTGGACTTCTTGAACGCGTCTCATATTAGGTATGCTTTAACTGTTTCCCCTACTCTTATTGTCTCTCATATCACACAGTTTTGGCAAACCGCCATTGTCAAAATTAGTGAAGAGGAAGACATAGAAATTTACTCCAAAGTGGATGGCATATCTTTTGTTGTTACCAAATCTACACTTAGGAGACATCTTAAGTTGCAAGATTCAGATGGTATCAACAATATGCTAAACACTGAAATTTGGCAAGAAATTGCTAGAATGGGGTATGATACATCCAATCAAAAACTCACTTTTCAAAAGGGATGTTTCTCCCCACAATGGAGATTTATAATACATACTCTCTTACATTGTTTAAGTCCCAAAAGAACATCATGGGAGCAATTCAGTAGCAATATTGCTATTGCCCTCATATGTCTGTCAACAAACAAGGTTTTTAATTTTTCAAAATTTATATTTGAGAGTATAGTTGCAAATGTGAAAAGTAAAACAAAATTTCTTATGTATCCAAGATTTGTTCAAAGCTTTTTGAATAAGAAAAAGAATTTGCTTAGGCAACATAAAGAAAATTTTCCTACTCCTAGCCTACAATCAAAAGTTTTTCAAAATATGGCTATGGCTAGTAGATTGTTTAATGGGGTAGAAATACCTCTATTTCCAGAGATGATTCAAGTTGCTCAGGGTGAAGGGTCAGTACACCCAACTAATCCCCAACCAACACCCATTCCAGTTCCAGAAATAACTCAACCACCCCCAATTATCACAATCTATAGGAGAAGGTCTACACCTAGTCTAACTAGAGTGGAAACTGGATCCTTGCCCAATGACTCACCTCTCCTAGCAGGTAACACAGCTAGAAGTGATGAGGGCAGAGATAAACTAATTGAATTGACGAATCTTTGTACAAAATTGTCTGAAAAAGTTGAAACTTTAGAGAATGATCTGAAACACCACAAGAACAACTTTGCCAAGGTGTATACTAAATTGACTCTCAGGGTAAAGAAGTTGGAAGATCAGCTAAAGAGGAAAAGATCAAGAGTGGTAATAGATGATGCTTCTTCAGATAGTGACTCAGATGATTCAGATGATGATGGTGGTGATTCTCCCAAACAGGGGAGGAAATCAAGGAAGTTTGGAACTCAGGGGAGGAACACAGAATTTGAAGAAGGTACTAGTGGGCATTTGGATGAAGAACAAAGTACTGATGGTGGTAATGATACAAATATGGGTGAAAAAGATCAAAATCAAGATACTACTCAGAATGTTGAAGAAGCAGTACAAACTGCTGATGTTGAAGAACAAGCAGTACAAACTGCTGAGACAGAACAAGAAGCAGTACAAACTGCTAAAGACAAGGGCAAAAGGATTTTGATTGAAGAAGAAGAGCCTCATCAGAAGAAAAATTGTTAAGCCAAGAACTCAGATGCAAATAGATCATGATGCTGAAGTGGCAAAGAAAATTCAAATGGATGAAGAAGCAAAAGAACAAATGCAAATTGATCTTAATGCAGAATTAGCAAAGAAGATGTCTGAAGCAGAAGTGATTAATTTTATGGAAGAAAGAAGGTTAGAAAAGATAGCTTCAGATGAGTAGATTACACAAGAAACCTTTGATGAACAACTTCAATACTTATTAGACTCAGATCCAATTGTGAGAGCACAAGGAGTGCAGCTTCTTAATGATCAGAGTTTAAGAGAAGAAGAAAAGTATGCAAAGCTCACTGAATTCATTTTGAAGAAGAATAAAGAAGTTGCTTGGAGCAATCTTATGCAGAGGATCGGAGAAAGACAAAGTAGAGGTTACAAAAAGAAGATGCCTACTTATAAAGAACAGATCAGCTTCATGAAGAGTTATTTGAAAAATCAAGCATTGTGGAAGCAGAGTTACTTTAAAGGAAGATCTGATGCTGAAATTGAACAAGCTTACTATTCAGCTTATGCAAGTGTAATACCTGAAATTCAGATAACCAGTAAAATGACCAAATTACCCCTGATAACATAAAACCAAATTTAATAACTTATAAATTCTGAAACAATTCCAAAACTTCTGAAATCGAACTATATCTGAAACAAACTAATTTCTGGGACAATGTTACATCATTTTAAATGTTCAAAAAAAATATTATAACATACACATTTATTATAAATTCCGAAATACATAAATAAAAGACAAAATAATGATTAAATCTTTTTAATTAAATAATATGTAAAATAAATTAAGGAAGGGTTATATAAAATCAACCCAAATTAATATTTGATCCTAATATCCGAAAATACTGATTCTTTGCCCCCCTAAGTCGGTTCCTTAAGTTATAATCAAATCCTTTTTATTTTCTTCACAAAACCTAATCGCGAGAACTAAGGAAAAAAAACCCTAGCGACAACAAAATTTGACCAAATCATCTACACAA
The DNA here is from genome assembly GCA_021014915.2 of Artemisia tridentata subsp. tridentata. Lineage (NCBI taxonomy): Eukaryota > Viridiplantae > Streptophyta > Magnoliopsida > Asterales > Asteraceae > Artemisia > Artemisia tridentata. The sequence goes on along the minus strand of CP139509.1, from coordinate 186,075,219 downwards.
TTTTTGGGCGTGAACAAGCAATTTTCTGGGGTTCTTGGAGGTGCAAGCAAGCTAGGAAAAATAAGGTTTGGTGCGTGATTTCGCTGGTTCGTTCTTGGTTCTATTTTTCTTGTCGAATTGCCATACTCATACGCCTAAACCACATGTTCTAAAATTAATATAGCAATTTTCCTATGATCTTTACATGTTATATAACTCATATAAATTATGTGAATTGAATCATGCAAGCTAATCTATGCGTACGAAAATATTATGAACATAGAACACGTAAATCTCAAATATATGTAATCCGAATTTCTGGGCATGATAACTATTTTATTTAGACCTCATATGATGTAATAGACCTGGGAAAAATGTTAGAACGATTTATGGTATCCTAGATCATGTCGTGGTAATTTTGATGTCTAAAACGTACGTAAAAATCAAATATATGTTAAACGATTTTTCTGGGCATGCTATTTATTTTTCGTGGGTTCTTTATAAGTCATATGATCTGGGAAAAATATGAGTTTGATTTTTGGAAGCCTAGATTTAACGTGGTGAATTTTATGTATAACCGGATTTTGTAAAAACAAAGAAAATAAATAAAATACAAATCGGGGTTATTAGGGTTAGGTTTCTTGGGCATAAATCTGATCATTAAAGGTGTTTTAAGGATGAATTAATGATGGTGCAATGATTGGTAAATAGTAGGGTTTGTAATTGTTCTTAAAAGTGAAATCCGATTTAACATAAAAAGTATAAGGACCTGTTTTGTCAACTTTGAAACTTCTAGGATATTTTTGTAATATTATATACATCTGTAGTAATGTGGGAAAAATATAACTTTGGGGTCCTAAGTGTAAATATTGCATTATAATGAATTAAATGGATATTAAAGGGTACGAATGGAAATTAAATAAAAGAGAGGGACCAAAAGTGTAAATCTGAAATCTTGAGGTTATTTTGAGTAAATACTGATATAAAAAGGTTATTGTGTAATTTTGAGGATTTATGGGTTAAATATGTAATTGTTATGAATTATGATTTAATATATATGTTTTGTAAACTTAAAGGACTAAATATGTAAATTCTGAATTCTGAGGGGTCTAATCTGTAATGTACTAATTTCTGATGATATATTCTGTAATTATGAAATATAATATGCTTGGTTGGTAATTATGGATATTGTAGGGTTTAATTTGTAAAATATGTAATTATAAGGTTGGTTTTGTAAATTATGTAACTAAAGGGGTGTAATCTGTAAATTGTGAAACTTAAGGGAATAAAATGTAATTCTAAATAAAATGAGTGTATAATTCTGTAACTTGAAGTATTTTCACAAATGACCTTGGAAATTAATGAAGTTACATTTAAAACCCTAAACTTTGTAAAATTGTCATAGTTAACCCTAAACTTCTGTAACTTGATAAAATATACTGTTATCCCATAATAATCTTTGAATCAGGGTTAAACCTAATCTGAAATGATAATATCTGTTAATTCTGGAAACCTGCTAATTATGGGAACTTACTAAATCTGGAAAGTTACTAAAAATAGAAAGTACATAAAATGATGAGAATAACAAAAAGTAATAATCTGAAATAGAATCTGTAGTAATTCTGTCTTCCTCTTCCTTAGGTGTGAAGAAGGAGAAGTCCTGATCATTGTTCTGTGTTTGTTTGATTTTCTGCTATGCTAATAAGGTACAGATATTCTGCCCTTTTTCAGTAAGGGTGTTTCTTTCCCTTTTCTCTCAGTATTTCATTTTCCTTATTAGGATTCCCTATACCATTGCTATGTTCCCCTCTGTTTGTGTATCTCTTTTGTGATCTGTTTGTCTTGAACCTTTGTTTGAACCTTCTGCTATGATTTTCCATTCTGAACCTTTGTCTAAACTCTGATTTGAACCTTTGATATTTCTGGACTTTAACATGAACCTTTTTGCCATGTACCCTTAAGACATGACTTTCTGATTTTGATAGTTCATTTGACCTCTGACCTCTGACCTACAGTTTGATATCCGAGCCAATCACTAGGCATGAGGGTTTCATGTCCATGTCATTGATGCACCGATGGCATGACTCTAGGGCAGGAGAGTGATGACCTGTTCCGTCCCTGACTTATTTTATCTGGTGTGTTAAGGAGTTTCTGGCCACCGGGGGCGCATGGATGCATCCTAGTTCTGACTCTGTTATCTGTTATCTGTTTATGTTATATGTTATTATTATATCTGGTGACTGATGGTGTGTGCGATACACGTCTCTCACATTATCTGGGAGTTGGCCACTCTACACAGGTTTGTTGTATTATATGGTTATGCTATGGTATTATCTGTTATCTGGGCTCGTGATGGATTTCTGTTTTTCCCTAAACCTGATTTGTTTCATTATCTCTTCTTCATTCTTTTCTTTTCCTTATTTCATTTCCTATTCTTTCACTTTGATTCTGTATCTGTATGATCTGTATTCCTGATTTATTCTGTATTGCTATCTGTTATCATTTCTGTTATCTATATATCTGTTCACTGAGCTCTCGTAGCTCAGCCGCATTTCTTTTCCTGCGGCAGGTACTTAAGCTAGGAAGCTGGGTTTTAGCTTTGGGATGAGAGCAATCTGATTTGAAGTTTTGACCTTAGTGATTTTTAGCTTTGCCATCTGGATTTCTATTTATTTTGATATGCCATTGTTTAGGCATTTGAATATTGGATTTTGTACTTCAGTTATTTGGTCTTGCATTTGATATAAGTCATGTTGACTTATTTTGAATTTAATGTTAAGACTTCCGTTGTTTTTATTATTGAATGCTATGTTTGTTCTGATGTGAAACCATATATTTGTGACATCTTTGCCCTTGTCGGGTTGGGGTGTTACAGCAAGACTCAACAAGCCAATTTCAAAGGATTTTACAATTGATACAAGGCATGGTAAAGGAAAGAAAAGGGAAGCAGAGATGTTAGAATCTGATACAGCAAAGCAACAAAAGACTGAACCTAAGGGATTAACTGATGAGCAAATCAAGAGTATGATTGTGGTAGTTCCTGAATCCACAAACATCAATCCAATTCAAACAAAACACCCTATTGTAGATTGGGAAGTATTCACAGAAGGTAGAATGAAAGGGTGGAAGATCATGAGAACTGGTGGAATATCTGAGAGATACAGATTATTTGAAGATTTGCTTAATGGTTTTGATAGGGAAAATCTTAATCAGTTATGGAACTTAGTACAAGACAAGTTCAAAGTTGCAGATCCTAGTGAAGATAAAGATAAAGAACTATGGGTACAGCTGGAGAGGATTTATGAACCAGATGGTGGAGAAGCTATATGGAGATTTCAAGCAGTGATCAAGGATGTCTCATGGAAGCTTTTTGACACATGTGGTGTACACAGAATTTCTACCAAGGATGGGATAGAAATATATATGCTGGTTGAGAAAGATTATCCTCTGAGAATAGCCGTATTAGTTACTTTAGTGCATTTAAAATTGGAGGTCGAAGCAGATTCAGACATGGCTGATATGTTAATCAGAAGAATTTACGATATTGCTGAATAGAGGAAAGCCCAGACAAAGAGAATTACTTGATGATGTTTGGAAGAATCCCCACATCATGGAGATGAAGTTTAATTCGGAAGAAACTTAGTGATTTGGAAAGAAATCATATGTTTAGGGGAGGATTGTTAGGAATTAAACCTAACAGTTAGTACTGGTGGTTATAAGTTAGTACTGATGAAGAATTACTGAAGACAACACTGACAGTACTAAGTCAGTTAGTACTGCTCACACAAGAAGTTAGTACTGCTTATATTTTTGTAAACGTGTAATAGATAATTATAGAAAGGATTTTGTAGATATCCTTATTAATATAGATTATAGTTATCTTGTACAGGAATCCTTGGTGTATAAAAGGATTGCCTAGGTTAAAGTTTAAGAATGACTAATTCATAGAGATTCAAGGTTGTAAACCCTAGTGATAGAAGATCACTCGTATTATTGAGATAATAATATTGAATCGTTTTGGTGATACTTGATTGTCTTTATTGTTTATATACACAAACTCAAACACTGTTCCATTCATACAAACAAATCTTCTAAGTGTTAGCTAGTAAATTCCGCGTGCTAGTTAATATTACTCAAAGTATCTATCTAACACAAGGCGTGTGTTTAGATCCGGTCACAATTTCAGTCCCTAAGGGACAATAGGAATTCACACAAGGTCCTAGGGCTATATAAGCAAATCTTATACCCACTTTAGGGTTATTTCACCCATATCTCACACACAAGCCGCCCCCCTCTCTCCCTCTCCTCTCCGGCCACATTTTCCGACCACCACCGAACAACACCACCACCTCTTCTCTTATCACACCGCCACCACCAACCTTCATCCCGTGAACCCCTCACCCCTTTTTGCTATAACACGCGCCTGAGAACCCTCCTTCACCACCACTACACGCCACCCATCATCTTTTTCAGCCAAGATTAATATAGATCCGAGTGTTTGAAGGTAGGTTACACCGTTTCACCCGTGGTTGTGACTCGGTGTGAGTCAACTCGTGTGTAACGAGTTGATTCTTTTATAAGTTTTGATTCGGTTTGGATGGTAAAACAAAATGGGTTTATGTTTTTAACAAACTAAAAATGTATATAAACGTTTGGTATCACTCTTGTGTTTGTGGTGTCGTCGTGTCGTGGTTGTGCCGTGAGCTATAGCTCATGGCCGAGGTCTATTGAGCACATTTTGAGGTCGAGTCGAGTCTTGGGTCGCGTATGTCGTGGTCGTTATTGTATTATGATTCATTTTGTTTTAGATTTAGGGTTGATGAAACCCTCGAATGCAACTGAGTTATAGGTTGGGATTTGGACTTGGATAACTGGATTTGGTTTATTGTGTTATAATTTGATTAATGTTGTGGTTGTTATGGTTTGATGCCGAGAAAGACCAAAAGGTCTGTGTGGTTGTTGTTGGTGCCGAGAGTTGGAGCCGAGACCAATAGGGTCTCGGCCTAGAATTATACATGTTGTTGTGGTTGTTGCGTTGGATTTGGAAAGAGATAATTAGTTAACGAGCCGTAGGATTTGGCCGTTAAATGTTGTTGACGATTGTTGGACTTGCGGCATTGTTATTATGATCATATATTAAAACTGTGTTGATTTGAGCCAAGTCGAGTGTCGCCGAGACTTCGTAGTCTCGTTGTGGCCTCGACAAGCCAAAAGTGCTATTTGAACTTTATGTTGACTATGGACTATTGAGGAATGACTTATTGACCTGAGTATAACTTAAACTCGGAATAGTGACTCGAAATATGAGATGACTCGTTACATATTTAGATTGAAATTTAAATGACAATAGTAAACGATAACTTAAAAATATTAACTAACGAGTACATTGTTACTTAATATTTTAAAGGTTAAATGACGCATAAAACGTTATTTAATATTTTTGGCAAATAAAAAGAAATACGTGCGAGTTATTTAATATTTCGAGGGCACGCAAATCGAGAAGTGCTATTTATGGAAATATTTGTGTTTTATGGAGTTAGTTTCGAGTCACGGATCAGTTGACGTTAATAAACCCGACCCACATGGTTATCGGACTTATTGGGCTGACGAGTCCAATAAGGGCCCAATAAGCATGTCGGAGGAAACTTATTAACGAGCAATTCATCCTTATGACTTATCGAGTATGGTAATTGAGTTTTGGATTGATAAGTTAAACGAAGGAATTGCGAGACTTATCGCGTTGACGAACTCGATAAGAACCCGACAATTCGTCCGAATGATTTATCAAATCAAAACTTAATCATACGCCCTCGTCTTGTGAGTCGTTTAGGTTTTACTCTTTGTGTGGCGTGAGTACACTCGAGTCATGTTGTGTCTCCACTGCACACCCGTTGATACCAAACGCTAGTAACTAATATAAGAGAGAGATTTTGGAATCGAAATGGAATATACTTGTGGATAGTTAGCTTTTGGAAACTTTACATTTGGGGATATATGTTAAGGCAAGTTTATATTATTAGGTTGTGCCGAGTCAGTGAGTGCCGATACTTGAGAGCTGCTGAGTACTTTGCTTCTGTAGATTTGTGTTTGTGCTTTGCTTGATTGAGGTGAGTTTCATAGCCCCACTTTTACTCTTACTATGTTTATTTAAACTTGGGGGAGAAAACATGCAAAACCGTTTTAACGGACCTACTGCTATTTTACTTGTTTTGCTATAACTTGTTGACTGGCTAGGGTTAGATATGCGACAGATGTTTGTCTTAGACCAGGTTAGCAAATAATCTAGTCCTAATTTGCTATAACGTGATGCCTGGCTAAGGTCAGATATATCTAGGGCCCTACTGTGATTATCAATATGAAAGAGGGCTTTTGTGACCTATCATATTGTTACTTGATGATTTGTGATTGTTGATGCTTGTGGAATTGTGATTTATATCTATCTTAGTCCAGTGTAGCAAATTTCTTATCTTGGTCCACCGTTACTTACTGCTTAAACCTATGAACTCACCAGCGTTAGCTGACCTTTTTAGCATGTTTTATCAGGTAATTGATGATGATTATTTTGGATGATTTCTGTTGGAGGCTTGGCAAGTGGCATGGCTAAGGACCAATCTAAAACTCTGATAACTCTTTTGGGGACCTATCTTATGTTTCTTTTGGGCCTTACTTTCAGTACTTTTGAATAAATATAAACTTGAGGTTTGTGTGGAAAACTAGAAGGGGGGTTGAATAGTTTTACGTCTTTTTGATTTATATTATGAAAACTTTGTTTACTTTTAAAAACTTAGATTCGAATTTATGTGAACTCACTTCTTAAACAATATGAACAAATATAAGTAAGCAATGCAAGTATAAATATGAAATGAAAGATAGAGATGGAAAGATCTAACCGAGAGACAAGAGATTTATAGTGGTTCGGCTACAAGGACACCTTCCTTGCCCTACTCCACTCCCCGAGCACCTAACTCGAGAGTTCACAACACTAAGTCGACAAGCTCCCTTATGGCGGAGAAAACCTTACACAACTTTTAGCTTACACCGGCTTAACGACACAAAGCTAGATGTGGAGTTCTAATCGTAGCTAGAACCAATCTCACAACTTATACACGACTTAATCACACCTTCTTCTTCACAACTTCTTCACGACCTTGATAACGCCTAAATCTAACATGTTTTTAGTAGCGTTATTCGTGTTTTTTATGTATGTTTTGTGGTTATATTTATATGCTTTTGTTACTTAATCGTACCAAAGTGTGTTTGCGAAGCATTTGTAGCCAAAAACAGGAAAATGGATGAAAAAGATGCAAAAACGAGGAAGAAGGAAATGTTTATGAATGCATGAAGATTATTGTGACAAGTCCCGCACCAAGAGGTACTTCGAAGAGTAAAAGTCCAAGTAGTCGAGTTAATAAGCTTGAGGATGAAGGGAAAGATCAAAGAACCAAGAGCTACGAGCTAGAATCAAGTCAAACGAAAAAGGTCCAAAAAGTGCATATCAGCATGTTCCATCCGATCGGATGTAGCCCGCATCCGATTCGGATGGAAGCTAGTTTGAAGACCAACCGATCGGTTGGATTGTTGCTGTGTTACCAAAACTTCTTCATTAAGATTTGTGACTTTACATATCCGGTTCTAGGTCCTTCCTCTCAGCATTCCTGTCTATTCAATACTACTTGGAGGACAAGAGAACAATTTAATGAACCAAGACCCTTGGTTGGAGCATTTAAAGGATCATTTGATGAGTATTTTAGGAGACATCCAAAAAGATAATCAGAAAATCAATCAACCACTCATCACATACTCTTAATTTTCGTCCAAAAAGTCCAGGAGCAGAGGAGAGTCGAAGTCCATTCCATTTCTTGTGAGAATCATTGCCTTTTCACTTGTAATCTTATTTTCAATCATTGTAAGACTTTCAATCATGGTTTTTAATGTTCAATGTTTTAAGATTATGTTTATGTTTGTTATGAGTGGCTAGTGCCTTTATGCACTTGCTTAGATGATGTGTATTACTTATTGATGGGCATATGATTGTGATAACATGTTGTAATTCAATTTCAAGTCGATTCTAAAAACCAATTGTGATAAAGTTTCATAGTGACATTTGGTTAATCAAGCTTAACTAGTGCTAGTAATTCTAAGGGTCGAAAGAACTATTGTTATTCAACTAGTTATAATCATTTGTCTATGAATGATTGTTGTCATCCACTATACTTGATTAAACAAAGGAACTTAATCGTGATTGTAATGAAAATGCTTTTGTCTATCAAAACGGATTGATTGTAAACCATTTTAAGGGTCGAGAGATTAATAGTTTACCTTCAATTGTGACCTTTTGTCTATAATTGGTTACCTTTTGTATTGACCATTTCTCAAGCTTGTTTGATAAAACAAAAGATTGTTTTTGTGTTTAAGGAACACCAACTTATGAACCTTGAATTGATTGGTTAAACGTAATGCTTGTTTTTATAAACTAAGATCTTGACGAAGGTTTAATTTGTAGAAACAATAGATTAGTAACCAAGCTAATTATCTCAACCAACATGTTATCCAAAGTTATCACAATCATATTAGTCAATTGTAGTTCACTAAGTCTAAGCAAGTGTAGTTTTTAATCATTTGAATTTTCATATTATCATTATTGCTTGTTTGAGAAATTTGCTTTTAACTTACAATTCGATTCACTACACAAATCCCTGCGAACGATCCCGACTTACCATCAAAATCTTGCTACAACGGACGAGTATACTTGCTCGTATGCGTTGTTCTTAGATTCGGTAATTCACCCCTTATAAATTTAAAACTTGCATGAACCCGAACGCATCAAGTTTTTGGCGCCGCTGCCGGGGATTTTGATCGTGTTTCCGTAAGTTTTAGTCCATTTCTCACATAGTTAGTTTTCGTAAAAAAAAAAAAGTCTTACCGAGCTGAGAAACCGATCGGTTTCACATCCATCCGATCGGTTGCTTAGTCTTTCACTTTACCGAGAGCACCATCCGATCGGCGAGCACTTCCATCCGATCGGATCCTTCAAACTCAACTTTACCGAGAGCATCATCCGATCGGTAGTCATTTCTATCCGATCGGTTGGTCGATTCTGATCTTTTTAAATTGTTTTCATTCTTCACTCGTTTGTTTAGACATTGCCTCGATTCTCTGGGGAATTGTATGAACACTCGATCAACTGGAGTAGACCTAATTTCACCTCTTTTCGATCCTGAAAGTTTGATTCGAACAAGATCTAGAAGAAGAAGAAGAACACCCTTTGTTCCATTAACCAATCGTGTGCCAAGAGTACCAAACCCACCATTTGATAACCTTTTTGAAGCCAAAGTCGTTTATAATCCATTCACTGATCAACCTTTTCCCATGGCTGACGATCAACCCATGTGGGAAGCAAACCGAGCCGTAGCACCCACTCCTGGAGCTGCTATTGTTGCCGTCAACTTAGGTGACAATTTCACCGTGAAAGGACACCATCTTTCTATGATCAAAGACCGTCAATTTGATGGCCGTTCGAGGGCCGATCCTCACAAACACATTGCCGAATTCATTCAAAATTTGTGGCATGTTCCGATATGGTGATACCAATGTGGATGCCATTAAACTCAAACTTTTTCCGTCATCACTTGCTGGAGATGCAAAAGTGTGGTATAACGAATTAACACCAGGAATCATCAATACTTGGGAGGACATGAGGCAAGCTTTTGTAAGCCGATTCTTTCCACCTGCCATGTTTGACCGACTCATGGGAGAAATTCGTGCTTTCACACAAAACCCTAACGAATCACTCGTCGAAGCTTGGCTTCGTATGAAGGATTTACTTCGAAGTTGTCATGGACATGGTTTAGGACGAGGAACCATTATCCAAATCTTCTACCATGGACTTGATGAAGCATCTCAAGGAATTCTTGATGCTGGAGGAATTTTTCTTTATAAAACACCTAACCAGGCATACCAATTGCTTGAAGACCGAGTTCTTCTCAAACTCGACTGGTCGAAAGATGCCAAGACCAAACCCCTAAGAAAAACCGTTGCTTTTGCTGAAAGTTCTGATTCATCTAAACTCATGGAGAAAATGGAAACCTTGGTTTCCAGAATCGATTCGCAATACAAAGATCTTAAAGGAGAGATGAAAGAAATGCGAGATGGTTGTAACTAGGGGTGTCATTCGGGTTGACCCGGTCGGGTTCGGGTCAACTCGGGTCAGGTCAAGGCTCAAAAAAACATACCCGAACCCGACCCTGTTTGAAACCCGAGTTTTTTGCCTTGTAAATTGTTAGTTTTCTCGAGTCAATCGGGTTCGGGTCGGGTTCGGGTCGGGTCGAGGCTAAAAAAACATACCCGAACCCGACCTTGTTTAGAACTCGGGTCAATTCGGGTTGACCCGATTGACCCGAATATAAATTCGGGTCAATTCGGGTTGACCCGAATTGACGTGGGTCGGGTTCGGGTCACGTCGGGTTCGGGTCGGTTCGGGTCGGGTCGGCCCGAATGACACCCCTAGTTGTAACAACTGTGGAGGTAATCACCCGTCTTCAGAATGCGACGATCAACCAATGGACCAACCCAAAGAAGGAGAAGCAAATTATGTCCAAGGAGGATACCGTGGAGGCGGATATCGTGGAAATTATTACGGACGAAATTTTGTTAGTTGGCAAGATCACCGACAAAGGGATAACAGCCATGATTCCGAACCAAGAGTAGAGAACCAAACTCCACAAAATGCTGATAAGAAACCAGAAGAAACGGATTTTGAAAAAATGATGAGAGAATTCGTCACTGCTCAAAAATCAACCAACGAGTTCGTCAAGAATCAATTCTTCAATCTCAAAACCAAAGTTGAGCAAGGTCAGAAAAATCACCAAGCGTCTATTCAAGATCTTGAAAACAAATTCGGTAGACTCTCTGATCAAATTTCTTCCCGACCATCAGGTTCGTTACCTAGTAACACCCAAACCAACCCAAAACCATCGTCATCATCGAATGATAAGACTTATCGTCCACCACAAACCAGAAATGAGCATATCAATGTTGTGTTCACAAGAAGTGGCCTGTCTTATGATCCACCACTCAATCCAAACAATACCACGATCATTAATGATGATAGTGAGGATGAAGATGAAGAATCCAAGAAGGAAAATACCCCAAAAACACTACCCAAAACCAAACCACCAGTTAAAGCATACACTCCAAAAATTTCATATCCTCAGAGCCTCAAGAAAGAAAGAATGGAGGAATGTTATAAGAAGTTTGTTGAAATAATCAAAGAAGTTAGACTCAATGTACCTCTCATTGATGTTCTAGCCGGAATGCCCAATTATGGGAAATTTTTGAAAGAACTTCTTAATAACAAGAACAAGTTGGAGCAAATATCCGCTACCTTTCTCAATGAAGAATGTTCAGCTATTGTTCAAAACAAAATTCCACCGAAACTCGGAGATCCCGGAAGTTTTCTGATTCCATGCATCTTAGGAAACAACATCACATGCGATGCTTTAGCCGATTTAGGTGCGAGTATCAACTTGATGCCCTATTCGCTGATTTCTAAACTTTCCATCAATACCTTGAAACCCACAAGGATGAGTATCCAATTAGCTAATCATACTTACCAATATCCTGTTGGTATTGCTGAGAATATGCTTGTCCAAGTAGGTAAATTCATTTTTCCAGTGGATTTTGTGATCTTAGAAATGGAGGAAGATAGTAGAGTACCCCTTATTTTAGGAAGACCTTTCCTAAACACCGCTGATGCGATCATCAAAGTAAAAGGAAAAGAACTCAATCTTGGAGTTGGAGAAGATAGAATCACCTTTTTAATCGATAAAGCAATGCAATATCCACATTCCAGTGATGACACTTGTTTTAACATTGATATAATCGATGAAGTCACTGAGGAAGAATTGGACCCATTACTTGAAGATTCTGATCCATACATGACTATTTCAGAGAAGATTAATGAAACAACCGTTGATAAAGAGTTCGCTGATTTTATGGAGGTAAAGATTGACGAAGAAGAAGAAGAAGTTGAAGAAGGAGAGATAATAGAAGAATATTTTGAGGAAATCAATTTTAATGATCAAATGAGGATCAAAACATCACTACAAGAACCGCCGACTGATCTTGAGCTGAAACCACTTCCTAAAAATCTTGAATATGCTTACTTGGAAGAAAACTCACTTCTTCCAGTAGTCATATCTTCGTTGCTCAATGATTATGAGAGAGAATGTCTCATTTCAGTTCTTAAGAAGCATAAAGAAGCTTTTGCGTGGAAAACTTCTGATATCCCAGGAATCAGTCCTGATTTTTGCAAGCACAAAATCAATTTCGAAGAAGATGCCAAACCAGTTGTAGAAAGACAACGTCGACTCAACCCCAACATGAAAGAAGTTGTTAAAAAAGAAATCATCAAACTTCTTGATGCCGGTATTATTTACCCCATCGAAGATAGTCCTTGGGTGAGTCCTGTTCACTGTGTTCCGAAGAAAGGAGGAATGACTGTTGTGACCAACGAACGGAATGAATTAGTTCCTACTAGAACTGTCACCGGATGGCGAGTGTGTATTGATTACATAAAGTTAAACAAAGACACCAGAAAGGATCATTTTTCTTTGCCTTTCATGGATTAAATGCTTGAGAGATTAGCAGGAAACAAATACTTTTGTTTTCTTGATGGTTTTTCAGGATATTTTCAAATTCCTATTGATCCGGCTGATCAAGAAAAGACTACATTCACATGTCCCTATGGAACTTACGCTTACCGGCGTATGCCTTTTGGATTATGTAATGCTCCCGCAACTTTTCAAAGATGTATGATTGCTATATTCCAAGACATGCTTGAAACGTCTATGGAAGTTTTCATGGATGACTTTTCAGTTTTTGGAAGCTCATTTGAAGCTTGTCTTTCTAATCTTGATAAAATGCTTGAAAGATGCAAAGCTGCACATCTTGTTCTCAACTGGGAGAAATGTCATTTCATGGTAACTGAAGGAATTGTGTTAGGACACAAAATTTCCAGCGCAGGAATGGAGGTTGACAAAGCAAAGATCGATGTCATTATCAAATTACCACCCCCAACTAACGTTAAAGCCGTTAGAAGTTTTCTAGGACATGCAGGTTTTTACCATCGTTTTATTAAGGATTTTTCCAAAATATCTCGTCCAATGACGAAACTTCTTGAAAAAGATTCTGTTTTCGAATTTAATGCAGATTGCATGAAAGCATTCGAAACATTGAAAACACAACTGACTAGTGCACCCATTATGGTTTCCCCTGATTGGTCACTACCATTCGAGCTTATGTGCGATGCAAGCGATTTTGCAGTTGGAGCTGTATTAGGACAACGAGAAGAGAAATATTTTCGTCCTATATATTTTGCCAGCAAAACACTCAACAACGCTCAACAGAACTACATGGTTACGGAGAAAGAATTGTTAGCCGTTGTTTTCGCTTTCGATAAATTCAGATCTTATCTTGTACTTTCGAAAACAATCGTGTTCACTGATCATTCAGCGTTGAAATATCTGTTTGCCAAACAAGATGCCAAACCGCGTCTTATCCGATGGATTTTGCTACTCCAAGAATTCGATATTGAAATCAAAGATAAGAAAGGAGCAGAAAATCTAGCTGCTGATCATCTGTCTCGTTTAGAAAATCCAAATTTGGAAGAGTTGAAAGAAGATGAGATTGATGATTACTTTCCTGATGAAACCCTCATGACTGTTGATGCAGTTGATGAAAACGAAATTCCATGGTTTGCAGATTAGGCAAATTATCTCGTTGGAGGAATTATAAAGAAAGGATTAACTCATGCCCAACGAAGTAAATTCTTTTCTGATCTTAAACACTACTACTGGGAAGAACCATATCTTTTCAAAATGTGTCCGGACGGGATGATTAGAAGATGTGTTTATGGTTCTGAAACGAGAAGAATTCTCGATGAATGTCATCATGGCCCGACTGGGGGACACTATGGTCCTTCCACCACCGCTAAAAAAGTCTTTGATGCTGGATTCTATTGGCCAATTATTTTTAAAGAAGCTCACACTCTTGTTCAGAATTGTGATGCTTGCCAAAAATCCGGTAGTCTTTCTCGAAGAGATGAAATGCCACAAAGGAGCATTCAAGTCTGTGAATTATTCGATATTTGGGGAATTGATTTCATGGGACCATTTCCTAAATCACACAAATACGAATACATTCTTGTTGCTATTGATTACGTTTCCAAATGGGTTGAAGCGGAAGCTCTACCCACCAATGATGCACGAGTAGTTTTTAATTTTCTCAAAAAGCTTTTCGCTCGTTATGGAATTCCTAAAGCTTTAATAAGTGATCGTGGAACCCATTTCCGTAACAAACAAATGGAGAAAATTATGAAGCGATACGGAGTTCATCATCGTTTCGCTACAGCTTATCACCCACAAACCAGTGGTCAAGTTAAAAATACCAACAGAGCCTTAAAAAGGATACTCGAAAAAACGGTCAAAGACAATCCCGCCGTTTGGTCGAAGAAACTAGATGACGCTCTGTGGGCATTTCGCACGGCTTATAAAACACCAATTGGTACAACACCATACAGATTGTTGTATGGAAAAACTTGTCATTTGCCGTTCGAAATCGAACATCGCGCTTACTGGGCATTAAGAAGCTGTAACCCAGATCTCAAAATAGCTGGAGAAAAGAGATTTTTGCAATTGCATGAACTGGATGAATTAAGACTCCAAGCTTACGAGAACTCCAAGCTTTACAAAGCGAGAACCAAAGCCTATCATGACAGAAAGCTGCGAATCCGAAAAGAATTCAAAGCTGGAGACAAAGTTCTGCTTTTTAATATGAAATATAAGTTCAAAGCTCCCAAGCTGAAACCAAAATGGTTCGGACCATATATAGTGAAACATGGATTTCCATATGGATATGTTGAATTGCATGACAAACATGGTGGAAGTTTCATTGTTAATGGACACCGAATTAAATTATACTATGACAAGGAGCAGATGAATGAAGTTTCTATTCAAGAAATTCCGCCTGAATCGGAATATGAAGCTATAACATTTATGTCACCTTTCCCGGCCGATCTCAAGAAAAACACTCCGTGGGCCGAGGATTCTGGTTATATCTATGATGTTCTTCCAAGACCGTGGGAGAAAGTCAAATTGGAATACATAGATGAAACTGGAGAAGGAATAGTGATTGGAAATGTGCTGTATGTTCCAAAATTTTCAAAGAAGAAGTCGAAAGTCGCACCAACGTAAGAAAGAGAAGTTCGAGTCCGGCTGATGACTCGTTAATAAAACAAGCGCTTCTCGGGAGACAACCCGTGTGTTTGCTGTTTTCATTTTCATTTTTATTTTCAAGTGATTAAACCCCAAAGTTTTTCTAAATTGCTTAGTTGAACTTAAGTGTGGGGGTGTATCACTGTCTTTTGAATAAAACGAAGAAATATTTCGTGTTTGTGTTTCTTTTGTTTTTAAATTACTGCAGGTAATGATTTCGAAGCTGGGATGCTAGGATCAAGAATCTCTTGAGCAGAAAATACGGTTTATTCTCTTATTTCCCTATTTCGTTCTTTGTCGTTTATCACATTGAGGACAATGCTTAACTTAAGTGTGGGGGGTGAATAGGAAAATAAGAATAGATTGTATGTTTCGAGCTTAATTTTAAATTTTGTTTGCCCTTGTAATCTAGTTGTTGGTCATTTTAAAGATCATACATTAGAATAAACTGGATTTATCCACTGGTGAAACCCGTAATTTTTGAAAATTCGAGATGTGTCCCGATTAATATTGCAATCCATTCTAGGATCGATAACATTAGCTAGCACATAGTATAGCCCTTCCCACTAAACTGTGAGGATTTGAGCCTGTTTCGTATATAGCATACATCTTTTATGCTTAGATCTTTTGCTATGAGTGTGCCGGTGATTTTATTTATTCTAGAACTTGTACTTGTAAATCATTACGAGACCGTTGTGAGATCACGTTTTTTGCGATATAAGTATATATGCGTGATAAGAGGCAACCTTAGGATTTAACCAAATGACCTTCCATTTACATATAATGATATATTAGCTAGCTACATTGGCTAGTTAACCACTCATATGGACCCATTTGTTAGCATTTATCTTTAATTCTAGATACCCCTAGTTACACCCTCCGAGCCTATCTTTTTCTTTTGATAAAATCCAGAAAAATTCAAAAAGATTTTACACCTTTTAGCCTAGCCTTACCCTTAGTCAAGTCTTGGTTGGTTGCTAGCTATTTGGCAAGATGGATGTTATGTGGAAATCATGAAAGTTCAAAGAAAGTTGCAAACTCCAAAAGTTGTTATCCAAGTGAAGTCATCGCAATTATATGATGAAAAGCAAAAAAAAAAATAAAAATAAAAAAATAAATAAATAAAAAGAGTCATCGCAACTATAAGGTGACAAGAATGAGCCAATGGGCTAGTGAATCAAGTATGAATAAAGGAAGTATGGAGTTTCTCGCAAAATGGCATGATAGTGGTTTGTAATAGCTAGTAACATTTGGTTAATAGACTTTGACTAGTTTTTATTATTATCAACCCTCTCTTAAATATATCCCATGCCTTTTCCTACCCTTTTTGACTTTGTGAAATTATTAAGTGTATGGACATGTAGTGACCATCCGATTTCTTGAGGAATTGACTAACGTTGTTAGCGATCTAGGGCGTATTTTGGCGACCATCCGTTATGCAAGTAACGTTGCTAGCGAACCAAGGTACAATCTAGTGACCATCCGTTATTTGGTAACGCAAGAATTCGTTGTTAGCGAGCTATTATGTTTTGCATGAGATAGTGGCACATAAGTTTGATATTATCCCCTAAGCCCTTAAACCTGAATAAAAGTCCTCTTTGACATTTATACTTGGCGCTCACACCATTTTGGTGTAGTTTTGTTTCGTGTACAAGCTTATGGTAATATTTAGATCATGACTTAGCAAATGAGTGTCATTCCTCTTATATACTCCACCAATCATACAAATGAGTGTTTGAGTGGATTATATTTCATTTTCCTTTCGTGAGGTGTTTAGTAATGTGTATCATGCAAGAAAATCATTTGGGTATTGTCAAACATCTCGATGCTTCAACCATAAAAGCTTAAAATGATGGATCTAACTTGTACTTGTACTTGATAGATTTGCATCACATTTTCCTAATCATTCTTGTATGCCATGTGGATAATTGTTTTTATTTCTAGATTTGCTTGAGGGCAAGCAAAGTTCAAGTGTGGGGGATTTGATAACGCCTAAATCTAACATGTTTTTAGTAGCGTTATTCGTGTTTTTTATGTATGTTTTGTGGTTATATTTATATGCTTTTGTTACTTAATCGTACCAAAGTGTGTTTGCGAAGCATTTGTAGCCAAAAACAGGAAAATGGATGAAAAAGATGCAAAAACGAGGAAGAAGGAAATGTTTATGAATGCATGAAGATTATTGTGACAAGTCCCGCACCAAGAGGTACTTCGAAGAGTAAAAGTCCAAGTAGTCAAGTTAATAAGCTTGAGGATGAAGGGAAAGATCAAAGAACCAAGAGCTACGAGCTAGAATCAAGTCAAACGAAAAAGGTCCAAAAAGTGCATATCAGCATGTTCCATCCGATCGGATGTAGCCCGCATCCGATTCGGATGGAAGCTAGTTTGAAGACCAACCGATCGGTTGGATTGTTGCTGTGTTACCAAAACTTCTTCATTAAGATTTGTGACTTTACATATCCGGTTCTAGGTCCTTCCTCTCAGCATTCCTGTCTATTCAATACTACTTGGAGGACAAGAGAACAATTTAATGAACCAAGACCCTTGGTTGGAGCATTAAAAGGACCATTTGATGAGTATTTTAGGGGACATCCAAAAAGATAATCAGAAAATCAATCAACCACTCATCACATACTCTTAATTTTCGTCCAAAAAGTCCAGGAGCAGAGGAGAGTCGAAGTCCATTCCATTTCTTGTGAGAATCATTGCCTTTTCACTTGTAATCTTATTTTCAATCATTGTAAGACTTTCAATCATGGTTTTTAATGTTCAATGTTTTAAGATTATGTTTATGTTTGTTATGAGTGGCTAGTGCCTTTATGCACTTGCTTAGATGATGTGTATTACTTATTGATTGGCATATGATTGTGATAACATGTTGTAATTCAATTTCAAGTCGATTCTAAGAACCAATTGTGATAAAGTTTCATAGTGACATTTGGTTAATCAAGTTTAACTAGTGCTAGTAATTCTAAGGGTCGAAAGAACTATTGTTATTCAACTAGTTATAATCATTTGTCTATGAATGATTGTTGTCATCCACTATACTTGATTAAACAAAGGAACTTAATCGTGATTGTAATGAAAATGCTTTTGTCTATCAAAATGGATTGATTGTAAACCATTTTAAGGGTCGAGAGATTAATAGTTTACCTTCAATTGTGACCTTTTGTCTATAATTGGTTACCTTTTGTATTGACCATTTCTCAAGCTTGTTTGATAAAACAAAAGATTGTTTTTGTGTTTAAGGAACACCAACTTATGAACCTTGAATTGATCTTGAATTGATTGGTTAAACGTAATGCTTGTTTTTATAAACTAAGATCTTGACGAAGGTTTAATTTGTAGAAACAATAGATTAGTAACCAAGCTAATTATCTCAACCAACATGTTATCCAAAGTTATCACAATCATATTAGTCAATTGTAGTTCACTAAGTCTAAGCAAGTGTAGTTTTTAATCATTTGAATTTTCATATTATCATTATTGCTTGTTTGAGAAATTTGCTTTTAACTTACAATTCGATTCACTACACAAATCCCTGCGAACGATTCTGACTTACCATCAAAATCTTGCTACAACGGACGAGTATACTTGCTCGTATGCGTTGTTCTTAGATTCGGTAATTCACCCCTTATAAATTTAAAACTTGCATGAACCCGAACTTAGCACACCCTATGTACACTTCTACTTCTTCACACCTTTACTACTTACACACCTCAACAACACAACTTCTCTACTTACACACTAACCTATCCCAAACAATTATTCACACAATAATCTAACAACAATACACAACTTATATACAAATGTATGATGACACAAACAACTTAGGTATCTAAGTTGCAATACTTCTTCTCTAGTTGTTGAAGGAGTATTCTTCTCTTGCACTTGAATGGAGGAAGCTTGGATCACTTGTAAACCAAAGCTTAAGATTATATGATCAAAGGGTTTTTGAAGATATGAAATGAGATTTATAACAGAAAGTTTTAGTGTGCAAAAGGTGAGTAAAAATCCAGGGGAAGGCTGGTATTTATAGGCAGAAAAACTGGACAGCTGGGAGCTACTGGAGCGTGGCCGGCCCCCTTAAATAGGGGGGGCGGTCCCCTTAATTTTAAGGGGGCCGCCTAGTATAATTAAGGGGGCCGCCCAAGCCGTCCGTTGCCCAGTTTTGTCTTTTTGTGGGGAAGGTTTTTCTGGAACATTTTTACTGATTTTGGTTAAAAATTTGAATTCATAAATTTATAATGAATTAAACCTTTTTATTTATTACCAAAAATGTTTTTCTAAAAGATATAAAATGTTTTAGACATTTTATAAAAAATCTAGTTATTAAGAAAATGTTCCTTTGATCATATAATGCATTAAGCATTAGTTCATTCATACCTTAAGTGATTTTAGTTGTAGAAGTGAATATTTACAACTAAGTACTTGTTTATTTTATAAGTTTATGTTTTAATGAGTTTACATTTTGTGATCATCAAAACATAGAGATATGAATAAATATTGATAATGTTTCTAGGCATTATTTATGTCAACAATCTCCCCCTTTTTGATGATTACAAAACCTAAACTCATTAAATCCAAAAGATTTTTTTGGACAAGTATTTGGTGAGTTTATATTCACTTCTCCCCCTTTTTGTAGAATCAAAAAGGTTAAGCCGACAAATTTAGACGTGAAATTTATCGGGACGAAAACTCCCCCTTGATGTTTACTCCCCCTCGTTCGAGGGCACCAAGGAGACGAGCTATGGAAATCTTGGCTGCAAAAACAAGTTAGGAGACACAAGATACATGCATAGCAAAAATATTTAAAACAAACAACTAATTTATTCATGCATTCAAGATGATCATATATAACATATGAATCATCATTACATTACATAAAATACTTAAAACATAACGATTACAACATAACTAGAAACACTAATGGTCCTCATATTGGCAAAGAGAGCGATTGGACTTGCTTGCGACACAAAAGGGTGAGGGATTTTATTTTGAGGCGGAAAGCATGTGGATGGGTTTTAGTTATGTGATGGTGAGGGATATAAAGCGGATCCAGTGATGTTATATCATTGTAGGGGAGGAATGGGATGAGGACGAGTGAGTAAATATTCGATCCAAGAAATATCTTCACTTAAGTGGAGAATTTGTTTTTGAAGAATTTGTTTTTGAAGGAAGATGCAACAAGGGCAATAGTGGGTGTGGTTTGTAACTTGATCCAAGTTAAGAGAGTGGGGTAGGCAATTTGAGTAAGGTGAGGATGGAGGTTGTCCCTTGTTGCGTTGTGTGAGGTGCATAGCAAGGAGATCACTAAGATCATGGATTTGGTTAATCTCTTCATGAGACTTTTGCCTTTCATGAATGGGGATTTGGTTATTTGGTGGAAATGGATGGAATTGGGGTGTATTATTTGAGGAAAAGTTTGATGTTTGACCAAGGTGATGAGGGTTTTCAAGGATTCCATTGAAGTTGGTTTGATGTTTAGGGGAGTAGTTTGGAATGAATGTGGATGTTTGGCCAAAATGATAGGGTTTGTGAAATGGTTCAATGGAATGAGGTTGTGATCTTGGAGAGTAGTTGGGGATGAATGATGATGGAGGTGTTGGTTGTCTAGTCGCACCATTTGTGATAGGCTTGTGGTGAGGGTGAGGTTTTCTTTTCCACCCGGGTTTTAAGGTCATCCTTGCTAGCTTTGAGGTTTTTGGTTTTGGGTTGATAGGAGAAGACATGATGGGATGATTGAATGTGGTGAGATATGGGGTTATTTATAGTGGAGGATTTGTGTGGTTTAGGAATGGATAGGCTTGTTGGGTGATTAGGGCAAAATGTGTTTGTGAATTTTGGGTAAGTATAGGATCAAATGGGCTAAAAAGCAGAAAAAGATTCTGTGAACCCGACCAGCAGATGGCCGGTCCCCTTAATTATGGGCGGTCCCCTTAATAATTAAGGGGGCCGCCCATCTGGTACCTTTCTGGGTTCCAGAAATGGGTTTTTCTGCAGAAATAGGTGAGGATGGCTATGTTTTGAGCTTCTGATTTTAGGCAAGTCCCACTCTTTGAGGCAATAGAGAAACATATTAAGCATGCATGGCATATATGTTAAACAAACAAGCAAGCAATAAGTTATGTCTAGCAATTTAAAGAATTAAGGCAATTAATCATCTAAGGCAAGGGTAATGGAGCAAAGGCACTAGAAACTAATGGGGAATAGGTGATGGAACAATTGTGAGGATATGATTAATAAGCTTGTTCTAGTGTGTGCCTATATGCAACAAATGTGGAGATGTGATTGTTTCGACTTCTAAATGCAAAAATTTCCTAAGAAACAATCCAAGTTCTCCTTGATTTGATTTTGCTCAATGTATGAATATCAAAGATATATATTAGATTATATACTTTGACAATTCATGTGAAATCTTATGCATGAAAAAAAAATATTTTTAGCATTATTCAACAATGTAAGGAAAATGGTTTTCATGTGTTTTCCTAGATGTGAGAATGATTTGTAGAAAATATATTGGGTTTTGTTTATAAATATGTTTATGCAAAAAAAAAAATCCCAATCTTTTGTTTTGTGCAAAACAGATTCCTAGACTCAGATGAGAGAAAGAAAAATAATTTTACAGACAGATGGCCGGTCCCCTTAATGACAAGCCGGTCCCCTTAATATTTAAGGGGACCGCCTTTATAATATTAAGGGGTCCGCCCATCTGGAAAAAAAAATTGTACCAAAAGTGCAGAAGATTTAGTCAATTTGTTCCATCATCCCTAGGCCTAAACGTAAGTGGTTAAAGAGTTCACGCTTAAGGGGCTTAGTGAATATGTCTGCTAAGTTATCTTCCGATGCAACCTTTTCTATAGATATTTTTCCTTTTTGAACGTTATCGCGGAGGAAGTGGTGGCGTATTTCTATATGTTTAGTTCTAGAGTGTTGAACTGGATTCTTACTTAAATCTATAGCACCTTTGTTATCACACATAATTGGGACATTATCTAACCTAATGCCATAATCTACGAGAGCTTGTTTCATCCATAGTGCTTGTTGACATGCCTTTCCAGCGCTTACATATTCGGCTTCTGTAGTAGAAATAGCAAGCGTGGTTTGCTTCTTCGAGAACCAAGATGTTAGACAACATCCCATGAACGTGCAAATTCCGCTAGTGCTTTTTCTATCCACTTAGTCTCCCGCATGATCCGAATCCGCATAGACGATGGTTTCTATGCCGGATCCCTTAGGATATGATGAAGCGAAAAGTGTACTGCTTTTAGGGGTCATTTAAGCCCTAAATCGTATTTATTTGATCAAATATTGCCCTAAATCGTTCCTTTTGTCATTTTAGGTACTTTGAAGAAGAAATCTGGAAAAGGAAGCATTTTGGACGTTTTTGGAGCATAAAAGTGAAGAAAACGACAAAGTCTCCAAAGCTGCTGGAAAAGTACACTTGACGGCGTCAAGGATTGCTCCTGACGGCGTCAAGGCTTGGCAAAAGAGGTGGATATGAAAAATACACATGATAAGCCAGGGAGTTTTACAAAGGAAGTCTGACGGCGTCACCCTTTAAGGTGATCAAGGCCATCACGGTTTAACTTAAAGAGAGACGGCGTCAAGCTCATTTCTGACGGCGTCAACCCTTGATAGGCCAGAGCGGATTTTGGAGCACTAAAGAGGGACGGCGTCAGGAAGACCATCCGGGAACCCTAGACACGGCGAGGTGACGGCGTCAAGATCTATAACGTGACGCCGTCAGCCACTAAGTTCTATATATAGTTTTGCAATTTTTTGTCATGTGTGTGCAACTTTGTGAGGAGAAAACCCTAAGACGAATTTCTGCCATTTTTTAAGGGTTTTATACCCTTGGATCTCCCATGTTTAATTGAAGATAAGTATTCATTTAATCAATCAATATGTCTATGTGTTGTTTGATTATATCTTGTTCTTGTCTTTTAATTAACATGCTAGGCTAGATTTATCTTGTGTTTGCTTAGATCTAATGAAACCTAACTATTGATTATTGGTTATTAGTGTGTTATTGATTGTATTGGACGATTGTTTATCGATGTTAGGCTTAAGAAAACTGGCTAACCTCCTATTCGGTAACTTGCTTGAACGTCTTAAGAAACATGAACCAATGCGTACTAAGGTTTTTATGGTTGTATTTAATGCATGAGCGAATTCTATTGATCCCATGTTAGGAGCTTCTTAGCCGGCTCGACATAGGAGTGAAGTAGGAGCTTGTAGAGTTGGGGAAGTACGTACGCCACCCCACGATTGGTATTAAGGAATACACCCGTCATCCACACAATTAATACATACTAATCAACCGGTAAAAGATAGTTAGAGAGTAAGGAAATCTAAGTAAACACATTTCTCTCCATATAAGTTTCACAACCTTTTCATTTTCAGTTATTTTATTTTATTTGCAATTGTAGTTATTTGGGTTAGTTGACTAGCAACTAATTCCGCCCACTCATTCAAAACCCGAGATTTTACTTGCTTTCATAAAAATATAAAAATACAAAAAGAATCTTCTCTCACCCTTAGACCTATTAGAGTAGTTTTTCAATCCTAACGACACTATTCCCCTAGAGAACGATCAATCCCCCGGTACTTGCCACTTCACTATACTACATCGGTCAGGTACACTGCCTGGTGGGGATTGCAAGCTTCTCGAGATCCCTCGAGAGGTAAAACCTGTTGTAAGGTCGCAAAACCACGCATCAAGTTTTTGGCGCCGCTGCCGGGGAATAGTTATTGTTTAGGTTGAATTTTTATTTTATTAGGTCTACTCACTAGATTCCTTTCTAGTGAGATTTTTTATTTTATTTTTCTAGGATTTCTTGTAGTCTATCTTTTTCTTTGTGCCCTTTGTTTGTAAAACCATTTTCATTTGTCACTATGATGGATGAAATTCCATTTAGATCATTGACAATAGAGGAACAATTATATTTCACCAATAGATTTGTTTCCTATCATTCCTATGAATTTTTGTGTGATCTTTGTGATTTCCAAAAGGAGTTAGGGGTAAGGTTAGATGGGTTTAATGAATTCTATGCATGTGAGATTTCTATTAGACGAGCATTATCTGGATCAATTCCTTTTAGTCAGGCCCTTTGGATGAATTTTGAGGAAAGCTTCCTAACCATGACCCATAATTGGAACAAATTGGTGGATTTGTATGAGCAAAGAGACCTAGTTTCTAAGAACATGGACTTAGAATCAAACCAAGATTCTGAGATGGTTAGTTGCATGAGTGGGATAGATTTCACCAAAACATACGACACACATGAGGGTAGAGTTGAGCCACCTAGCTGCATGTCATGGTTAGGCCCTACCATAATACAAGATGAACACATTGGTGATCTTAATGTGATGGAGGATATAGTAGAGAACCCAAGCCCACCAAGTACCCACAAGTCCTACCATCATTTGAGGCACACACACCACCCATGACTTACCCGGAAGAAGTAGAAGAGACTATAGGAACCCCAATAGAGGTAAAGCCCTTAGACCAAACAAAACTAGAAGAAATAGGTTTGAATACTTGTAGTCATAACCTTTCTTTTAGTTCTATGGAAGTTCCTAGTTTTAATGAACCGGAGCCTCAACCAAAACCGTTACCTAATCTTCCATCCTTTGATGTGAATTTAGGAATTGAAAAAGGTCCCGATCCACCCATCAAACCATATAGTCCGGGTAGTGTTACGCTGAAGGTATTAGACTCTAAGCCTTGTAGAGAGGAAGCTAACATAGGAGTGAACCATGACCTTACATACTTACATCACCCATTTATGATTGATCACAAGAAACATTATGGGTTTAAACCGGGTTTATTAGGTCGAAGTGGATTCTTAACTTGGAGTCTCTCGAAGTTGATAGAAGATGATCCCTTTCTAGGAGAAAATCTTAATCCGCCCACTAACCCAATTGAATTAGGTAAGGTTATGATGATAGGATCCCGCACCTTTGAGCATATAATTCACCCGTCACTCTTTCCTCACGTGGCATATTTCCACCCTAAGGGTGTGTATCGCTACTTTCACCCACACTTAATCCTAAGTGTAGGGAAAACCTCCCCTATTTCCGTTAAATAAGGGCAGAGTCAGGCTCGTGACTCGAACAAAAACAAGCGCTTCTTGGGAGGCAACCCAAGCTTTATTTGCTTTGTTTGTTTGTTTTGTTTGTTTGTTTGATTTTATTTGCTTCCGTATGTATGTTTTATTTTTATTATTATTGATTCATGTTCGAAACTAAATTGTGAAAATGCTTTATCTTGTTTTTAACTTCGTCTTAACTACATATAAAGGTATTTTGCAAAAGTTAAGTGTAAGGGAAATCCAAATCGGTTTATTAGAACAAATGAACATGAATCATAACAATAATAAATTAACATACATATTAGTATTTGTTTGAGTCAAATGCTTGTATCGAGTCATAATGATATTTTGCAGGAATTCCAGGAAGTAAGGTATAGG
The DNA here is from genome assembly GCA_021014915.2 of Artemisia tridentata subsp. tridentata. Lineage (NCBI taxonomy): Eukaryota > Viridiplantae > Streptophyta > Magnoliopsida > Asterales > Asteraceae > Artemisia > Artemisia tridentata. Next base: position 186,049,493 of record CP139509.1, on the reverse strand, counting down.
TTTTTCCAGAAATTTTCCGGAAACTTAACATGAGAATTCTGTCAGATCATTTCTGACGGCGTCAGGATTTATAACCTGACGGCGTCAGGTTTTAATTTTCTGAAATTTTTGAAAGTTTTGTTTTCATAAAAAGTTTTTATTAAATCTCTAACTTATAAACTCCAGGAATCTGCAAAATTATCATTCCACAAGCATTATATCCTTATATATAGAATTTATCCCGCCGATGTTATGCAGGTTTTCGTGTTTGTTTTCTCAGGTTTAACAGGTTATTTTGGACAAGGAGATGTATGTGGAATCAAGCTTTTGGCGATGCATTAGTCTTGGAGCTTCTACTTTCTCTTGGAAGAAGATCTAACCATGTTACTTCTTTATCCACCGAACGAATCAGGGGAGTATTTGATTTCATTCTTTTACCTTATTTACTTTTACATCTTGTTATTTGAACATTGGGGACAATGTTCATCTTAAGTGTAAGGGGGGGGGGGTAAAATACGATACTTTAGAGAATGCAATTGCACTTGATTTTTGTTTGTTTAATGGTAGATGTGTAATAAAACTGAGAGAAATACCTGTTAGGGCAATTTTAATGCCAAATTTAAATTTTTTTTACAACATATAGGAGTGAAACTTTGATCTTAACGAGCGTCTCATGGATAGGAGTTATATGACTAGCACAAAAAAACCGTACCACTAAAAAATTTTCCACCCCCAAATATGTGAGGTTCGCCCCTAGAATTGGTAGGAAAAGCATTTATGCTATGATGTGTGTACCGGTAGCACTTAGATTCTAGAACTTGCGTTAGGACCATTCCGAGGCCACAAGTGAGACTACATTCGTGTAGTTAGATTTACTACATGATAAGAGACATTAGGATTAACCCATTGTTTTACACCTGTGTTTTTGTTATAATTACTTTGGCTACATTGGTCAAGTAATTCTCCCACACCCTTTGCGTTGTACCCATTTTTGGTACACGATACCCCTAGTACACCCCTCAGAGCCTATCTTTTCGTTTCGACCTTTAAGCATTTTACTTAAAGGAAGAATTTGTTTACACCCCACTTAAATGTACACCCAAATCGCCTTAGCCTACCTTGTATGCACTCATTTTTAGTGCATTATTGTTACAACATTTGTTTAAACCCCAAGTTAATTATCTAATTGATTACATGGTTGCTAAGTCGAGTCATATCCTTGTACATATTATTTTGGGACGATTGGGACTCATGGGTAAAGTACTAGTGTAATGGAGTAATGGGGAAGAACAACATTATTACCCCCATATGTGCTAAATATTTTAAAAGTACTCCAAGTGTTTCGATTATCTTAATTCGAGTCGATAGAATAGTTATTTGTAAAGTTATGTAAAAGTTCAAGTGTAAGGGGAATGCAACGCCCCTATGATGTATTATTTTGGATGGTAGGGCAAGAGTGTATGAAAAAAAAAAAAAAAAAAAAAAAAAAAAAAAAAAAAAAAAAACGAAAAAATCAAGAAAAAATAAATAAAAAAAAAAATGAGAAAAAGAAAAGTAGAAAAAACATACGGACTACCATCCCGTTTCATTTTATGTTTATTTTATGTTTTTGTTATTTTGTTTTTAGCATAAGTCGAGTCTAGTCTTGGCTTAGCAACGCCATATTGTACGTGTAATTAATCAAGATCTTTAACTCGCCACCAGTAAAATATCCCTTATCCAACAAAACCGTGTTTATCATATCCCTACACCTAACGTTATAACCCATGTAAAAGCCCTCTTTGATAGTTTATCTTAGGTGCTTACGCCTAGTGGAGGAGGTTTTCGATCCTTTCCCAAGCCTATGGTAATCTATTTGCTATGACAGGTAGTGAGAGATATTATCCATTTTCATTTATGAGATATACTTTTATGACACCTGAGAGATGTGAGTATCTAAACACTACGTGTGAGGTGCTAGTTTGTAATCTCCGTGCTTATTATGATTAAAGTGGAACGACTATTTGTTGTAATTACTTTTATATTAGCGTTAAATGACCCCTAACTTGTATTTTGATTAGAATAAAAGCGCATTTGCTTGAGGACAAGCAAATCTCAAGTGTAAGGGTATTTGATGAAGCGAAAAGTGTACCGCTTTTAGGGGGTCATTTAAGCCCTAAATCGTATTTATTTGATCAAATATTGCCCTAAATCGTTCCTTTTGTCATTTTAGGTACTTTGGAGAAGAAATCTGGAAAAGGAAGCATTTTGGACGTTTTTGGAGCATAAAAGTGAAGAAAACGACAAAGTCTCCAAAGCTGCTGGAAAAGTACACTTGACGGCGTCAAGGATTGCTCCTGACGGCGTCATGGCTTGGCAAAAGAGGTGGATATGAAAAATACACATGATAAGCCAGGGAGTTTTACAAAGGAAGTCTGACGGCGTCACCCTTTAAGGTGATCAAGGCCATCACGGTTTAACTTAAAGAGAGACGGCGTCAAGCTCATTTCTGACGGCGTCAACCCTTGATAGGCCAGAGCGGATTTTGGAGCACTAAAGAGGGATGGCGTCAAGAAGACCATCCGGGAACCCTAGACACGGCGAGGTGACGGCGTCAAGATCTATAACGTGACGCCGTCAGCCACTAAGTTCTATATATAGTTTTGCAATTTTTTGTCATGTGTGTGCAACTTTGTGAGGAGAAAACCCTAAGACGAATTTCTGCCATTTTTTAAGGGTTTTATACCCTTGGATCTCCCATGTTTAATTGAAGATAAGTATTCATTTAATCAATCAATATGTCTATGTGTTGTTTGATTATATCTTGTTCTTGTCTTTTAATTAACATGCTAGGCTAGATTTATCTTGTGTTTGCTTAGATCTAATGAAACCTAACTATTGATTATTGGTTATTAGTGTGTTATTGATTGTATTGGACGATTGTTTATCGATGTTAGGCTTAAGAAAACTGGCTAACCTCCTATTCGGTAACTTGCTTGAACGTCTTAAGAAACATGAACCAATGCGTACTAAGGTTTTTATGGTTGTATTTAATGCATGAGCGAATTCTAGTGATCCCATGTTAGGAGCTTCTTAGCCGGCTCGACATAGGAGTGAAGTAGGAGCTTGTAGAGTTGGGGAAGTACGTACGCCACCCCACGATTGGTATTAAGGAATACACCCGTCATCCACGCAATTAATACACACTAATCAACCGGTAAAAGATAGTTAGGGAGTAAGGAAATCTAAGTAAACACATTTCTCTCCATATAAGTTTCACAACCTTTTCATTTTCAGTTATTTTATTTTATTTGCAATTGTAGTTATTTGGGTTAGTTGACTAGCAACTAATTCCGCCCACTCCTTCAAAACCCGAGATTTTACTTTCTTTCATAAAAATATAAAAATACAAAAAGAATCTTCTCTCACCCTTAGACCTATTAGAGTAGTTTTTCAATCCTAACGACACTATTCCCCTAGAGAACGATCAATCCCCCGGTACTTGCCACTTCACTATACTACATCGGTCAGGTACACTGCCTGGTGGGGATTGCAAGCTTCTCGAGATCCCTCGAGAGGTAAAACCTGTTGTAAGGTCGCAAAACCACGCATCAGGATACCATAATCCTAAGTGTATAGTGCCTTTAATGTATCGGAAGATACGCTTAACCGCTTCTAGGTGAGAGGTTTTGGGATCCTCTTGAAAGCGAGCACAAAGGCAGACACTAAACATGATATCCGGTCTACTTGCCGTTAAGTATAGTAAACTACCTATCATTCCTCTATACTTAGTTTTTTCTACGGACTCACCCTCTTCATCTCTTGTGAGTTTTACCTCCGTAGACATTGGTGTTTTCATGGGCTTAGCGTCTTATAATCCAAATTTCTTGAGCATTTCCTTAATGTACTTAGATTGATTAAAAAATATTCCATCTTCTAATTGTTTTATTTGTAATCCTAGGAAGAAATTAAGTTCACCCATCATACTCATCTCAAACTCATCATGCATGATTTTGGCGAATTCATCACACATATCCTGACAAGTCGATCCGAATATAATGTCGTCGACATATATTTGGACAATGATGAGATTTGGGCTTTTCTTTTTCGTGAAAAGAGTGTTATCTACCATTCCCATGGAATAATCATGTTTAATAAGAAATGCTTTTAATCGATCATACCAAGCCTTGGGAGCTTGTTTGAGTCCATATAAAGCTTTCTTGAGTTTATAAACATAATCAGGTTTTGCGAAGTCAATGAATCCTGGAGGTTGTGCCACGTATACCTCCTCATTGATAAAACCGTTAAGGAATGCACTTTTCACGTCCATTTGAAATAACTTAAAGTCTAGGGCGCATGCATAGGCAAGAAGTATCCTTATAGATTCTAATCTAGCTACGGGGGCATAAGTTTCGTCATAATCAATTCCTTCCTGTTGATTATAACCTTGGGCAACTAACCTAGCTTTGTTCCTAGTAACTATTCCATTTTCATCTAACTTATTTCTATAAACCCATTTAGTTCCTATGATGGTCATGTTCATGGGATTTGGGACTAGTTCCCAAACGTCATTAGTCTTAAATTGATTTAGTTCTTCTTGCATAGCCATAACCCAACTTTCATCTTTTAATGCCTCATTTATATTTTTAGGTTCTATAGTTGATAGGAAACAAAAGAAGTTATTTTTATCTTGAGCTTGTGATCTAAGGGTTCTTTGATTTAGGTTTCCTATTATATTATCTAATGGGTGTGATTTAGATTCCTTAACATTTACAATTTCGTTATCTCCTAATGTTATATCAATATTATCATCGCCTAAGGGTTTAATTTTACTAACCTCAATAGCTTCTTCTTCAACTAGGTCATCATCTTCTAGGGGCAATGTCTTAGGTGGTGGTGGAGTTTCATCAAATGTTACATTTAAGGACTCTTCTACTTTCATAGTGTGTTTATTAAGTATTATGTATGCTTTACTATTTTGCGAATACCCTAGAAAGATTCCTTCGTACGACTTAGGATCAAACTTAGTAAGGTAATCTTTTGTATTGAGAACAAAACATTTGCTCCCGAATACCTTAAAGTAATTTAGATTAGGTTTTCTACCTCTTAATAACTCATATGGGGTTTTTCCTAAAATTCGCCTAATTGAGACTCTATTTATTATATATGTCGATGTATCTACGGCGTGACACCAAAATTTTTGTGGGATAGATTGTTCATTTAGCATTGTTCTACTCATTTCTTGTAAGGTTCGATTCTTTCTTTCTACTACCCCATTTGATTGTGGAGTGCGAGGAGCGGAGAAATTGTGAGATATCCCATTTAAATCACAATATTTTCCGAATTGCACTTCGTTATCAAATTCCCGACCATGGTCCGTCCTAATTGATACTATAGAACATCCTTATTTATTTTGAATCATTTTACTAAATATTTCAAATTTATTAAAGGCTTCGGTTTTATCACTTAAAAATCTAGTCCACGTGTATCGTGAATAGTCATCTACAATTACTAAGGTATAACGATTACCTTCGTAACTCCGCACAGCGGATGGACCAAAAAGGTCCATGTGTAATAATTCTAGGCATCTAGTAGTGGAGACTATATTCTTAGCTTTGTGACTAGCATGTGCTTGTTTTCCTATTTTACATGCATCGCAAAAGTGTTGGTCATATCTTAGGTTAGGAAAGTTTCTAACTAATTCTTTAGAGGCTAGGGATTGTATTTGTTGCATATTTGCGTGACCTAATCTTCTATGCCACAATGTAGAGTTCTCATCTAAGGTTGCTAGACATATTTTATCTTCCGGTTTATTTCCTAGTTTCATAACATATACGCCACCTTTCCTAATTCCTCTACCTATGACCTTTCCGTCCTTAACTATTTCGCTATCTTTACTTGTAAAAGTAACCCTACACTTATTATCACATATTTTTCATATACTAAGCAAGTTATATGTTAAATTATCTACATGCTCAACATTTTCAATAGTTAGGGAGTCTTGAGAGATCGTACCTTTGCCAATGATTTTTCCACGAAAATCACTACTGAAAATAACATTACCTCCGTTGTATGCCTTGTAGGAAGAGAATAGCTTCCGGTTCCCCGTCATGTGCTTCGAGCATCCACTATCCTTAATCCATTCGTCAGGCTCCAAATTTATCCCTAGACATATTTCATCGGTGGCTTGAGCTACAAGGCACTTTTCGTCTTTTGCTTTGTCCGCTTCATCTTTGTCGCTATCACTCCATGTTCCACTAACAAATGCGCTTTCGTAATCATAACCCGGTGGCTTTGAACATTCGCCAATGAGATGGTTTTGGCTTCCACATCTAAAGCACTTTCTTTTCCCGTAGTTATCATTTCTATTTCTTTGAAGCGATCTTCTTTCATCTCGCGGTTGTCTCATGAATCTTCCTCGTCTCTTGAAGAATTTCTTGAATTCTCTCACGGCCATTGCATATTCTTCGTCTTCACTATCGTCACTTGAATCATCGTCATCACTAAGATCCTTTTTGGCTTTTAGCGCGAGAGACTTGATTTGATCTTTCTTGCTCTTGACCGTTTCCGAGTCCCTCTTTATAATTTCTTCATGAACCTTCAAGTTGCCAATAAGTTCATCAAGTGATAACGTCATCAAGTTCTTTGACTCTTCAATCGCCGTGACCTTCGCGCGCCATTTCGGATGTAATGCCCTAAGAAATTTCCTTACACAATTTTTGCTAGAAAAAGTCTCATCAAGTGCTTTTAAACTTGTGATGATTGTGTTAAATTTAGCAAATGCATTGTCAATAGATTCCTCTTCAGGAATTGTAAATTGTTTATATTGTTGAACAAGAAGATCTATTTTATTATCTTTGACTTGATTATTACCTTGGTGAGTGATTAGTAAAGAATCCCAAATCTCTTTTGCGGTTTGACACATAAAAATTCTTTCATATTCTTTGCGTGGCAACGCATTATAAATTACCATTTTAGCTTCATTATTTTTTGCTAGTTTCTTTTTCAAATCATCATTTTGTTTTTCAAAAGGTACAACTTCATCTATTTTAGTTAAAGGATTATGTTGAATGGGGGGGAAATCACCATAGGTAATAACATGCCAAAGATCAAGATCTTTTAATTTCACATAAGTTTCAAATCTATTTTTCCAATATAAAAATCCATCACTTTCAAATAGTGGTAGTCTTTGCATAGATTGCCCTACTAAATATTTTTCAGATTCCATAGATCGTTTCAAGTTTTAAAATACAGTTTATTTTAAAAATCTTGTTTGACGTGGCTCTTGATACCAATTGTGGAAAACTAGAAGGGGGTTGAATAGTTTTACGTCTTTTTTATTTATATTATGAAAACTTTGTTTACTTTTAAAAACTTAGATTCGAATTTATGTGAACTCACTTCTTAAACAATATGAACAAATATAAGTAAATATAAGTAAGCAATGCAAGTATAAATATGAAATGAAAGATAGAGATGGAAAGATCTAACCGAGAGACAAGAGATTTATAGTGGTTCGGCTACAAGGACACCTTCCTTGCCCTACTCCACTCCCCGAGCACCTAACTCGAGAGTTCACAACACTAAGTCAACAAGCTCCCTTATGGCGGAGAAAACCTTACACAACTTTAGCTTACACCGGCTTAACGACACAAAGCTAGATGTCGAGTTCTAATCGTAGCTAGAACCAATCTCACAACTTATACACGACTTAATCACACCTTCTTCTTCACGACTTCTTCACGACTTCTTCACGACGTCTTCACGACTTCTTCACGACTTCTTCACTATGACTTCACAACTTAGCACACCCTATGTACACTTCTACTTCTTCACACCTTTACTACTTACACACCTCAACAACACAACTTCTCTACTTACACACTAACCTATCCCAAACAATTATTCACACAACAATCTAACAACAATACACAACTTATATACAAATGTATGATGACACAAACAACTTAGGTATCTAAGTTGCAATACTTCTTCTCTAGTTGTTGAAGGAGTATTCTTCTCTTGCACTTGAATGGAGGAAGCTTGGATCACTTGGAAACCAAAGCTTAAGATTATATGATCAAATGGTTTTTGAAGATATGAAATGAGATTTATAACAGAAAGTTTTAGTGTGCAAAAGGTGAGTAAAAATCCAGGGAAGGCTGGTATTTATAGGCAGAAAAACTGGACAGCTGGGAGCTACTGGAGCGTGGCCGGCCCCCTTAAATAGGGGGGCGGTCCCCTTAATTTTAAGGGGGCCGCCCAAGCCATCCGTTGCCCAGTTTTGTCTTTTTGTGGGGAAGGTTTTTCTGGAACATTTTTACTGATTTTGGTTAAAAATTTGAATTCATAAATTTATAATGAATTAAACCTTTTTATTTATTACCAAAAATATTTTTCTAAAAGATATAAAATGTTTTTGACATTTTATAAAAAATCTAGTTATTAAGAAAATGTTCATTTGATCATATAATGCATTAAGCATTAGTTCATTCATACCTTAAGTGATTTTAGTTGTAGAAGTGAATATTTACAACTAAGTACTTGTTTATTTTATAAGTTTATGTTTTAATGAGTTTACATTTTGTGATCATCAAAACATAGAGATATGAATAAATATTGATAATGTTTTTAGGCATTATTTATGTCAACAGTTTGGATTTTGAAATGTTTTTATGTAAACGGACAATGTTATCCCGCTTTCCTATGCTTGTGCTGTATACCAATTTCTTAGCACCTCAATGCTTGTTTTTTTCTTTCGCTGAACCAAATTTTGGGGGTGTTAAACACATTATTTCAACACCAAATAACATAACACAAAAAAAACACACCGGTATCATAACACCAAATAACACCACCTTTTGGGACCCACCCTTTAAAAAAAATAAAATTTACAAATTAACCCCTTAACTAATATTTCAATCATTAAATAAACCATTCACTAATATTTTATTCATTAAAAACTAATACAAATTACAAAATACTTAAAAGAAACATACTTAAGTTTAAAAAAGACATGCGCAAATTTAAAAACTAATATATAAACTAAATAAACATGACTAATCGTCATCTACTTCCATAAAATCGTCACGTTCACGCCAAATATGCTCCATAAGGCGGTGTTGGAGATTAAGATGAACATCTTTTTCACGTATTTCTTTTGCCTTTCGACGACGCTTATCACATCTGTCAATCCATCTGTCTTGTATATGTCTAGTCGGTCATCAAACGCTCGTCTGCAAGTTCACGTTCACGGGGAATTGGGTTACGGGTTAACCGAAAAGATGATTGGGCTTCTTCTTCTTGTATTTGTTGGTACTCATAGGCGGCCATAATTGTTAAAGTGTCGGTTTCGTCTTCGATATCGGAAAGGGTCACATGTGCGGCGTAAGTTGCATGCAGATCCATTGTGAAAGAATTTTTTTTTATATAAAGATGGTTTTAATTTTGTGTGTGAAAAATGGTTAGATAAGACGGGTTTATATAGGTGGTTTTTTGGGGGAAAAAAAATTAAAAATTTGTTAAATAAAACTAGCCGCTTGGCTAGTATCTATTTTATTTATTATTATTATTATTATTTTGAAATCTGTCAAATATAAACTTTATTTTTTGGGGGGGGGGGGGGGGGGGGGGGGTTTGTAATTTTTTTTTTTTTTTTTTTTTTTTTTTTTTTGAATCATAGTAGCCGTTGGAAGGCTTATTTTGTCACTACACTACATACGTTACAACGTACGTTGTTCTAGCAACGCAAACCATAACGCAGGATCAACGCCTCAATGCTCGGAGTGGACAACGGATGCATAACGCCGTTGATGTGATGCTATGTAGACCATAACGCCTCGCCAGCATTATGGTTCCCTCTGCTCTTAACCTCTAGTCCTCTACCACCGTGACACAAGTTAGAAATTCCAAAATTCATCAATTACAAACCCAATTAACTTTACCTTCCAAAATTCATCAATATCATACATAAACAAATGGGTATAATTAAAAAACCCCAAAATTAATAATTATCTTAAAAAATACTCGACTTTCAAATTAAAAAAAAAAAAAAAAAAAAAAAATCCCAAAAATCCCAAGTTTGATATCTTTAAAACCCCAACTAGGCATAATTGCATATATATCCCTCCCAAAGTAAATAATTGCATATATATCCTTTGTACAAGTTTTTTATGCACATAGTACAATGGTTTTTATGCATGCTTTGGATATATATGCAATTATGCATTTTCGGAAGGATATATATGCAAAAAAAAAAACCCCAACTACAGTATGAAACACACATTAAAGCCCATATCTGGTCATGGTCGTGGTTGACAGGTGGGGACGGCTATAAGTGGCTGGCCGACGGTGGTGAAGCATTTTCAGTAATAACTTTTAGAAGATTATGTGTTATATTAACAGTGGACACTCGTTATAACACGAATCATGCATAAGATCGTTCTTTACATTTCTATATGATTCATACGTATAAGAAATCATATCTTTATGTTTACTACGCATAGAAAGAAAATCAAATTCTTTATAATTTAAGAAATGAATAATGTTGTTTTACCTAAATATTTTTACTTATAAAACACAATGAAATCTATTAATTATTTTATTTAAATAATTAATTAAAATTTAACTCGATCACAAACTTCATCACTCTCATATTCACGTATGCATATTCATCCCTATGCACGAGTAATCTTATAGTATTATAACAAAATAAAACAGAAAGTGTCAACTAAGTGAACTAACCATAGATTGACACAACTGAGCATTGACTATACAGTACAAGTTCACATACATATCTCAACTCATTAACAAAAAAAAAAAACCTCTTTTGTGTATCTTTGAAAGATAGAGTAAACAAGTTTCACCAATATTCCTGCTAAATTTAACAGGGAAAACATAATCTAAAAGAATAAACGAATGAACATTAAGCCTTCAAATTCAAAGAATTGAATTGAAGCTTTCGATTGGATCAGATTCTTCAAGCATGGAGGCAGCCTGAAAGCTGTCTATGGCATCCGATAAACGTCCATCGAGCTTATGAACAAATCCTAAGTGAAGCCAAGCCATACGGTTGGTGGGTTCCAGCCGTAATGCATCTGAAAGCATGGTTCTCGCAACTGGTAACATTGGCAAGCCACGGTTCGACATAATAGCACCAAAACTGATCTTGGAAGGGACGTAATTGGACTCTACTAATAGAGAATTAACATAGGTGGCCATAGCTTCCTCTATTTCACCACGTCGCTGGTATATTGTCCCTAGTAGAGTTTGACAAAAAGATTGAACGTATGATTAGTTTCATACTTTTACATAAGACGTACCATATCTGAACATCTAATCAAAGACCAACGTTAAATGAATTTGAATATGTAGTGAATGTTTGGATGCCTGTTTCAAATGTGATTATGTGATACTGCATAGAATGCAAAATGTTGTCGTAGTAAAACATATTGTAACAAATAACAATTTGAGTGTACTTCTGCATTATGAGGTTGTAATGACCACCTTTATGGATGTAAATTGTACCTCAAAATTTATAGTTTTTAGTATTAGATATTTAGATACAATATCAGTAATTTTACTCTATCTTTCGATAACCAGTGTTGTTGCTGGTATTTTCAGACTGATTAGTCAAATTTAATTATGCACTCCTAAATAATATGATAATCATAAGTATCAGTCAAGATACTCACATAATAAGCTTTGCCTTCCATTCCACAAGAGAGACAAAGACCATAAGAAAATTGACTTTTAACAGATAAGTTCTAATGAATGAACCAAAAGTCATTCTTAAAGAATATTATTCAAAACATGACAAGTCATGCTTTTACATCATTGGCTTGCGTCCTAGTCTCTAACGAGCGTATTCACACGCGAGATACTAATGTGTTGAATCAATCAAAGAGTTCAACCCTACCCCAGTAAGATCTTAAAATAAGCGCGCAACACGTCTAACACAGGAAAATATAGTGCCTGAATTAACATCAGCTTTAAATGTACTCATAGATCAATATGTATTATGAAAAAAAGTATACAGAATACTAAGTCTTGGAATATACGTGTCGGGATCAAATAGCATTTAACAATCCCTGTATCCTAGAGAAAAAATTCCACTCTAAGTTTAGATATTCAAACCTGGTATTCCGAAATCTACAAACCTGACTAATTCTAAATTGTTTATGTCCAAATAGCATTCTAGAAAATACCATGGTCATCAATGTGTTATTAGAACTCATATGCAATTTCGATTTTAAATAGAAATTAGTCACGTAAGTGCACATGTGGGGCTATATGCCAATGCACAACTCTTACAATAACACAGACTAATTGTCATATAAATACACGTGGATATTGATAAATGATAATTAAGAGATTCCTAACCGTAACTTCTATGATAATGTTTTAATATAGTTCAGAAGTTCCGAAGGATGTCATACAATATCATTTAGAGACCCAAAGTTGGTATACTTCGCCATGACATCAACTTTGGCATCCAAAAGTCAATAAGTAAACGTCAAACTAAGCATTGACATGGAAATTGCTTTATTTTTGAGTCTTCCTTATGATCATTCCAAGAAACTAACAGTGTGTGGAATGGAAAGTATTAGTCTAAGTTGTTGAAAGTACTGAATATATAAATGGAATAACGCATATGTTCATCACTCTTTGGTCATGCCTACACCCAACATGAGGTCAATTTTGTTCTAAACTCCTAACTGTGAAGACTGTTTTTCACTTTTATATGAAGATTTTACTTTAAGTGATCATGTATCGTGTGAGTTTTCAGTTTGAGAGTTTGTAACACAATAGTGAGGTGCACCAAATAAAATAGTATAGTGAGTACAGGGAAACTGCCAACCATTGACAGCAACATCTTCTCCCATGTGGAATTAAGGAGTAACCAAAAGAATAGAGACACAATAGAGTTAAATAAACATCTTCTCACTTAGGTTAGGGTGTATATTAAGTGTAAAGTCCTCAGTAATGCAGGCTTTCCTAAATCCTGTGTTCCTTTACTTTCTAGCCCCTAACATTTGAAGCATAAGGAAAATGAAACAACTGGCAACACACTTTGAGTTCACCCCTAATTTGGTCGGTAGACTTCAAGCATAGTTATAAGCACCATTAAACTTTTGGGTACCGTTAGAATTGCATTGATAATTTAGAAGCCGTTATTTAATAGACTTCGCATTGAAATATGACTATAATAACCTTTTCTTCTGTAAAATGGGTAAACGGATTAGGTTTTCCCTATTCAGGTTACCTGGGAAGAAGGCGAGTCATTAACTCAAATGTATGCGGCCTAGCTAGGGAATCCCATGACCATTTCCGACCCTTCCCTGCCACCCTCGAATGTGCAACTAGTGAGGTTTGAACCCTTGACCTCTAGTGAGGTAGTCAAGTGCCTAACCACTAGGCCATTTGGTGGTGGTTACCCTTTCTTGTGTTTCGAGTAGAAAACACATTTGTACCTGGCCATACTCATCACCTACTCAACAGCCTATTTGACCCATTTCTTAACCATTTGGGAACCCATTTAATTCTATGCATTCCAATAATGGAGACCATTTCGGCACGTAAATATCTATTTTATGGTCAAAATTGGCCCAAATGATTACACAAATTGGGCTGGTATAGCCACGTGAACAAAAACTGTAAGTTATGTTAAAAAAACAAATACGAAGAACAAAAATAAAGATGGCTAAAGCTAACCTGGTGTGTACTGTGAAGTGGCCCATAAGATTTCTTTTGGGCTTGAACTAATGCGAGTAAGTGACGATACGTTTCAATTGCATCCAAGTGCCGTGACTGTGCTATTCTCAGTTTTGCTTTCAGTCTCAAAAGCGGTCCTTGATCCCACCTTACTGTTTCATCTAAAGCAGCATCAGTGACCACCTCTGCCTCCGAAAACCGTTGTTGTGCAGATAAAATCAAGGCAAGCGGGTCTCCAACCACGTAGCATGGACCCACCCGTAACATCAATATACTGTTTTGCTAACCTTAATGCACTATTTAAGTTCCTATGCATTGCATATTGTATTGCTAGTTCAAAAACAAGATCCGAGTTTTCAGGCTCTAATGAAATTGCTTCATCTAAAGATTTCAGTGCTTCAGATTGAAGATGTGATCGTTCATAATCTGATGATGAAACACTGGCTTGTTTACCATAACAAAGTCCTAAAACTCTTAGGCATACACCATTTAAATGTTTATTCCTTTTTTTACAATTATTCAATGCTCTTTGTGCATACTCGATTCCCTCTGCAGCCAGAAGCCCATCTTCACTGCATATTTTAGCAGCTAACAATAACGAAATTATGTCATCAGGTTTTTCGTGTTTATGAAGTCCTTTTTTTAACAAATCAAGTGCAGTTTTTCGCTGTCCAATCCCACTACAACAAAAAGCCAATGTTTTCCAAAGATCCACACGATGAATCACCCCAGGAATTACTTCCTCAAGTTGTTTTGCTAAAATTGGTGTTTGGCTGCAAATAGATAAGGCAAATGTGAGGTGCTCTACCACAGCCGGATCCCATTTCACCTTCCCGAGTGAAAAGTTTCTCATGCAAATCATTAAAAGTAAAATAGCTTCTTCGAAGTTGTTTTTTGGCATGTACGTACCCTCTACATGTGTAGACGTAGTAGGTGGGCCGGCTTCAAAACCACTGTATAATAAAAATGCTGCAAAGTTATTTTGAATTCGTGCACAAGTGTTGTTATCAAGGTTCCATTGAGTGAGGAGGGCACGTCTATACGAAGAAACGGCTTCTTCGTATTGACCGGCTTCGTCCCACAGTTGTGGGAGGAGCTCAAATACTCTGCTAATTGTTTCTTGTAATCTAGTATCTACAAATGCATCGGGAATCCCATGTGGGAATATCTTCTCTACTGCATCCAGCACTTTCTTACACTCTTCAGCAGCATCTACAAATAATTTAAGAATGATTTGTGTCAACTTTTAGTATAAGTGACACTTTTGACCAAATTAATTATTAAAGAGTCCATTCAGGTTATGTTTTATCTCTACGGTCAGACTATCTAAATTAGCTGAAAAAATTAAACGGGTCATATCATTCAAACTGGCTGAATGGCACAAAAAAGTGCATTAAAAATGAAGGTAAGATACTGAAAATCTTCTTTCAAATGTAGCATATACTGCTCAAGAGCTCATACCATTTATCCTGTCAAGTTTTTGAAGTGACTTGGTTTTCACGTATATGGCTTCAAGCACCAGATTGGCACCCTGCTGTGGGCCCGAAAGCCCTGACTCAGTGGGCGAACGTGCTTTTTTAGGTATCTTCTCTGTAGAAATCGATTGCAACCGCTGTATAGCAGCTTGAACATCAATACCTTCAAATACGCGAAAAGCTGCTTCCACATTTCCTCTTTGATATTCCAATCTTCCAAGAAGAGCTCGTGCTTCCTGTATTTTATTCCGTATGACATAAGCATTATGTGCTTAATGTGCAGAATCATAACCACATATTATTTTACATGTTAGCAAGTACTGTTTTACGACAGTGAACGGCCAAGAAAATTATCAAACAAAATCTGATATTATTCCTAAGCATACTGACATAGCTGCTGTGAAATCATACTAAAAGGAAATAGCTTTCCATGGATCCTCAATCCACATCTAGAACTAAAGTGTGCGTACTTATGTTACCGGCAAAGACGTAAGGAAATTTGTGTGGGAAAACATCGTTTGCAGGTTTGGACTTCCGGGTATCATAGTCACGGACAACGGAACGAATTTCGTCAACGATCCATTCAAAAGTTGGTGTGAGAAATTAAAGATTAAACAGATAAACACAGCGGTGGCCCATGCTCAGGCCTACGGTTTGGTTGAGGCGGCGAACAAAAGCCTCATGCATGGTATTAAAACACGGTTAGGGAGAGAACGAGCCGGATGGGTGGACGAACTACCGAACGTTCTATGGGCCTTCCGAACTTCCCTAAAAACAAGTAATGGGGAAACCCCTTTTAGTCTAACGTACGGCAGCGAAGCGGTCATTCCGGCTGAAATCGGAATGCCCACGCACCGTACCATGCTCTACAACCCGGAGGACAACGAGGAACAACAACGGTTAAACCTTGACTTGCTACAAGAAAGACGAGAAATGGCAGCTATACGAGAAGCCAAATATAAAACTAAGATCGAGCAGTATTACAACCAAAGGGTTCGTCCGATGTCCTTCAAGGTCGGAGATTTTGTTTACCGAAGAAACGAGGCCAGCAGGGTCGAAGACCAAGGAAAATTAGGACCTAACTGGGAAGGTCCATACCGAGTGGTCAAAGCCTACGGCAACGGCTCGTACAAGCTCCGAACTATGGAAGACCGAGAAGTACCTCGGACTTGGAATGCAAAGAATCTACGAAATTGTTTCTTGTAAAAATGGCATGCCAAAGTTTGTTAACATCTATGCATCTGTAGTTATTTTCCGATATACCATCGTATTATCCTCTAGTGACGTTGCAATAACATTAAAGCGGATTGTGGAAAACACTCCCTTCCTCGTGAGCGGATCGTGAAATCACTCCGCCTATAAACAAAACGGATTGTGGAAAACACTCCCTCCCTCGTGAGCGGATCGTGAAATCACTTCGTCTATAAATAAAACGGATTGTGGAAAACACTCCCTCCCTCGTGAGCGGATCGTGAAATTACTCCGTCTATAAATAAAACAGATTGTGGAAAACACTCCCTCTGTTACACCCATATCCCGATAAGGTACTAGTTATGTAAATAATATGTATTGTATAGTATAAGTGATATGAATTGGTTAGATAAATAAATATATGAGTGGTAAGTTAGAAAGAATGAAACCTTGAAGGACTAGTTTTGTCATATGAGCTAAGTAGTTTTATTAAATAACTTGCCTAGATAATTTTAGAAAAGTCCAGGCCTTTCTATCTTGGTCCCTTTTAGGTGAAGATCGGTTCATAAGAGAAAAGAGGAGGGAAGAGCAAGATTCTAATTAAGCTTAAATCTTCCATTGTTAAGTGATTAATCAAGCCTTGAGAACCCTCAATTGTGATCCTTTCATCAAGTAAGTGTTCTTCCCCAAAATTATGAAATTAGGGTTCTTGAAGTGAAAATTGAGTATGATAAGTTAAGGTTGATAATTTATGATTTGTTAGTTATTTAGCCTAATTTGAGATGATTGTGATATAGGAAACAAGTTGAAAGTTGGAAACCATTGCTAGTGAAGTTGTAGATTGAGAATCAAGGTAAGTACATTGGTTATAACATGTCTTTGTTAGCTTTATCATATTTTGGTATGATAATGGTTTATGTGTTAGCTTTATCATGTTTGTTTACATGATAATGGTGAAGGATAGGGTATAGGGTGCGTTAGCTAGTATGGATCCATCACTAGGTATAGCTTAGTTAGTCGTCGGGCTAACTATGGGATGAGGTTCGACCTTATGGGTTGATCGTGTTTAGGTCGACTATGTCGATGTGAGGTAAGTGCCCCTATATCGCTAGCTTAACTAGTGGTTAGACTAGTTATGGATATGTATGATGTTTAGCTTGTTATGCCAAGTACTTACTAAGCGTTTCGCTTACATGTTTAGTTGTGATGTTTTCTTGATAGGTACCGAAGGATCGAGCAAAGGTAAGGAAAAGGCGTAAGTGATTATGTAGTAGAAGACCGTTCTCTTTTGGACCAAGCATATTGAAGTTGGAAGCCCCCAAGTGTTCTTTTGTGTCGTGGGTACACTTCTTTTATATGGTCATTTTGTTAGTTCACGGTCATGTCTTGATGTTCATATGGTGTCTAAGTTAGAATTTGTATGGTTATAGTACTCATTAAGGGGTGTTTGGTATAAGCATGTTTCTACCCATTTTGAGATGTTAACGGGTCATGTATGCATGGAACGCTTTTGATATGTTAAGTTAATGGTTATGGTCAAGTTATTTGTGAATTGGTAGTAGTATAAATGGTCTTGTAGTGTAATGGGTCATTTTGGGTATTAATGCATAACCCGTCCAATTTTGAGGTACTATTACGGGTGGTCAAACGGGTGATGTTTTTGCATGAAATTAATCTTACGGACATACTAAAGGATTCTGGAAAGTTTCGTCAAGTTTCGAGTCCGGGAGGTCGGGTTTCCAGCCGAGGGTTTTGGATATGCATATTTGGGACAGTAGGGTCTGTCCAGAATTTATGTGGTGCAGGGTAGATACGGCGTATCTCCTTTGAGATACGGCGTATCAGGTGATGCGGCGCATCTCTTTTTGGGATATGGCGCATCGTAGCTATTTTCTTGAACTTTTCTGTCTTAGTGGGTCGATGCGGCGTATCTAATTCAATAGATGCGGCGTATCCGAGTTTAGGATAATACGGCGTATCACTTCAGATTGATACGGCGTATTGTCTCTCAGCTTTGATGCGGCGTATCCCTGAAATGGATACGGCGTATCTTGGTCTCAGAAGGGTTGTCAGGTTGTGTTAGAAAATTTAGTGAAATGTTTTGAAGAGTCTTCGATTTTGTGTTCTTGCAAGTATGTTTAAAAAGGTTAAATGTTATAGGTTTTGGTCATGAAATGAAGAAATTGTATGAGTCCGTTTTAGTCAATCGTTTCCGCGTATAAATGTCAACAATTTTTTGTATAAGTGGTCACGGGGCGTTACAACTTGGTATCAGAGCTTCGGTCTAAGAGATTTAGGATTTCCCCTTAGGATTTCCTAGACTTAGGCCTTGTGTAGATGTGTTTAGTATCGGTGTTTATTATTGTGTATTGTTTGGGTGATTTCGGGAACACATATGCTAAGTATTTTTATGACTACGCCTGGCCACCGTAGTGATAAAAATATGATACATATGTGAGAATGAAATCATTTAGGCTATACATAGATGATAAACTCTAGGGTGTTTAATATAAGGATAGATATGTCATTCATGCGTCGGCTATAATTGTGATTTTGTTTAATAGTGTGAATTGTTAAATTTCAGTTAATAGAAAAGATGGCGAATATCCGAAATAAGGAGGTGTTAAGGACGACCTCCTCCCGCCATGATGATGATGATTCAAATGATGAGGGAAATTCTAGTAGTGTCAAGTCAATGCCACTACCGGAAAATCTTAACCCTAAAAGTTTTACGAAAGATGAGTTGAAAGAATTGGACGTTTTGGTGATTAACAGAGTAGGAAGGGCTATCGAAAATGTTATGCCCTATTATGTCGACAAAACGACCGAGAATTTGCGAAAGATAATTCAAGAAGAAATAGAGAAGCTTAAGAAGAGTGGGGAATTAGTGAATGACTCGAATGCTAGACCCGGTGTAGGGAAGGAGAAATCCACTTATCGTGACTTCACTGCTTGTGCTCCACCCACATTTACGGGGACTCTCGATCCGTTAAAGAGTTCTAGATGGATTACTGATATAGAAGGGGCTTTTCGTACGAGTCGTTGTGTAGAAGAGGATAAGGTGAACTTTGCTACTAATTACCTTCGTGAACGGGCTAAAGTATGGTGGGAAGGCAAGGCAAACGAGAAAGGTAGTGCTTGGAGAGAATCGTGCACGTGGGATCAATTTAAGGAAGTGTTCATGAAAGAGTATGCTCCGCGGAGGAAATTGATAAAATAAGAGAAGCTTTCCATTCCCTTGTGCAAACTGATGAATCGGTGAATGAGTTGTGGGGAAAGTTTTGTGACATGGTACAATATTGCCCGGAGTATCTTAACAATGAGAGGCTTAAAGTTGACAAATTTCAAAGGATGCTCAAGGATGAAATTCGTACGATAGTGTCACCTTTCAAGTGCGCCGACATGGAGGATCTTCTAAGTAGGGCACGTACTCGTGAAGCAGACTTGGATAGAATGAAAGGCAAAGAGAAGAAGGACTTAAAAAGGAAGCAAGATCATCCATCAACATTTAGTAAGCAAGGCAGGTTCGATTTCACAAAGAAGGACAACACGGGGAAGTTACCTCCTAAGTGTAATAGGTGCGGTAAGAACCATATGGGAGAATGTAAATCCGGGATGAAGGGATGTTATAAATGTGGGGATACTAGCCATATTAGCAAGGATTGCACCAAGCCTTTGGTAATATGTTATGGGTGCAATGAAGAAGGACATAAGATAAGTGAATGTCCTAAGGCCAATCCTAAGCAAGCGAAGCCGTTTAAACCGATTAAAGGGGAAAAGGTTGAGGTTCCGCGGCCTACAGCTCGTGTTTATCAGATGAGTGCCGAAGAAGCAAAGTCGAGTTCAGATGTTGTCACAGGTATAATTCTCGTTAATTCTAAACCCGCTCGTGTTTTGTATGACTCTGGTGCAAGCGTGTCCTTTGTATCTTATAACTTTAGTAAAGAATTGTCCACCCGTTAGATAAGCTTCCAATACCTGTAGAAGTTGAAATCGCCGATAGTAAAGTTGTGGTAGTGTCAAATGTGTACCGTGATGTAGAAATAGAGATCGTTGAGAATGTTTTTAGGATCGATTTAATCCCTATAATGCTTGGAGAGTTTGATATTATTGTTGGCATGGATTGGCTTAGCAAACACAATGCCGCCATTCTATGCAAACAAAAGATCGTTAGAGTTGTGAATCCTAGTGGTCGAGAAATGATGATTTACGGTGATAAAAGGAAAGGCGAGTTAAAATTATGTTCCGTAATGAAGGCTAGGAGATACTTATCACGTGGTTGTCTCACTTTTATGGCACACGTGGTAGATACGAGTTTTGAGAAGAGAAGTATCGACGATGTTCCGATTGTTAATGAATTCCGTGATGTATTCCATAAGATTTACCGGGTATTCCACCTGACAGACAAGTTGAGTTCCGTATTGATCTTGTTCCGGGTGCTACTCCTATTGCCAAAACTCCTTATCGTCTTGCTCCATCCGAAATGAAGGAGTTAATGAGTCAACTCCAAGAGTTACTTGACAAGGGTTTTATTCGCCCAAGTAGCTCACCATGGGGAGCTCCGATTCTATTCGTTAAAAAGAAAGACGGTAGTATGCGAATGTGCATTGATTACCGTGAATTGAACAAAGTCACGGTGAAAAATGTATACCCATTACCAAGAATCGATGACCTCTTTGATCAACTTCAAGGTGCGCGATGGTTTTCAAAGATTGATCTCCGTTCGGGTTATCACCAATTGAAGGTTCGGGAAGAAGACATTCCCAAGACGGCCTTTAGGACCCGATATGGACATTACGAGTTTACGGTTATGCCTTTTGGTCTCACGAACGCGCCTGCGGTTTTCATGGATCTCATGAACCGTGTATGTAGACCGATGTTGGATAAATTCGTTATAGTGTTCATCGATGATATCCTTATCTATTCTAAGAGCAAGGAAGAACATGAACTACATCTTCGAGAAATACTTGAAACGTTGAGAAAAGAAAGATTGTATGCTAAATTCTCAAAGTGCGAATTCTGGTTGCAAGAAGTTCAGTTCCTTGGTCATGTTATTAATCCTGATGGTATTAAAGTTGATCCGTCAAAGGTTGAGGCCGTGATGAATTGGCAAGCGCCGAAGAACGTTGGTGAAATTCGAAGTTTTCTAGGACTCGCGGGTTATTATAGACGGTTTATTCAAGACTTCTCCAAAATTTCATCTTCGTTAACCGAACTCACCAAGAAGAATGTTCCTTTTGTGTGAGGTGAGAAGCAAGAAGAAGCCTTCCGTACTTTACGAAAGAGGTTGTGTGAAGCACCGATATTAGTGTTACCGGAGGGAACCGAAGACATGGTGGTCTATAGTGATGCATCTTATTCCGGTCTTGGATGTGTTCTTATGCAAAGGGGTAAAGTGATTGCTTACGCTTCAAGACAACTAAAGAAGCACGAAGAGAAATATCCGACTCATGATCTTGAATTTGCGGCCGTAGTCTTTGCCTTGAAGATTTGGAGGCATTATCTATATGGTGTGAAGTTCATAATCTACACCGACCATAGAAGTCTTCAGTATTTCCTTGATAAGAAAGATCCGAACATGAGGCAACGTAGGTGGTTAGACTTGTTGAAGGATTATGATTGTGAAATTCGCTACCATCCGGGTAAGGCGAATGTTGTAGCGGATGCGCTAAGTCGTCAGGACCGAAGTGATGTTACACGGATTCACTCCTTGAGAATGATTATCACATCTGATCTTTTCGACAGAATTAAGTTAGCTCAGGAGGAAGCGTTAAAAGAAGAGAATCAAGAGAAAGAACGTATCACTTCTCACATTCCTCATCTCGAAGAAGATAGTCGAGGGATTAAGACACGGTATGGAAGGGTTTACATTCCTTTTCGAAGCAACATTAAAGAATTACTCATGGAAGAAGCCCATAAGTCAAAGTATTCTATTCATCCGGGAGCTACGAAAATGTACCTTGATTTGAAAAGAAACTATTGGTGGCCGGGTATGAAAAGAGATTGTGTGAAGTACGTAGAAAGATGCTTAACTTGTTTGAAGGTGAAAGCCGAACACCAAAAGCCGTATGGAAAAGTGCAACCCTTAGACATTCCAGTTTGGAAGTGGGAGAAGATTACTATGGACTTCATCACAAAATTGCCAAAGACGAAAAAGAAGAATGATACCATTTGGGTAGTAGTCGATCGTTTGACTAAGAGTGCACATTTTATTCCGATTAGGGAGAATATGCCTGTTCATAAGTTAGCGAAGGTTTATGTTAATGAGATAGTCGCGCGTCATGGGGTACCTATATCTATAGTCTCCGATAGAGACGGGCGCTTCACTTCAAATTTTTGGCAAGATTTCCAAGAAGAGTTAGGTACGAAACTTCATATGAGCACGGCTTTTCATCCTCAAACCGATGGGCAAAGTGAGAGGACGATTCAAACTTTAGAAGATATGCTTCGAGCTTGCATGATCGACTTTGGAGGTAATTGGGACGACCATTTACCCCTAGTTGAATTCGCCTACAATAATAGTTATCATGCTAGTATAGGCATGCCACCCTATGAAATGCTCTATGGAAGAAAGTGTAGGACGCCCGTATGTTGGGAAGAAGTGGGAAGGAGGGAATTGGCTAGCACGGATATAGTGTTGGCAACGACGGAAAAAGTTGAGATGATTCGAGCAAGACTTAAGGCGGCACAAGATAGGTGGAAAAGTTATGCCGATAATCGAAGAAGGCCAATAGAATTAGAGGTAGGTGATATGGTTATGCTAAAAGTTTCTCCGTGGAAGGGCGTTTTTAGGTTTAAAAACAAAGGGAAATTAAGTCCGCGGTTTATAGGGCCGTTTAAAATTTTGAAACGTGTTGGCGAGGTGGCTTATGTGTTGGAATTGCCCGAAGAAATGAGAGGTATTCATAATACTTTCCATGTGTCGTACTTGAGGAAATGTTTAGCGGATGAGGTTAGTGTGGTCACGTTAGACGATATAGAAATTGATCCAGAATTGATTTCACAAAAGGATGAACCGGAAGCGATCTTAGGAAGGAAAGTGAGGCAACTTCGAAACAAAGAAATTCCGTTAGTGAAAGTGCAATGGAGACATCGTAAAGGTACAAGCATTAGATGGGAGCTAGAGGAGAAGATGAGGAATGAGTATCCTCATTTATTTCAATAGTAGATTTCGAGGACGAAATCTTATTTTAAGGAGGGGAGAATTGTTACACCCATATCCCGATAAGGTACTAGTTATGTAAATAATATGTATTGTATATTATAAGTGTTATGAATTGGTTAGATAAATAAATATATGAGTGGTAAGTTAGAAAGAATGAAACCTTGAAGGACTAGTTTTGTCATATGAGCTAAGTAGTTTTATTAAATAACTTGCCTAGATAATTTTAGAAAAGTCCAGGCCTTTCTATCTTGGTCCCTTTTAGGTGAAGATCGGTTCATAAGAGAAAAGAGGAGGGAAGAGCAAGATTCTAATTAAGCTTAAATCTTCCATTGTTAAGTGATTAATCAAGCCTTGAGAACCCTCAATTGTGATCCTTTCATCAAGTAAGTGTTCTTCCCCAAAATTATGAAATTAGGGTTCTTGAAGTGAAAATTGAGTATGATAAGTTAAGGTTGATAATTTATGATTTGTTAGTTATTTAGCCTAATTTGAGATGATTGTGATATAGGAAACAAGTTGAAAGTTGGAAACCATTGCTAGTGAAGTTGTAGATTGAGAATAAAGGTAAGTACATTGGTTATAACATGTCTTTGTTAGCTTTATCATATTTTGGTATGATAATGGTTTATGTGTTAGCTTTATCATGTTTGTTTACATGATAATGGTGAAGGATAGGGTATAGGGTGCGTTAGCTAGTATGGATCCATCACTAGGTATAGCTTAGTTAGTCGTCGGGCTAACTATGGGATGAGGTTCGACCTTATGGGTTGATCGTGTTTAGGTCGACTATGTCGATGTGAGGTAAGTGCCCCTATATCGCTAGCTTAACTAGTGGTTAGACTAGTTATGGATATGTATGATGTTTAGCTTGTTATGCCATGTACTTACTAAGCGTTTCGCTTACATGTTTAGTTGTGATGTTTTCTTGATAGGTACCGAAGGATCGAGCAAAGGTAAGGAAAAGGCGTAAGTGATTATGTAGTAGAAGACCGTTCTCTTTTGGACCAAGCATATTGAAGTTGGAAGCCCCAAGTGTTCTTTTGTGTCATGGGTACACTTCTTTTATATGGTCATTTTGTTAGTTCACGGTCATGTCTTGATGTTCATATGGTGTTTAAGTTAGAATTTGTATGGTTATAGTACTCATTAAGGGGTGTTTGGTATAAGTATGTTTCTACCCATTTTGAGATGTTAACGGGTCATGTATGCATGGAACGCTTTTGATATGTTAAGTTAATGGTTATGGTCAAGTTATTTGTGAATTGGTAGTAGTATAAATGGTCTTGTAGTGTAATGGGTCATTTTGGGTATTAATGCATAACCCGTCCAATTTTGAGGTACTATTACGGGTGGTCAAACGGGTGATGTTTTTGCATGAAATTAATCTTACGGACGTATTAAAGGATTCTGGAAAGTTTCGTCAAGTTTCGAGTCCGGGAGGTCGGGTTTCCAGCCGAGGGTTTTGGATATGCATATTTGGGACAGTAGGGTCTGTCCAGAATTTATGTGGTGCAGGGTAGATACGGCGTATCTCCTTTGAGATACGGCGTATCAGGTGATGCGGCGTATCTCTTTTTGGGATATGGCGCATCGTAGCTATTTTCTTGAACTTTTCTGTCTTAGTGGGTCGATGCGGCGTATCTAATTCAATAGATGCGGCGTATCTAATTCAATAGATGCGGTGTATCCGAGTTTAGTATAATACGGCGTATCACTTCAGATTGATATGGCGTATTGTCTCTCAGCTTTGATGCGGCGTATCCCTGAAATGGATACGGCGTATCTTGGTCTCAGAAGGGTTGTCAGGTTGTGTTAGAAAATTTAGTGAAATGTTTTGAAGAGTCTTTGATTTTGTGTTCTTGCAAGTATGTTTAAAAAGGTTAAATGTTATAGGTTTTGGTCATGAAATGAAGAAATTGTATGAGTCCGTTTTAGTCAATCGTTTCCGCGTATAAATGTCAACAATTTTTGGTATAAGTGGTCACGGGGCGTTACACCCTCCCTCGCTCGTGAGCGGATCGTTAAATCACTCCGTCTATAAATAAAACAGATTGTTGAAAACACTCCCTCCCTCGTGAGCGGATCGTGAAATCACTCCGTCTATAAATAAAACAGATTGTGGAAAACACTCCCTCCCTCGTGAGCGGATCGTGAAATCACTCCGTCCAACATTAAAGCGGATTGTGGAAAACACTCCCTCCCTCGTGATTGGATCGTGAAATCACTCCATCTATAAGTAAAACGGATTGTGGAAAACACTCCCTCCCTCGTGAGCGGATCGTGAAATCACTCCGTCCAACATTAAAGCGGATTGTGGGTTTTGTTCTCTTAGACTTAGAGTGAAAGTAAGTTTGAGGAGTTTTCCTTTTGAAATTCACCCTATTGTTTTCATACCCAGATACCCATTTGTTACAGAAAGCTGCAAGATGATCAAAACTACCACATGAATAACAAGCTTTATTATAAAAGAAAAAGTCGTCACCTAATTGGTTAGACTTGAGGCCATTCCAATTTCTTTGGTTACCTCTGGGCTTGCTAGTGGATCTATATTGTTCACAATATTTAACTGGTTGCCTAACATGTTTAATGTTTGAACTAGGCTTAACAGTATCCTTTTTGATCACTTTAGAAACCCTTGTTCCTGCTTTCTTAACTACTTCAGGTTTAGACATAACCTGTTTGTCTTCTTCATCATCAGATATCCAGTCTTCAATGACTACACTATCTGATCTTCTATCAGAGGACACCTTGTCCTCAGGAAGTGAAGTTTTACTTAAACTTTCACTTACTTTCTTAGGTTCATCAACAACTAGCTTGGTCTTTGGCTGTACACCATATTGTAGCTCAGGTTGTTGAAATTCAGGGACACCTGAATTTTCTAGGTCAATCCCTGGGGGTTTAGGGATACCTCTGTATGGAGGTGGGACACTCTTATATCCTACTCCTGACTTAGCTCTATTAATCACTTGACATTCTATCATGTTGGTCACACCTCTAGAAGCATGTTCTAGTGTCTGTGTAGTCAAGAGAATGTTTCCATTTTCCTTTTTGACCCTATCAAAAGCCTCTCTTAAAAGCTTAATTTCAGCATCTTTAAAGAATATGTCCTGTCTTAGGAGAGCTTTGTCATCAGAAAAAGCAAGTTCATTTTCTTTGTAGTATAAGATCTGCCTTTCTGTTGATTCCAAACCACACTTATAGTTAATGTAGTTTTGATGAGTTTTGCCTAGCTCTTTCGTTTGTTCATCATAATGTTTGATTAAAGTTTGTAATTCTTTAAGAGCAGTACAAGCATTTGAACAAGTTTTATGAGATTGTACCTCAGTAGTAGAAAAAGCCATGAGTGCCATCTGTTAAGAATCTTCTTCTTCATCAGCCATGAAATTCCAATCAAAACCTAGCCCATCAATAGCTACCATAGCTTTTGAGTTTGGCTCAGAAACCTCCCTTGTTTTGGATGTGCTTCCAAAACCTTTGTTCTTGCTATCTTGCTGCCTTGGCCTTCTACAATCTCTTGAGAAGTGACCCATCATGTGGCAGTTATAGCACTCTATCTTTGACTTATCAAAACCAGCAGTATCAGTGTTGCTGATTAAGAGTTTCTTCCCCGTCCTTTGATAGAACTTCTTGGCTCTCATGCTAAGAAGAGAAATTTTCCATTTTAGGTCCATTTCCTCCAGATCATCATCATTGATCTCTTGGAGGTCTTCATAGGTGAGCATGGACCCATTATTTTGACTTGTAAGAAATGCACAACAAGTCTTTTCATCCAAAATACCCATGGTACTGCTTGATGAACTAGCAGCACCAACACCATTAACAACTTTCACCTCTTCACTAGATTTTGAGGTACTAGGAGTTGACATAAATGCCATGTTCCCAGTATTAGAACTAGTACCTCCATTCTTCTTCAAATCTTGCTCCACAATTTTAAAGTTGCTATACAAATCTATCAACTCTATTGTATCAAGGTCTGGCTTGTTCTTCCAGACAACAACATGCATAGCCTACTCTTCTGGTAAGCTTCTCAGAAATTTTGAGTTCAAATCTTCTTGAGGTATTTCAACCCCAAGAATAGCAAGTTGGCTCACAATATTCTGAAGCCTATTAAACATATGGTCAAGAGATTCATTGTATGTAGAGGAGAAGTTTTCAAACTGCTGCTTGAGCAGTGTCTTGTAGGTTTTCTTGGTGGCTTCATTTCCACCATATCTGGCAATAATAGCTTCAAATAATGACTTGGCATCTTTGAACTTGCTGAAGTTTAGAAGTTGATCATTGGGAATGGTCATCATCAGCATGCTTCTTGCCTTTAAGTCATTTTTCTTCTTTATTCTATCTTCTGCAGTTGTTGGCTTTGTCTGCAGAGTTGTCACCACTTTGCCGTCTACTGTTGATGAAATGGTTGTAGGCTGGTAAGAGTTTCCATCTTCAATGATTTCCCAAAGTGCATAGTCTTGCACTTGGAAATATTGCTCTATCCTCAGCCTCCACATCTCAAACTCATTCTGTTTGAGAATGGGTATCTTTGCAGCAACATTCGTCTGAATAGATTCAACGTCCATTTCTTCTTCTTATTCTTCTAAATCAACTATATCAGCCTGGCTCTGATACCAATTGACAGGGATTCGATACATTGATAGGTGGTTAAACCTTTGATGCTTTTGTGTATGTGATAAGTTGAGTTAATATGATCAAGTACGCGGAATTTACTTAATCACACTTAGAAGGTTATTTGTGTTGTAGAAATGGAACAGTTATGCTTGTGTATATTGAACAAAGAACATGCAATGTTATCACCAAACGATTCAATATTATTCAAGATAATACGAGTGATCTTCACTATCACTAGGGTTACAAAGACCTTGAATCTTATGTTTTCTACGACTTGTGATATATGTTCTATGTTCTTGAGAGTTATTATCTAAAAACTTAATAATTCACACACTATTATGTCACACATATATCTAGTCTAAGATCTTTCTTTTATAACATAAGAAAGATCTTTGTAATATTGTCAAGTCTAATCGAACGCTTGCTTTGAGAGTGTCAGTCATTAAGATACAACATGTATCTATGTTTACAACTTGTTCTGAGAATATAACATAATGACTGATCACATGGGGTAAGATATTATCTACCGTGTATTGTTGACTTTAATACACATAATATTTTTCATACTTATCCACTCAGCAGCAGAAAGTTAACGCTAGCAGCAGAATCATTCAGTAGTAGAATGTTAACGCTAGCAGCAGAATCAAATGCTCTAGCAGCAGAATCATACTTAGAGTATTTCTTTGAGTAGAACCCGATATTAAACTTCTTGAATATTTAATTCCCAACAAAAACTAATACAAATTACATAGAACCCGATATTAAACTTCTTGAATATTTAATTCCCAACAAAAACTAATACAAATTACAAAATACTTAAAAGAACATACTTTAATTTAAAAAAGCATGCGCAAATTTAAAAACTAATACATAAACTAAATAAACATGACTAATCGTCATCTACTTCCATAAAATCGTCACGTTCACGCCAAATATGCTCCATAAGGTGGTGTTGGAGATTAAGATGAACATCTTTGTCACGTATTTCTTTTGCCTTTCAACGACGCTTATCACATCTGTCAATCCATCTGTCTTGCATATGTCTAGTCGACCATCAAACGCTCGTCTGCAAGCTCACGTTCACGGGGAATTGGGTTACGGGTTAACCGAAAAGATGATTGGGCTTCTTCTTCTTGTATTCGTTGGTACTCATAGGCGGCCATAATTTTTTAAAGCGTCGGTTTCGTCTACGATATCGGAAAGGGTCACATGTGCGGCGTAAGTTGGATGTGGATCCATTGTGAAAGAAATTTTTTTATATAAAGATGGTTTTAATTTTGTGTGTGAAAAATGGTTAGATAAGACGGGTTTATATAGGTGGTTTTTTGGGGAAAAAAAATTAAAAATTTGTTAAATAAAACTAGCCGCTGGATAAGACGGGTTTATATAGGTGGTTTTTTGGGGGGAAAAAATTAAAAATTTGTTAAATAAAACTAGCCGCTTGGCTAGTATCTATTTTATTTTATTTTTTTATTTTTTTGAAATTTGTCAAATATAAGCGTTTTTTTTTTTTTTTTTTTTTTTTTTTGGGGGGGGGGGGGGGGGGGGGGGGGGTGTTTTGTAATTTTTTTTTTTTAAATCATAGTAGCCGTTGGAAGGCTTATTTTGTCACTACATACGTTGCAACGTACGTTGCTCTAGCAACGCAAACCATAACGCAGGATCAACGCCTCAATGCTCGGAGTGGACAACGGATGCATAACATCGTTGATGTGATGCCATGTAGACCATAACGCCTTGCCAGCGTTATGGTTCTCTCTGCTCTTAACCTCTAGTCCTCTACCACCGTGATATAAGTTAGAAATTCACTTAATAAATTACAAACCCAATTAACTTTACCTTCCAAAATTCATCAATATCATACATAAACAAATGGGTATAATTAAAAACCCCCAAAATTAATAATTATCTTCAAAAATACTCGACAACAAAAAAAAAAAAGAAAAAAAAAAAAGAAAGACACCATCCCAAAAAACCCAAGTTTGATATCTTTAAAACTACAGAACGAAACACACATTAAAGCCCATATCTTGTCATGGTCGTGGTTGACAGGTGGGGACGGCTATGAGTGGCTGGCCGACGGTGGTGAAGCATTTTCAGTAATAACTTTTAGAAGATTATGTGTTATATTAACAGTGGACACTCGTTATAACACGAATCATGCATAAGATCGTTCTTTACATTTCTATATGATTCATACGTATAAGAAATCATATCTTTATGTTTACTACGCATAGAAAGAAAATCAAATTCTTTATAATTTAAGAAATGAATAATGTTGTTTTACCTAAATATTTTTACTTATAAAACACAATGAAATCTATTAATTATTTTATTTAAATAATTAATTAAAATTTAACTCGATCACAAACTTCATCACTCTCATATTCACGTATGCATATTCATCCCTATGCGCGAGTAATCTTATAGTATTATAACAAAATAAAACAGAAACTGAACAAAATGAGCCAAACCAACATGCATGTGTCAACCAAGTGAACTAACCATAGATTGACACAACTGAGCATTGACTATACAGTACAAGTTCACATACATATCTCAACTCATTAACAAAAAAAAAACCTCTTTTGTGTATCTTTGAAAGATAGAGTAAACAAGTTTCACCAATATTCCTGCTAAATTTAACAGGGAAAACATAATCTAAAAGAATAAACGAATGAACATTAAGCCTTCAAATTCAAAGAATTGAATTGAAGCTTTCGATTGGATCAGATTCTTCAAGCATGGAGGCAGCCTGAAAGCTGTCTATGGCATCCGATAAACGTCCATCGAGCTTATGAACAAATCCTAAGTGAAGCCAAGCCATACGGTTGGTGGGTTCCAGCCGTAATGCATCTGAAAGCATGGTTCTCGCAACTGGTAACATTGGCAAGCCACGGTTCGACATAATAGCACCAAAACTGATCTTGGAAGGGACGTAATTGGACTCTACTAATAGAGAATTAACATAGGTGGCCATAGCTTCCTCTATTTCACCACGTCGCTGGTATATTGTCCCTAGTAGAGTTTGACAAAAAGATTGAACGTATGATTAGTTTCATACTTTTACATAAGACGTACCATATCTGAACATCCAATCAAAGACCAACGTTAAATGAATTTGAATATGTAGTGAATGTTTGGATGCCTGTTTCAAATGTGATTATGTGATACTGCATAGAATGCAAAATGTTGTCGTAGTAAAACATATTGTAACAAATAACAATTTGAGTGTGCTTCTGCATTATGAGGTTGTAATAACCACCTTTATGGATGTAAATTGTACCTCAAAATTTATAGTTTTTAGTATTAGATATTTAGATACAATATCAGTAATTTTACTCTATCTTTCGATAACCAGTGTTGTTGCTGGTATTTTCAGACTGATTAGTCAAATTTAATTATGCACTCCTAAATAATATGATAATCATAAGTATCAGTCAAGATACTCACATAATAAGCTTTGCCTTCCATTCCACAAGAGAGACAAAGACCATAAGAAAATTGACTTTTAACCGATAAGTTCTAATGAATGAACCAAAAGTCATTCTTAAAGAATATTATTCAAAACATGACAAGTCATGCTTTTACATCATTGGCTTGCGTCCTAGTTTCTAACGAGCGTATTCACACGCGAGATACTAATGTGTTGAATCAATCAAAGAGTTCAACCCTACCCCAGTAAGATCTTAAAATAAGCACGCAACACGTCTAACACAGGAAAATATAGTGCCTGAAGTAACATCAGCTTTAAATGTACTCATAGATCAATATGTATTATGACAAAAAGTATACAGAATACTAAGTCTTGGAATATACGTGTCGGGATCAAATAGCATTTAACAATCCCTGTATCCTAGAGAAAAAATTCCACTCTAAGTTTAGATATTCAAACCTGGTATTCCGAAATCTACAAACCTGACTAATTCTAAATTGTTTATGTCCAAATAGCATTCTAGAAAATACCATGGTCATCGATGTGTTATTAGAACTCATTTGCAATTTCGATTTTAAATAGAAATTAGTCACGTAAGTGCACATGTGGGGCTATATGCCAATGCACAACTCTTACAATAACACAGACTAATTGTCATATAAATACACGTGGATATTGATAAATGATAATTAAGAGATTCCTAACCGTAACTTCTATGATAATGTTTTAATATAGTTCAGAAGTTCCGAAGGATGTCATACAATATCATTTAGAGACCCAAAGTTGGTATACTTCGCTAGAGGTGGCAAAACGGGCGGGCCAGGCGGGCACGGGCACGGGCTATAATGGGCACGGGCTATAATGGGCACGGGCTATAACGGGAACGGGCTAAACGGGCATGGGCCAAACGGGCACATGTTATACAAATCACTTTATAGAAGGCACAAAATGACGAAATAAATTCCTTAAACGTAATACATTAGTTATATTTAAAAAATTAAATATATTATATACATATAAGTTTTTCTTCAAAAACGATTAGAATGTTCTCCAATTGAGAGAAAATATGTGCCCGTTAGTGCCCATTTAACTTTTCAATGGGTTACGTATACCCATTTCAAAAAAAGAAGAGGGCTAAATGTGCGCAAATCTTTTACAAAGTAGCCAAAATTAGCCAATTTCTTTTATTTTGGGCACTTGCCACCTCTATACTTCGCCATGACATCAACTTTGGCATCCAAAAGTCAATAAGTAAACGTCAAACTAAGCATTGACATGGAAATTGCTTTATTTTTTTGTCTTCCTTATGATCATTCCAAGAAACTAACAGTGTGTGGAATGGAAAGTATTAGTCTAAGTTGTTGAAAGTACTGAATATATAAATGGAATAACGCATATGTTCATCACTCTTTGGTCATGCCTACACCCAACATGAGGTCAATTTTGTTCTAAACTCCTAACTGTGAAGACTGTTTTTCACTTTTATATGAAGAATTTACTTTAAGTGATCATGTATCGTGTGAGTTTTCAGTTTGAGAGTTTGTAACACAATAGTGAGGTGCACCAAATAAAATAGCATAGTGAGTACAGGGAAACTGCCAACCATTGGCAGCAACATCTTCTCCCATGTGGAATTAAGGAGTAACCAAAAGAATAGAGACACAATAGAGTTAAATAAACATCTTCTCACTTAGGTTAGGGCGTATATTAAGTGTAAAGTCCTCAGTAATGCAGGCTTTCCTAAATCCTGTGAAGCATAAGGAAAATGAAACAACTGGCAACACACTTTGAGTTCACCCCTAATTTGGTCGATAGACTTCAAGCATAGTTATAAGCACCATTAAACTTTTGGGTACCGTTAGAATTACATTGATAATTTAGAAGCCGTTATTTAATCCATATTTGTGCAACGCAAATCGGTTTTAGAAACCATCTGAATAGGACAAATTTACAATGATGTGACAGTTTAATTTTGGCTTAATAAATCATTAGCGTCCTCTTGGTGTAGAAATTTAAGTAGAAAAAACATATAGAGCATTAGAACTTACCCTCAGTATGGAGTGTCTCTTACGAGCATTCTACGATTTCTCTAGCTTTCCCAAGGCATATCTCTGCATCCTTCCAACGTGCCAGCCTGGAGTATAAATTCGCTAGACCTTGCCAAACTTCATATTCATTTACTTTTTCATCTTCAATCTACAATAGTACGCATACTATACATAAATTAGTGGCAGAGAAATGGGTGGATGGCAAACGGATCAAGCCATGTTTGGGTCAAAATGGAGAGTTATAAAGGGTGTTAAATGGTTGTTAATGGGTGATATATCATAAAGATAGTATAGGTTCAGTGACCCGCTAACTATTATCTCTTTTCAGAAAATTCATAATTAACCAATATATTAAAAGCGACAATAAAAAATATAGTACTGATGGTTAAATAATTTTAAATTATAAATTTATTGTAAACCGTGTGTACCAAAGTGATTATAACAAGTAAACACATTAATATATTCTACAGACTAAACTAAAGCTCGCATATCGTAGAGCTACATAGCTAGCCATTTAGAAAACATTCATCGTATAAGAGACTTCGCAATTTTGAAATATGACTATAATAACCTTTTCTTCTGTAAAATGGGTAAACGGATTAGGTTTTCTCTATTCAGGTTACCTGGGAAGAAGGCGAGTCATTAACTCAAATGTATGCGGCCTAGCTAGGGAATCCCATGACCATTTCCGACCCTTCCCTGCCACCCTCGAATGTGCAACTAGTGAGGTTTGAACCCTTGACCTCTAGTGAGGTAGTCAAGTGCCTAACCACTAGGCCATTTGGTGGTGGTTACCCTTTCTTGTGTTTCGAGTAGAAAACACATTTGTACCTGGCCATACTCATCACCTACTCAACAACCTATTTGACCCATTTCTTAACCATTTGGGAACCCATTTAATTCTATGCATTCCAATAATGGAGACCATTTCGGCACGTAAATATCTATTTTATGGTCAAAATTGGCCCAAATGATTACACAAATTGGGCTGGTATAGCCACGTGAACAAAAACTGTAAGTTATGTTAAAAAAACAAATACGAAGAACAAAAATAAAGATGGCTAAAGCTAACCTGGTGTGTACTGTGAAGTGGCCCATAAGATTTCTTTTGGGCTTGAACTAATGCGAGTAAGTGACGATACGTTTCAATTGCATCCAAGTGCCGTGACTGTGCTATTCTCAGTTTTGCTTTCAGTCTCAAAAGCGGTCCTTGATCCCACCTTACTGTTTCATCTAAAGCAGCATCAGTGACCACCTCTGCCTCCGAAAAACCGTTGTTGTGCAGATAAAATCAAGGCAAGCAGTCTCCAACCACGTAGCATGGACCCACCCGTAACATCAATATACTGTTTTGCTAACCTTAATGCACTATTTAAGTTCCTATGCATTGCATATTGTATTGCTAGTTCAAAAACAAGATCCGAGTTTTCAGGCTCTAATGAAATTGCTTCATCTAAAGATTTCAGTGCTTCAGATTGAAGATGTGATCGTTCATAATCTGATGATGAAACACTGGCTTGTTTACCATAACAAAGTCCTAAAACTCTTAGGCATACACCATTTAAATGTTTATTCCTTTTTTTACAATTATTCAATGCTCTTTGTGCATACTCGATTCCCTCTGCAGCCAGAAGCCCATCTTCACTGCATATTTTAGCAGCTAACAACAACGAAATTATGTCATCAGGTTTTTCGTGTTTATGAAGTCCTTTTTTTAACAAATCAAGTGCAGTTTTTCGCTGTCCAATCCCACTACAACAAAAAGCCAATGTTTTCCAAAGATCCACACGATGAATCCCCCCAGGAATTACTTCTTCAAGTTGTTTTGCTAAAATTGGTGTTTGGCTGCAAATAGATAAGGCAAATGTGAGGTGCTCTACCACAGCCGGATCCCATTTCACCTTCCCGAGTGAAAAGTTTCTCATGCAAATCATTAA
Organism: Artemisia tridentata subsp. tridentata; assembly: GCA_021014915.2. Taxonomy (NCBI): domain Eukaryota; kingdom Viridiplantae; phylum Streptophyta; class Magnoliopsida; order Asterales; family Asteraceae; genus Artemisia; species Artemisia tridentata. The sequence continues at coordinate 186,013,956 of CP139509.1, read as the reverse complement.
AAGTAAAATAGCTTCTTCGAAGTTGTTTTTTGGCACGTACGTACCCTCTACATGTGTAGACGTAGTAGGTGGGCCGGCTTCAAAACCACTGTATAATAAAAATGCTGCAAAGCTATTTTGAATTCGTGCACAAGTGTTGTTATCAAGGTTCCATTGAGTGAGGAGGGCACGTCTATACGAAGAAATGGCTTCTTCGTATTGACCGGCTTCGTCCCACAGTTGTGGGAGGAGCTCAAATACTCTGCTAATTGTTTCTTGTAATCTAGTATCTACAAATGCATCGGGAATCCCATGTGGGAATATCTTCTCTACTGCATCCAGCACTTTCTTACACTCTTCAGCAGCATCTACAAATAATTTAAGAATGATTTGTGTCAACTTTTAGTATAAGTGACACTTTTGACCAAATTAATTATTAAAGAGTCCATTCAGGTTATGTTTTATCTCTACGGTCAGACTATCTAAATTAGCTGAAAAAAATAAACGGGTCATATCATTCAAACTGGCTGAATGGCACAAAAAAGTGCATTATTAGAGCATATAACCTCCCAAGTCATTTTATTCATGAATTTACATCATATATCATGTAACTCCTACAATCATATCTGACACGCCTTTTTTATAAAATAGAAAATTTGGGCAAAACTGTTTCAGGTAAACCCAACCCAACCCAATCCATTAGAAATCTGTACTAAGAAATGACCCATTATGAGAAGTACCCGCCCAGTAAATTGCAGACTTGGTCTCAGTAACTTTATTTGAAATATTCAATGGTGGTTGAAACGAAATTTAAAGTCGAAGTGACAAGAATAGAAATGAAGGTAAGATACAGAAAATCTTCTTTCAAATGTAGCATATACTGCTCAAGAGCTCATACCATTTATCCTGTCAAGTTTTTGAAGTGACTTAGTTTTCACGTATATGGCTTCAAGCACCAGATTGGCACCCTGCTGTGGGCCCGAAAGCCCTGACTCAGTGGGCGAACGTGCTTTTTTAGGTATCTTCTCTGTAGAAATCGATTGCAACCGCTGTATAGCAGCTTGAACATCAATACCTTCAAATACGCGAAAAGCTGTTTCCACATTTCCTCTTTGATATTCCAATCTTCCAAGAAGAGCTCGTGCTTCCTGTATTTTATTCCGTATGACATAAGCATTATGTGCTTAATGTGCAGAATCATAACCACATATTATTTTACATGTTAGCAAGTACTGTTTTACGACAGTGAACGGCCAAGAAAATTATCAAACAAAATCTGATATTATTCCTAAGTATACAGACATAGCTGCTGTGAAATCATACTAAAAGGAAATAGCTTTCCATGGATCCTCAATCCACATCTAGAACTAAAGTGTGCGTATTTATGTTACAAAAGACAAGACAAAATTAAGATTTAGTTTCTGATAAATGAATGAGAAGTTCAAATTTCAAGAAACACAATGGATTTATGTTTCAAGAAGTTCAAATTTCATTTGGTACATGTCTTTGTAATAGACGATGTATTAAACATCAACAAGGTATAAGATTTGTAGCTAACCTCCTGGTATATTTAAAAACATTCAGACCATAGCATAAAGCTTATACACTCCAACATATAAAGCATTTTCAATGAAAAAAAAAATCTATTTGAACCAAAAGTGTCATACTTTAAATTCCAAGTGAACTCATTATCTCAACGTTCCATTAGAAGTTTAACTTTCCGTAAATTTGTCATTATATTGTCGAAACTTATATCATTTAACTTTTCGGATAAAAGTAACCAGTAAATTACTAAATTCCACTCACTTTTCAAACAAACAACTTGAGCTTAACACATCCATAATGTACCTTAAACAAAACATTAATCAATCATATAAAATGCTAGTGGCCTAACATATTTATCATTACTTTTACAAAACAAATCCTCAAATTCGTCGAAACAAATACCTCAGAATCGAGTGATAACCCTTCACGCAAATCGGCTTCAGCTTCATCAATATTACCCGAATCAAGCTTTGCTTCAATGGCATCCGTTTGCACACAACTCCCATTTGCGCATATTTTACGTTCATCCTTATTTGTTAATGACGAAGATGATGATGTTTCACCCGACATTGTTCGTTAAATTCTGTTTATGCCAACAATCCCATCAAATAACTAATATTGAAAACACTGTTTTATTGATACCAATTGATCAAGAAAACCTCAGCATTGCCCTTGATCATCAATCATGAAAAACAAATGTTTGTCAGATTTCTTGTTGAAAAAAAAAAACATGATCCGGATCTAATGCTGTTTTGTTTATGTTTTTTTTAAGGATGATGGAAGGGGTTCGTGTTTGAAATGGACGGGTCAGATTGTGGGTTATGACATTGACAAGTTGTGGCGCCAAATTAGGAATAGGGTCAACCCCTTATGCTTAACAATTTTTTAATGGGCAACTAAGTATATGGACCCTAACTTCAAAACTAAGTTTGATCGTAGACTTTTAGTTCCCTATGTTAATGAAAAATTCAATTCGACCAATGTAAGTGCACTATTATGTCACGTGGCAAAATTTAACATTCGTATTGACCAATAAAAATTAAAATTAGCTTTAATTTGATCAAATTATCTAAATTCATCCAATAAAATAAATATATATAAAAATACATTTGTCAATGACACGTGAAATCCGGTTTATAATTTGTACAGTACTTAAAAATAACTAGATATGGACTAATCCACTAACGGCTGTGTATCTGGTCGCGTGTAGAATAACCTAGATAAGTCCGAGTCGAACAAAAGGAACGGATTTATTGGTTGTATTAATGAAATAAAAACTAATCACTAATAAATCATATTAATAATCACGGGTTTATTTTAGATCCAAATGATCAAAGTTTTTAATATTTAAATAAACGACAAAACAAATAAAAATAACAAGTAATTGTAATAAGATTGAACTCACTAAGAGATAAGAAGTGCTAACCTAGTTATTCCGGTGTTTATACTAATGACATGATCTATTAGTGCAATGTTTAACTAGTTCTTCAATTAGTGACTCTAATATAGTAAATATTGGCCATTGAAACCTATACATATGCCCTATAGCTTTTTAACTCGGCGACAGTGGATGTTGTCTACCTATAGTTCATTTAAGTCCGCCAACTAACCTATGTAACTTGCTTGTTATGATAGCAAACTAATTAGCGCCTAACTACTTTGTAAACGTACATGTTGCCGTTCAAAAAAAAAAAAAAAAAAACTTTGTAAACGTATGTTGGGAATTAAATATTCTGAAGACTAAGTATCGGGAATTTCTCTTAAGTGATTAATTATGGTAGCTTTAGTGTTAAGTCTGGTGAGTTCCAAAGTTAAGTATGCTGGTTAAATCTGGTTAAGTCTGGTCTTCCAATATTAAGTTTGGTGGTTAAGTCTGCTTGCTGGATGGATAAATATACACTAAAGTCAAATATACACGGTAGATAATATCTTACCCCATGTGATCAGTCATTATGTTATATTCTCAGAACAAGTTGTAAACATAGATACATGTTGTATCTTAGTTACTGACTCACATAAGCTAGCAAGTAGCTCGACAAGACTTGACAAGAATTAACAATATTGTAAAGGTCTCCTTGGACTATAAAAGGATATCTTAGCTTAAGTCATATGTGTGACTAATTAAGAACTTTCATATCTGTTAAGAACATAGAACAAACACAACAATATCATAAGTCATAAGAACATAAGATTCAAGGTCTTTGTAACCCTAGTGATAGTGAAGATCACTCGTATTATCTTGAATAATATTGAATCGTTTGGTTATAAAACTATATATGTTCCTTGTTCAATAACAAACATAACTGTTCCATTTCCATAACACAAATAACCTTCTAAGTGTGGTTAAGTAGATTCCGCATACTTAATCATATTAACTCAACATATCATATACACAAAGTACCAAAGGTTTAACCACCTTACAGTGTATCAAATCCTCACTACTTTGTCAACGTACATATACCGTTGTTAACTTAAACCTTATAGTCTACTAGTTTTAGCAAAGCTAGATTAATTATAATAACACTAGCCACGAATTAGTATTGGTCATAAGTTCGTGAATCAAGTAATCAAAGTTTGGTTTTTCTATTACCTAGTAATCGACTAATATCAACAAGTTAACAATAATAAACACAAAGACACAAGGATCTATAAGCAAGCACATAAATATCTAACAAAAGAACTATTAAACTTCATAAATCATGTCATAATCATAAATAAGTTCATAACTAGGCTAACACTAAAGTGTTTAGCCAACTATCATGCTCATAATATCAAAAGCAAACAAAGTTAGAAAGATAAAAGAATTCATAATGAACCCGATAATCTAACTAATGATAACTATTGTTTATGAATGATGAGGTGTTGATCTCTTGACGAATTCAACTTTAATGGTGGTAGAATGAGCCTTGGAAAACCCTAAAATCGACTGGTGGAAAAAGTGACAACCTAAGAATCGTTTTAGGTTTGTATTTATAGGCTTCCAAAACCTCGTTCGTACGTCGTAACGGGCTAAGCCTTGTTACGCCATAGAGATCATGGCTAAGAATCCCCTCTTGGATTATTCTCTCTACCACATAACACCATGAATTCTTTTACGCCGTATAGCTCTCGAATAAGAATTGGTTTTAATCTTCGTATCTCTACGCCGTAACAAGAAGAACCTTGTGTTAGTTTATGGACAATATTTAATATGTGTATGTCTAGAATCGAACTCGAGACCACGGAATTGCACACTTTACGTATGAAGAATTAATGTTTAATAATTTAATATAAAAAGTTATATTTAATTATTAATTACACAAAACGACTAACGAGCGTTAAGTAATTAACGGTAATTGACTAACGGTCGTTAAATAATAAAAGGAAAGGACTATAGATGGAAAATAGAGAACAAGAAAGATCTAGAACCCCTTTGTGGGTTGAGATCTGATCGGCAATGGGCTTCCCAAACCCTAACTTGTTCCCAAAGTTTTGTCATCCTATATGAATAAATACAAGGGTTCATTATTTTGTAACTTTTGTACACACACTAAACCCTAAAAGTGTTTTTCTCTTTCCCTTGTGTCCCAATCGGCCGAAACCTTCAAGAGGTGTTCGACTTTTGTTTTTCAAAAAACAAAATCGTTTTGTGTTTTATTAAACTAGCATTTACATTAATTTGGTATTAGTACGTGTGTACAAGAACGTGGTATTAACTCACTATAGTTAATATCTTGGATTGAATTACAAAACGGTAAGGGGTAATTTGTTAATCCAATTATAAACCCTAATTAGGGTTATTGATCTTGATTGAAGGATTATTGAAGTTGATTCTTGTTTAGCTAGAATCAAAATGTACGTTCACTTTAATATTCGGTTTATTCTTTATGTGTTAAAATAGATCCTACGCTTCCGCATGTGTGTGATGATTATGTGTTTAATATATGAACTTGTCATGTTTATTAAATTCCAACAGTGGCATCACGAGCCGTTTTAACATGTAATTTATTACCGAAACACATAAAAAAAATGAATCTTGGATTGTGTTTGATGTTAGTCGATTTTTTTAGGGTTTAAAAATCGAAAACCCTAGTTTTTTTTTGGTGGGGGGGGGGGGGGGGCGATGCCCTAATCAAATAAAAAATTAGTTTTGTAGTTTTGAAACCCTAATTGTAACATGTTTATGTGTTTAAAGTTGCGTATCTTGTAACTTGTATTAATCTATGATGAAACATGCATGTTTATCATGGATTAGGTTTAATTAATTGTTAAGTTAATTTACACATGTAATTATGATAGATCTAAAATTGGGGAAGACCTCAATTAATTATATTAATGAATCTATTATGTGCAATTTGATATATATTTGCTAAGACTAACGTAATTGATACATCGATGCATGTGGCTCACTTACCATTGTAAGGGATAGTCTTAGTTAAATATATGCATAATTAACATAGAAATATTATTAATAGGTTTTATCAAACAAGTTTGCATGTTGCTAATTGTTACATAAATTAATTGTTAAGATTATGTGCGTTATTTAGTTGTTTATTTTTATTATTACTTGTTTTTTGTTTAAATTGTATGACACGTTGTAAGCAAAAAAGGGTAATTTTTGAATAGAAAATAAATTGACTAAATAAATGGTGAAACTTGTTGTAATAAATTATGAATCTTGCAAAGTCTTATGTGCCGATAGTGGTTCGCTTCGCACGGTAATTTGCTCCCAGGCGAGACTAGCAAGATTATAATTTATAACATGTTTTTTTTTTTTTTTTTTTTTTTTTTTTTTTTTAAGACTTAAAGTCATAAACTTTTAATTGAGTGATGAGTTTTGTACCAATAGTGTGAACGGCTCACCCAGTTTTGACAAACTATAAGAGGGGTATAAGGAAGATTGACATTAAATTGTCAAACCGAAAGAGACGCGTTTTTAATTGGCACTTGTGCTGATGTTTGTCTCTCCGCTCCTTTGTGCGTCAAATTGGAGCTACCAAGTACGACTATTTTTATGTACAAAATCATCTTAAGGGTGAATTGACCTCAATTCCACGTGCCACTTTGTGGTAATTATCCGAATAACTTGGGTCTTTTGACTCATGCAGTGGTAGGATATAGTGGGCGATAATTGTAGGTAATTCTTTGATTGGTGAACCCAATACCTCAATTAAAACTTTGTTGATTTAAATCTTAGCTTAAATTGGTTAATAAAAATGTTTTGAAAACTTATGATACGAAGATGTGTGCATGCTTCTTCGTACATATTTTGATTGACACATCAAAATTAGTACCCTAAAATTTAAGTTCATGCCATCTAATTATAAGAAACACTTGAAGTTGTAATTTAGCTTAAGTGAGACCTTGACTAGATTACAATGACAAGGTAAATTTCATGCGTGAGACCATATATGGAGAATTTGCAGTTTCTAAATTAGACAACTTAATTAAGTTGTTAGTGAGACCTAGAAACTTAAGGCATGAGATGGGATGAAACATGCTTACTTTGCAAATTGAATTTGGCAAATGTAAATCTCATAATGATCTAGGAATTGGAAATTGTTTGCCAATTATTGTTCGACAGATTACCATATTTTATACTTTCATTACTAGCAGATCAACTGATGTAGTGAAATTATGAAAATTTTGATCCTAGTTTTTCAAGAAAATTCAATGGTTATATGAATATTTCCTTGGGTATTTTATTTTCTTGAAAAGATTGTATTATCGAAGATACTAAAATTGAATTTTGTAAATTCTTTTAAATGTATTAATGCAACATTAAACCGTAAACGTGGGATATTCTTTTATTGGTAAATTGATCTACACCCGTAGGGGTTTTGGCTAGAGTCAACTTTACTAAAAGAATAAACCTAGTCTCCTTTCTATGAGAGAAGAGTGAGACTTAATCCTATTCTTTTTCATGAATGAGAAAGGTATGGTAGGAAAATTAGAATTGTCTAAATTCTAAGAAATAACTCATAGCAAACTTTAATAGTTAATAAAATTGCACATTTTCTGAGTTATTTAATTAGAAGCTGGACTAATTACCGCAAAATTGGTAAAAGGCAAACTAGAATAATTTATCTAGTTGTTGTTCTTTGACCATTTAAAGATGCTACATACCATTGTGGGGATGGTAGACATATTAAGGAAAAATTGCATGCCCAATTTTCAAGTTAATTGCATTGATGGATAGTCCATCATCTACATAGTAGAATACACTCTTTTTAATACCTAAGTATTGTTACGAATGGGTCTTCTCAAAGGTGTAGGAAAGTTAATAGCACACTATTTGCTTTTACTGGTTATGAAACACTTACAATGTTGTCAAATCCAGTGGGAGCATTGTGTTGTAATCACAGAATATTGAATTATTGTAATGATCTGTAATTCAGTGGGAGCTACAAGCTTTGTCATCTTGGTAGTAACCCAGATTATCTCTAGAATGTCTTTAGATAATTACTTTCCAATTGTAGACACTTGTGTTTTTAAGGATAGTCATGTACGTTTCCTTACTAGACAAATGTGCTTCTATATCTATTAATTATGCTAATATCTATGACACAATCATATTAATCACATAAACAAATAAGTGACGTGTTGTTTATCTGATACATGATGTTGTTCCATGCACAAGTGGGAGAAATCTTATATTGTGTGCAAGGTACAACACATAAGAATATGATTTAAAGAATTGTCTTGACCGCAAGGTAAGAAACTAATGTTCTAAATATGACTAATACACATCTAATTCAAGAAACACTTGTTGTTGAAATTTAGCTTAAGTGAGACCTTGACTAGATTGCAATGACAAGGTGAATTTCCATGATTACGTAAGACCGTACATGGAGAATTTACAGTTTCTAAATTAGATACCTATTAGAACAAGTGTCAATATGATAATGAGACTACTTCAAACTAAATATTTATGTATTATTGAAATGACATAAATAAATGAAGTAATCTAATACTACTTCAAATTTGAATATTTATGTATTCTTGGAATGTCATAAATAAATGAAGTAATAAATTAACTTGAAATTACTATTGAAACCAAATTGTGGTGTTCATGATTACTTTAGTTATACATGTTTATACTTTATGGTAAAGCTATAAATATGAAGTCTTTTAATTGTTACAAGACTTATTATAATATAAAGTAAGACGTTAACTTGTTATGTCTTCTTTATTAAGACATATATAAGAAGTCATTGAGTTGATCAATGATTTATAACGTATAGTGGGATTATAACAGTTCATGTCTTCTTGTTGAGAAATGGACATGAAGTGACTTAGTTAAAAAGTACTTGTGTTATAAAGCATGCAATTGGCTTGAAAAAATCTATTTCACCATTAAGTTGACTTAGTTGGTAAATAGGTAAGCCAGAAGGAGTATGAGTTTATCTTACATATTGTTAGATTGTCTCACAATATTAGTTCTAATGAAATACCTCAAGTTTGTGGTGTGTTCAGTTAGGAGAATCAAACTCTATTGGTATTGTTTGATTAAAGATAACTATAACTTTTTTTATTTAAAAAAGTTATCAAGGTTAGAAAATTGAGTATGGATTGTATACACTCAATAAGACTCCAACCTAGAAGATAATAAGACACCATTTATTATGGAATGTGATGAATCACATTAAGTCTTAAAATTGAAGTTCTTAATTTGTTAAACAACTTATGAAGTAGGAAATTAACAAACTAATGTAAGGAACTGTCAATATGTATTTGTAATGTCCCGAAAGAGAACAATTTAGTGTTGCTCTACTTGCTAAGTATTTATAGATAGTCTATAAATTGCAAAAGGCAAGTGGGAGTTTTTATCTTGAAAAGATAAAATTACAAGATACATGATGAGGCGAAAAGTGTACCGCTTTTAAGGGGTCATTTAAGCCCGAAATCGTATTTATTTGATCAAATATTGCCCTAAATCGTTCCTTTTGTCATTTTAGGTACTTTTGAGGAGAAATCTGGAAAAGGAGGCATTTTGGACGTTTTTGGAGCATAAAAGTGAAGAAAACGGCAAAGTCTCAAAATTGTGCTGAAAGTCACCTTTGACGGCGTCAACATTAACTCCAGACGGCGTCATGCTTTGGCAAGAAAAGTTGGATGTGAAATTTACTCATGACGGGCCAGTGAGTTTGCATGAGAATTCTGACGGCGTCACGCTTTAACTAAATCAAGGGCGTCACGGCTTAAATCAAAGAGGGACGGCGTCACGTTATAGGTCCGACGGCGTCAAGCCTTGATAAGCCAGAATGGATTTTTGAAGAGCTAAAGAGGGACGGCGTCAAGAAGGTCACCCGGGAACCCTAAAAGCGGCGAGGTGACGGCGTCACAATGCATAAGGTGACGCCGTCAGATGTCAAAGTCTATATATAGTTTTCTAATTTTTTGTCATTAAGGAGAGCTTAGTGTGTGGAATTTTGGGATAAAACCCTAAGACGATTTTAGCTACTTTTTCAGGGCTTCTTGCCTTGAGATCTTCCATGTTTCATTGAAAGATAAGTTATCAATTAATCATTCAATATGTCTATGTGTTGTTTGATTTTATCTTATGCTTGTCTTTTGTTTAACATGTTAGGCTAATTTTATCTTGTGTTTGCTTAGATCTAATGAAACCTAGCTATTGATTATTGGTTGTTAGTGTGTTGTTAGTTGTTTTGGATGATTGTTTATCTATGTTAGGCTTAAGAAAACTGGCTAACTTCCTATTCGGTAACTTGCTTGAACGTCTTAAGAAACATGAACCAAATGCGTACTAAAGGTTTTTATGGTTGTATTTAATGCACAAGCGAATTCTAGTGATCCCATGTTAGGAGCTTCCTAGCCGGCTCGACATAGGAGTGAAGTAGGAGCTTGTAGAGTTTGGGGAAGTAAGTACGCCACCCCACGAATGGTATTAAGGAATACACCCGTCATCCACGCGACTAATACACACTAATTAACCGGTAAAAGATAGTTAGGGAGTAAGGAAATCTAAGTAAACACATTTCTCCACACATAAGTTTCTCACCACTTTTCATTTTTGTTATTTTATTTTATTTGCATTTGTAGTAATTTGGGTTAGTTGACTAGCAACTAATTCCGCCCACTCCTTCAAAACCCGAGATTTTACTTGCTTTCATAAAAATATAAAAACATAAAAAGAATCTTCCTCAACCCTTAGACCTAATTAGAGTAGCCTTTCACACCTAACGAACACTATTCCCTGTGGAGAACGATCAATCCCCCGTACTTACCACTACACTATACTACATCGGTCAGGTACACTGCCTGGTGGGGTTGTAAGCCTCTTGAGATCCCTTGAGAGGTAAAACCTGTTGTAAGGTTGCAAAACCCACGCATCAAGTTTTTGGCGCCGCTGCCGGGGAATAGTTATTGTTTAGGTTGAATTTTTATTTCTATTAGGTCTACTCACTAGATTCCTTTCTAGTGAGATTTTTATTTTATTTTTCTAGGTTTTCTTTAGTCTATCTTTTTCTTTGTGTGTTTGTTCGTAATTTCCATTGACTCTTCCGTTCACCATTATGGAGTACGCGAATCCACCATACCACCAACCACAAAGGCCATTCTACCCTATTGACATCTCGAATTTCAAACAATATCGAGATGAACCCATATATGATGCATGGACTCGTTTTAGAAATTTACTCCGAAAATTCCCTCATCATAGTTTCGCTTTAGCATCCCTAACCCGAACCTTTTACTATCGTGTTGGCCAATATGACCAAATGCGCATTGAGGATTTTGCCAATGGGGACTTTAGGGAATTAAGTGCTGAAGAAGCATGGGATGCCATAGAAGATTGTGCCCAATATTATTATAGGGTAGACAACCCAACAAACGTTAGTACAAGTCAATTGAATATAAATTTCCTGGATCATGAAACAAGTTTGTTTGGGGATGAATACATTAGTGTTGAGATACCTAAGTGGTTGTCATGTAATGCCATAGTACAAAACGAACACATAGGTGACCTTGATGTGATGAAGGATCTAGCCGAGCATGATCACATTGATCAAAAAGACCTAGGTTTTATGATCAATGACGATGAATCTCAAGAAACACATGATGAATCTTTTGGGCAATTTGAATATAGCAGTCAGAATATTGAGGATGATCCTTATGATTCGGACATTGAAGTTGAGATGCCTAGAGAAGCACTTGAGATACTTGGTAAAATGTTAGGGTTAGATCCTACTAAAACACATGATGAGGATATAGGTGATCTTGACACAAGGAATGATGAGGTAAGTAACATAAGCCCACTAAGTACCTCACAAGTCCAACCATCATTTGAGGCACACACACCGCCCGTGACTTACCCGGAAGAAGTTGAGGAGACTATAGGAACCCCAATAGAGGTAGAGCCCTTGGACCAAACACAACTAGAAGAAATAGGTTTGAATGCTTTTAGTGATCACAACCTTTCTTTTAGTCCAATGGAAGTTCCTAGTTTTGATGAACCAGAGCCACAACCAAAACCGTTACCTAATCTTCCATCTTTAGATGTGAATTTAGGAAATGAAAAAGGTCCCGATCCACCCATCAAACCATATAGTCCGGGTAGTTTTACGTTGGAGGTAGTAGACTCTAAGCCTTGTAGAGAGGAAGCCAATATAGGAGTGAAACATGACCTTACATACTTACATCACCCATTCATGATTGATCACAAGAAACATTATGGGTTTAAACCGGGTTTATTAGGTCAAGATGGATTCCCAACTAGGAGTCTCTCGAAGTTGATAGAAGATGATCCCTTTTTAGGAGGAAACTCAAAATCACCCATTGACCAAAGTGAACTAGGTAAGGTTATGATGAAAGGAGCACACCCCTTTGAGCATATAATTCATCCACCAATCTTTCCTCACGTGGCATACTTCCACCAAGATGGTGTGTATCGCTACTTTCACCCACACTTAATCCTAAGTGTAGGGAAAACCTCCCCTATTTTCGTTAAATAAGGGTAGAGTCAGGCTCGTGACTCGAACAAAAACAAGCGCTCTTGGGAGGCAACCCAAGCTTTATTTGTTTTATTTGCTATGTGTGTTTATTTATTTGTTTGTTTGATTTTATTTGTTTCCGTATGTGTGTTTAATTTTTATTGTTATGGATTCATGTTCAAAAACTAATTTGTGAAAATGCTTTATTTTGTTTTTAACTTCGTCTTAACTACATATAAAGGTATTTTGCAAAAGTTAAGTGTAAGGGAAATCTAAATCGGTTTATTAGAACACAAACGAACATGAATCGTAATAATAATAAATTAACATACATATCCGTATTTGTTTGAGTCAAATGCTTGTATCGAGTCATAATGATGTTTTGCAGGATTTCCAGGAAGTAAGGTAAAGGTTTTTCCAGAAATTTTCCGGAAACTTAAAACGAAAATTTTTGTCAGGTCATTTCTGACGGCGTCAGGGGTTATAACCTGACGGCGTCAGATTTAATTTTCAGAAATTTTTGAAAGTTTTGTTTTTAAAAAGTTTTTATTAAAATCTCCAACTTATAATCTCCAGGAATCTGCAAAATTATCATTCCACAAGCATTATATCCTTATATATAGATTTTATCCCGCCGATGTTATGCAGGTTTTCGTGTTTGTTTTCTCAGGTTCAACAGGTTATTTTGGACAAGGAAATGTTTTGAATCAAGCTTATGGCGATGCATTAGTCATGGAGCTTCAACATTCTCTTTGGAGGAAGATTTAACCGTGTAATTTCATTATCCACCGAGCGAATCAGGGGAGTATTTGATTTCATTCTTTTACTTTTATGCTTTTACATCTTGTTACTTGAACATTGGGACAATGTTCATCTTAAGTGTAAGGGGAGGGTAAAAGTACGACTTTAGAGAATACAATTGCGCTTGATTTTTGTTTGTTTAATAGTAGATGTGTAATAAAACTGAGAGAAATACTTGTTAAGGTAATTTTAGTGCCAAATTTAAAATTTTTTACAACATATAAGAGTGAAACTTTGATCTTAATGAGCGTCTCATGGATAGGAGTTATATGACTAGCACAAAAACCGTACCACTAAAAAATTTTTCCACCCCCAAATATGTGAGGTTCGCCCCTAGAATTGGTAGGAAAAGCATTTATGCTATGATGTGTGTACCGGTAGCACTTAGATTCTAGAACTTGCGTTAGGACCATTCCAAGGCCACAAGTGAGACTACATTCGTGTAGTTAGATTTACTACATGATAAGAGGCATTAGGATTAACCCATGTTTTACACCTGTGTTTTTGTTATAATTACATTGGCTACATTGGTCAAGTAATTCTCCCACACCCTTTGCGTTGTACTCATTTTTAGTACACGATACCCTAGTACACCCCTCAGAGCCTATCTTTTCGTTTCGACCTTTAAGCATTTTACTTAAAGGAAGAATTTGTTACACCCCACTTAAATGTACACCCAAATCGCCTTAGCCTACCTTGTATGCACTCATCTTTAGTGCATTATTGTGACAACATTTGTTTAAACCCAAGTTAATTATCTAGTTGATTACATGGTTGCTAAGTCGAGTCATATCCTTGTACATATTGTTTTGGGACGATTGGGACTCATGGGTAAAGTACTAGTGTAATGGAGTAATGGGGAAGAACATCATTTATTACCCCCATATGTGCTAAATGTTTTAAAAGTACTCCAAGTTTTTCAATTATCTTAATTCGAGTCATTAGAATAGTAATTTGTAAAGTTATGTAAAAGTTCAAGTGTAAGGGGATGCAACGCCCCTATGATGTATTATTTTGGATGGTAGGGCAAAAGTGTATGCAAAAAAAAAAAAAAAAAAAAAAAAAAAAAAAAAAAAAAAAAAAAAAAAAAAATGAGAAAAAGAAAAATAGAAAAAACATACGGACTACCATCCCGTTTTATTTTATGTTTATTTTATGTTTATGTTTTGTTATTTTCTTTCATTAGCTTAAGATCGAGTCTAGTCTTGGCTTAGCAACATTGTATAGTACATGTAATTGATCAAGATCTTTAACTCGCCACCAGTAAAATATCCCTTATCCAACAAAACCGTGTTTTCCTTTTCCCTACACCTAACGTTATAACCCATTTAAAAGCCCTCTTTGATAGTTTATCTTAGGTGCTTACGCCTAGTGGAGGAGGTTTTCGATCCTTTCCCAAGCCTATGGTAATCTATTTGCTATGACAGGTAGTGAGAGATATTTTCCGTTTTCATTTATGAGATTTATTTTGATGACACTTGAGAGATGTGAGTATCTAAACACTACTTGTGAGGTGCTAGTATGTAATCTCCGTGCTTATTATGATTGAAGTGGAACGATTATTTGTTGTAATTACTTTTATGTTTGCATTAAATGACCCCTAATTTGTATTTTGATTAGAATAAAAGCGCATTTGCTTGAGGACAAGCAAATCTCAAGTGTAAGGGTATTTGATGAGGCGAAAAGTGTACCGCTTTTAAGGGGTCATTTAAGCCCGAAATCGTATTTATTTGATCAAATATTGCCCTAAATCGTTCCTTTTGTCATTTTAGGTACTTTTGAGGAGAAATCTGGAAAAGGAGGCATTTTGGACGTTTTTGGAGCATAAAAGTGAAGAAAACGGCAAAGTCTCAAAATTGTGCTGAAAGTCACCTTTGACGGCGTCAACATTAACTCCAGACGGCGTCATGCTTTGGCAAGAAAAGTTGGATGTGAAATTTACTCATGACGGGCCAGTGAGTTTGCATGAGAATTCTGACGGCGTCACGCTTTAACTAAATCAAGGGCGTCACGGCTTAAATCAAAGAGGGACGGCGTCACGTTATAGGTCCGACGGCGTCAAGCCTTGATAAGCCAGAATGGATTTTTGAAGAGCTAAAGAGGGACGGCGTCAAGAAGGTCACCCGGGAACCCTAAAAGCGGCGAGGTGACGGCGTCACAATGCATAAGGTGACGCCGTCAGATGTCAAAGTCTATATATAGTTTTCTAATTTTTTGTCATTAAGGAGAGCTTAGTGTGTGGAATTTTGGGATAAAACCCTAAGACGATTTTAGCTACTTTTTCAGGGCTTCTTGCCTTGAGATCTTCCATGTTTCATTGAAAGATAAGTTATCAATTAATCATTCAATATGTCTATGTGTTGTTTGATTTTATCTTATGCTTGTCTTTTGTTTAACATGTTAGGCTAATTTTATCTTGTGTTTGCTTAGATCTAATGAAACCTAGCTATTGATTATTGGTTGTTAGTGTGTTGTTAGTTGTTTTGGATGATTGTTTATCTATGTTAGGCTTAAGAAAACTGGCTAACTTCCTATTCGGTAACTTGCTTGAACGTCTTAAGAAACATGAACCAAATGCGTACTAAAGGTTTTTATGGTTGTATTTAATGCACAAGCGAATTCTAGTGATCCCATGTTAGGAGCTTCCTAGCCGGCTCGACATAGGAGTGAAGTAGGAGCTTGTAGAGTTTGGGGAAGTAAGTACGCCACCCCACGAATGGTATTAAGGAATACACCCGTCATCCACGCGACTAATACACACTAATTAACCGGTAAAAGATAGTTAGGGAGTAAGGAAATCTAAGTAAACACATTTCTCCACACATAAGTTTCTCACCACTTTTCATTTTTGTTATTTTATTTTATTTGCATTTGTAGTAATTTGGGTTAGTTGACTAGCAACTAATTCCGCCCACTCCTTCAAAACCCGAGATTTTACTTGCTTTCATAAAAATATAAAAACATAAAAAGAATCTTCCTCAACCCTTAGACCTAATTAGAGTAGCCTTTCACACCTAACGAACACTATTCCCTGTGGAGAACGATCAATCCCCCGTACTTACCACTACACTATACTACATCGGTCAGGTACACTGCCTGGTGGGGTTGTAAGCCTCTTGAGATCCCTTGAGAGGTAAAACCTGTTGTAAGGTTGCAAAACCCACGCATCAATACATAATCTTCTAAAAAAATGCACTAGTAAATGTCATGATGAGGATTAAACATGTTAATGTTAAATCTCAAGATGATGGAATTCTCATTCATAGATCCGCAAGGATATCTCAAATATTTGAATAATATGTTGAGGATTATGAGTTACAGGATTATGGTAAAACGGTTGGTCATTAAGATGAATTGCAAATATTAAATTTGGCAAATTACTCATACTATGAATGTTAAGATGCAGTCCATAAAGATAATTAGTTTTTGGAAACTTAGTTTATCTTGAACTCTATAGTTAGACTATAGAATGAAGATGAGTTTCTTCAAAGGGAATGAAAATCCTAGAGGTTTAAATCTTTGTGTAGAAATCATATGGACAAAATTTTGTAAACATATTTAATGTATGACAAGATTATTAATCACACTTAAGCAATTAACTGTGATTAAATATTCTTTCTAGGCACATTAAATGTATAAAGATTATGATTGTCATTCTTAGTTTCATTAATATGAAATTGACAATGGAATATCAAAACTCTTTCTTGAGTAATTACTTGTGCGAGGACGATAAGTAATTAAAAGGAGTATTTGAATTCAAATAATCTTTGGAAGTATACAAAGTGCAATAATTCATGAATGGATTAATGTATGCATCTAGGAGATATACTTATATTTAATTATTCAATCCAAGTTTTGATTTATAATTAAAATAAGATAATTCCTTAGTATTCCTGAAAGCTAGTGGGAGTGTTATATTTATTTTCTTATTTTATATATGTTGTATAACATATAGGAATTAGCATTCCATAAACATTAAATGTTAAGTCTTAGTTTGGAATGAAACTTCACTTGAATATTTAGAAAATAAACATACAACCTTTGAATATATGTTTATTGTTATAAACATAAGCGGTAAAATAATTGATTCTAATAGAACATGATATACTGTTAGAAAGTCTAAATGGAAACATATCTTTGAAAAGATATAACATGAATGAAATCTAAGTTTGACACAAGGTTTTTTCATGAACATCATGTTATTTGTTGTATCATGCTTGGATGAAAGATGATTTGACAACATTGATATCTAATTGGAAGTTATTAGATAACCAAGTGTAATGAATATGGTTGGATATAAAATTACATACTCAGCCTGGAATTGCTCCTAAATTCTAAGTATGAACCATATGGCAAATTGTTGCGTAATTGTTATAGCTGACAAATCTTGAAAGATTGGAAGGCATCAAACATTACACAATGGATATTAAAGTTTACGGAATTTTAAAGAGCATATTGGTGTTTGCATACAATGATGCTAATAAAATTGAGACGACACTCAATACTAGTCATGGTAGGATTTTATCCTTGTTAATGGCCATGTGTACTAGTTATGCTTAACTATGAGCATAGTTGCATTATACATTAAAAAATTAGAATACTTTAAACTATAAAAGGTTTGATAGTTTAATTGTCATAAATTGGTGGTTGAGGATGTCAGGCATTTTATGAAATATTATGTGGCAATATCAAGATAGTTGAATGCACACATACAAGAACTTCACTAATTGAATTCTTGAAATAAGTATTCTCAAAATTCCAATAGATCAAAATTAGTTGATTTATGTCTTGTCAACAAGTATGATTGACACGACTTGAGGCATAACTCATTAACTAGAATTATCATGCATTGATCTATTTAGTATTTGGATAAGGGATGTTAAGCAATTATTATTTACAATGAATTAAAGTGCTTGGTACGTTTGTTTTCATTGATAATAGATTGTATCCTATATTTGCATGTTTAAATCCATGAATAATTTATGTTATTCTAAATTGTCCGTTGTCAATTAATGATATGGGAATATCATTAAATTAAGACAAATCTAAGTATTGGTAGAATATACTTGAAAGTATATTGATGCGTTGACATGCCAATTTCACATGATATTCAATGAATTGAATATAGGACTTATCCCAACTACATGATTTTACTTTATGGATCTTGTCATCAAGTAAATCATGAATATAGTTATCCTCAGACTTGAGATACCAGATAACTGTCATGGATGTAGTGCATTTCTGTAAAGCAATTTACTGCTATACGTTACTGGTAGCTATAAGGATTGTTTTCAGAAGTGTTGCAAAGTTCATGGGTTTTGCTTGTAGTCAAGAAAGAATTTGTTCCTTCAAATTTGTTTTGAAGTTTAATACTACTGGGCCACTCGTAAGGTTGACAAGATGTTTGCGTGGCCACGCCCAAGATCTATCTGAAATACATTCAGACGATTTGGTAATCTTGCTCAATCATAAACAAAGAGAAACATAATAGTTAATTAAAGAATGACTAAGATCCATATCTTATTAACGTAGTATTAGTAACAAAATGATAAGTATGATGATGAATCATCAAAAGGTTTTTCCATGAGACCTTACTCGAGTTGTACTGGGGGCATTGGCGTGTTGCTAGACGCTAACCAATGTCATTACACTATTAAGATATGTCCAAGTGGGAGCTGTTAGTTTATGGAAAATATTTAATATGTGTATGTCTAGAATCGAACTCGAGACCACGGGATTGCACACTTTACGTATGAAGAATTAATGTTTAATAATTTAATATAAAAAGTTATATTTAATTATTAATTACACAAAACGACTAACGAGCGTTAAGTAATTAACGGTAATTGACTAACGGTCGTTAAATAATAAAAGGAAAGGACTATAGATGGAAAATAGATAACAAAAAAGATCTAGAACCCCTTTGTGGGTTGAGATCCGATCGGCAATGGGCTTCACAAACCCAAACCCTAACTTGTTCCCAAAGTTTTGTTATCCTATATAAACAAACACAAGGGTTCATTGTTTTGTAACTTTTGTACACACACTAAACCCTAAAAGTGTTTTTCTCTTTCCCTTGTGTCCCAATCGGCCGAAACCTTCAAGAGGTGTTCGACTTTTGTTTTTCCAAAAACAAAATCGTTTTGTGTTTTATTAAACTAGCATTTACATTAATTTGATATTAGTACGTGTGTACAAGAACGTGGTATTAACTCACTGTAGTTAATATCTTGGATTGAATTATAAAACGGTAAGGGGTAATTCGTTAATCCAATTATAAACCCTAATTAGGGTTATTGATCTTGATTGAAGGATTAATGAAGTTGATTATTGTTTAGCTAGAATCAAAAGGTACGTTCACTTTAATATTCGGTTTATTCTTTATGTGTTAAAATTGATCTTACGCTTTCGCATGTCTGTGATGATTATGTGTTTAATATATGAACTTGTCATATTTATTAAATTCCAACACCTTGTTATGCCGTAAATAATCAAGAACTAATACAAAGATGAAAGACCTATGTTTAAACTCTCGTTTATTATACATATCACTACAAAAAATAGTTCTATTCTTCACACTTATTTTGCCACGGTATGGTAAACTGTGGACTTTTTTTTATATGGATAATAATTTTGCTACATTTATAAGTGTCAAAAATATTTAAAAAGATAATCCACATATATAAGTATGTACAATTATAATAAAGCTACACTTATATGTGCAGCAAATTGATAACGCTTAAATCTAACATGTTTTTAGGCGCGTTATTGCTAGTTTTGTGCATCATATTTGGTTATATTTGTGTGTATTTGTTGCTAAATGATGAAAAAGTGTGTATGCAAGTAAATATAGCCAAGTACAGGAAAAGTTGAGGAAAAGACGAAGAAATGAAGAGATTATGCACATTTGGAGAATTACGAGAAAGAAACCACGTGATACTTCAAGGATTTGATTAGTTCAAGATTTCCATGCTTATATATCAAGAAAAGATCAAGTTCTATGATAGGAAGTAGTGGTACAGCGAAGGATCAAGCACGTAACGAGAAAAGAAAAAGAAGAAATAAAAGTTGCATGGCAGAGTGGCCCATCCGATCGGATGGCGCCCGCATCCGAATTGGATGGGAGAAGATTATCTTACCGAGAGCTCCAACCGATCGGTTGGAGCCAAATACCGATCGGTTGGCTGACGCTGGAGTTACAAAGTTGCATTTAATGAAGAAGTTAAGCCCCATAATCATTGAGGCTTATCATTTCTCGGCTATTTACTGACATTGGACGTTTTTGATTGAAGAATAAGGGTTTCCTCACTTATTTAAGAAACCCTTAACTAATTTACAAAGAGAGAAGTTTTTGGGAGGTGACAACCCAAAGGCAAACCTAGTTAAGGCTTACACCAAGTCTAACTAACTTATTATTATTGCCCGAAAGCTTGTAGTTGCTGTGAAAACGTCCAGGAAGCCTTGAGTTCGAGTCTCAAGAGTTGTGTCCGTGTGTGGAGTTGTTTACATGTAATCATAGGCGATTGGAGGAGTGTGGATTGCTATAGTTTCACAATTCTAGTTCTTGTAATTCCTCGATTAGGTATTTCTTGTTGAGTTATTATGAACTACTTTTACTTTTACTATAAGATGAATGAAAGTTTGGTTAATTACTTGTGTTTGATTATGATTGTTATGGAATGATTTTGGTTGTACTTGTGTGTGTATGACGTGACAATTGTTGGAGTAATCTTATCAAAGTGATGCATGAAAACATATCTTGTTTTATGAGTTTGTTGAGATACAATCTAATCTTGCTTAAATTGGTTGGTAAAAACAATTTTAAAGACTAACAAAGGCCGAAAGGAGTTTTCTGATGAGGCGAAAAGTGTACCGCTTTTAAGGGGTCATTTAAGCCCGAAATCGTATTTATTTGATCAAATATTGCCCTAAATCGTTCCTTTTGTCATTTTAGGTACTTTTGAGGAGAAATCTGGAAAAGGAGGCATTTTGGACGTTTTTGGAGCATTAAAGTGAAGAAAACGGCAAAGTCTCAAGAATCGGCTAAAAGTTACTCTTGACGGCGTCACAATTAACATGGGACGGCGTCATGCCTTGGCAAGAAAAGTTGGATGTGAAATTTACTCATGACGGGCCAGTGAGTTTGCATGAGAATTCTGACGGCGTCACGCTTTAACTAAATCAAGGGCGTCACGGCTTAAATCATAAGGGGACGGCGTCACGTTCATGATCCGACGGCGTCAAGCCTTGATAAGCCAGAATGGATTTTTGAAGAGCTAAAGAGGGACGGCGTCAAGATGGTCATCCGGGAACCCTAAAAGCGGCGAGGTGACGGCGTCACAATGCATAAGGTGACGCCGTCAGATGTCAAAGTCTATATATAGTTTTCTAATTTTTTGTCATTGGGAGAGAGCTTAGTGTGTGGAATTTTGGGATAAAACCCTAAGACGATTTTAGCTACTTTTTCAGGGCTTTTTGCCTTGAGATCTTCCATGTTTCATTGAAAGATAAGTTATCAATTAATCATTCAATATGTCTATGTGTTGTTTGATTCTATCTTATGCTTGTCTTTTGTTTAACATGTTAGGCTAATTTTATCTTGTGTTTGCTTAGATCTAATGAAACCTAGCTATTGATTATTGGTTGTTAGTGTGTTGTTAGTTGTATTGGATGATTGTTTATCTATGTTAGGCTTAAGAAAACTGGCTAACTTCCTATTCGGTAACTTGCTTGAACGTCTTAAGAAACATGAACCAAACGCGTACTAAAGGTTTTTATGGTTGTATTTAATGCACAAGCGAATTCTAGTGATCCCATGTTAGGAGCTTCCTAGCCGGCTCGACATAGGAGTGAAGTAGGAGCTTGTAGAGTTTGGGGAAGTAAGTACGCCACCCCACGAATGGTATTAAGGAATACACCCGTCATCCACGCGACTAATACACACTAATTAACCGGTAAAAGATAGTTAGGGAGTAAGGAAATCTAAGTAAACACATTTCTCTACACATAAGTTTCTCACCACTTTTCATTTTTGTTATTTTATTTTATTTGCATTTGTAGTAATTTGGGTTAGTTGACTAGCAACTAATTCCGCCCACTCCTTCAAAACCCGAGATTTTACTTGCTTTTATAAAATATAAAAACATAAAAAGAATCTTCCTCAACCCTTAGACCTAATTAGAGTAGCCTTTCACACCTAACGAACACTATTCCCTGTGGAGAACGATCAATCCCCCGTACTTACCACTACACTATACTACATCGGTCAGGTACACTGCCTGGTGGGGTTGTAAGCCTCTTGAGATCCCTCGAGAGGTAAAACCTGTTGTAAGGTTGCAAAACCCACGCATCAAGTTTTTGGCGCCGTTGCCGGGGAATAGTTATTGTTTAGGTTGAATTTTTATTTCTATTAGGTCTACTCACTAGATTCCTTTCTAGTGAGATTTTTTTTTTTTTTTTTTTATTTTTTTTTCTAGGTTTTCTTTAGTCTATCTTTTCTTTGTGCCTTTGTTTGTAATTTGCTTCAAATGGACTCTTCACTTAGACTTCTAAGATTGCAATATATGGTTGAGTGGCTAGAACACCAAGAAGTTCAAAATACCTCATTTAGAGACACCTATGAATCATATGAGCCTTCACTTAGGATAGATTCTTATGAACAACCTCCATGTTTAGGATCTCGTCTTAGTGAGGCTAATAGAAAAAGCGACCTAGTTTGCCAAGGAATTGTGGATAGAGCCGTATCAATAAACCATAAGTTGGATGAAGCACTAGGTTTGTTATTATCACTACCTAAGGATATTGGTGATCGTGACACGTGGAATGATGAGGTAAGTAACATAAGCCCACAAAATACTCAACCATCATTTGAGGCATATACACCGCCCGTGACTTACCCGGAAGAAGTAGAAACTTTAGGAATCCCAATGGAGGTAGAACCCTTGGACCAAGCACAACTAGAGGATATAGGTTTGAATACTTATAGTGATAACCTTACTCTTAGTTCTAGGGAATTTCCTAGTGTTGATGAACCGGAACCTCAACCTTTACACAACTTTTCATCCTTAGATTTACATCTAGGAGACAAAAGAGGAACCGACCCACCCATCAACCAATATTATCCGGGTAGTTTTAGGATGAAGGAAGCCCTTCACTCACCCCCTTCACCTCACGTGACATATTTACACCCTAAGGTGTGTGTACCGCTACTTTCACCCACACTTAATCCTAAGTGTAGGGAAAACCTCCCTATTTCCGCTAAATAAGGGTAGAGTCAGGCTCGTGACTCGAACAAAAACAAGCGCTCTTGGGAGGCAGCCCAAGCTTTATTTGTTTTGTGTGTTTATTTATTTGTTTGTTTGATTTTATTTGTTTCCGTATGTATGTTTAATTTTTATTATTATTGATTCATGTTCAAAACTAAATTGTGAAAATGCTTTATCTTGTTTTTAACTTCGTCTTAACTACATATAAAGGTATTTTGCAAAAGATAAGTGTAAGGGAAATCTAAATCGGTTTATTAGAACACAAATTAACATGAATCGTAATAATAATAAATTAACATACATATTAGTGTGTGTTTGAGTCAAATGCTTGTATCGAGTCATAATGATGTTTTACAGGATTTCCAGGAAGTAAGGTAAAGGTTTTTCCAGAAATTTTTCGGAAACTTAAAATGAAAATTTTTGTCAGGTCATTTCTGACGGCGTCAGGGGTTATAACCTGACGGCGTCAGATTTAATTTCCAGAAATTTTTGAAAATTTTGTTTTCATAAAAAGTTTTTATTAAAATCTCCAACTTATAATCTCCAGGAATCTGCAAAGTTATCATTCCACAAGCATTATATCCTTATATATAGATTTTATCCCGCCGATGTTATGCAGGTTTTCGTGTTTGTTTTCTCAGGTTCAACAGGTTATTTTGGACAAGGAAATGTTTTGAATCAAGCTTATGGCGATGCATTAGTCATGGAGCTTCAACATTCTCTTTGGAGGAAGATTTAACCGTGTAATTTCATTATCCAACGAGCGAATCAGGGGAGTATTTGATTTCATTCTTTTACTTTATGCTTTTACATTTGTCATTTGAACATTGGGGACAATGTTCATCTTAAGTGTAAGGGGAGGGTAAAAGTACGATTTTTGAGAATACAATTGCGCTTGATTTTTGTTTGTTTGATGGTAGATGTGTAATAAAACTGAGAGAAATACTTGTTAAGGTAATTTTAGTGCCAAATTTAAAATTTTTTACAACATATAGGAGTGAAACTTTGATCTTAATGAGCGTCTCATGGATAGGAGTTATATGACTAGCACAAAAACCGTACCACTAAAAAAATTTTCCACCCCCAAATATGTGAGGTTCGCCCCTAGAATTGGTAGGAAAAGCATTTATGCTATGATGTGTGTACCGGTAGCACTTAGATTCTAGAACTTGCGTTAGGACCATTCCGAGGCCACAAGTGAGACTACATTCGTGTAGTTAGATGTACTACATGATAAGAGGCATTAGGATTAACCCATTGTTTTACACCTGTGTTTTTGTTATAATTACATTGGCTACATTGGTCAAGTAATTCTCCCACACCCTTTGCGTTGTACTCATTTTTAGTACACGATACCCCTAGTACACCCCTCAGAGCCTATCTTTTCGTTTCGACCTTTAAGCATTTTACTTAAAGGAAGAATTTGTTACACCCCACTTAAATGTACACCCAAATCGCCTTAGCCTACCTTGTATGCACTCATTTTTAGTGCATTATTGTTACAACATTTGTTTAAACCCAAGTTAATTATCTAGTTGATTACATGGTTGCTAAGTCGAGTCATATCCTTGTACATATTGTTTTGGGACGATTGGGACTCGTGGGTAAAGTACTAGTGTAATGGAGTAATGGGGAAGAACATCATTTATTACCCCCATATGTGCTAAATGTTTTAAAAGTACTCCAAGTTTTTCAATTATCTTAATTCGAGTCATTAGATTAGTATTTGTAAAGTTATGTAAAAGTTCAAGTGTAAGGGGATGCAACGCCCCTATGATGTATTATTTTGGATGGTAGGGTAAAAGTGTATGCACAAAAAAAAAAAAAAAAAAAAAAAAATCAAGAAAAATACAAAAAAATGAGAAAAAAAAAAGAAAAATAGAAAAAACATACGGACTACCATCCCGTTTCATTTTATGTTTATTTTATGTTTATGTTTTGTTATTTTCTTTCATTAGCTTAAGATCGAGTCTAGTCTTGGCTTAGCAACATTGTATAGTACATGTAATTGATCAAGATCTTTAACTAGCCACCAGTAAAATATCCTTTATCCAACAAAACCGTGTTTTCCTTTTCCCTACACCTAACGTTATAACCCATTTAAAAGCCCTCTTTGATAGTTTATCTTAGGTGCTTACGCCTAGTGGAGGAGGTTTTCGATCCTTTCCCAAGCCTATGGTAATCTATTTGCTATGACAGGTAGTGAGAGATATTTTCCGTTTTCATTTATGAGATTTATTTTGATGACACTTGAGAGATGTGAGTATCTAAACACTACTTGTGAGGTGCTAGTATGTAATCTCCGTGCTTATTATGATTGAAGTGGAACGATTATTTGTTGTAATTACTTTTATGTTTGCATTAAATGACCCCTAACTTGTATTTTGATTAGAATAAAAGCGCATTTGCTTGAGGACAAGCAAATCTCAAGTGTAAGGGTATTTGATGAGGCGAAAAGTGTACCGCTTTTAAGGGGTCATTTAAGCCCGAAATCGTATTTATTTGATCAAATATTGCCCTAAATCGTTCCTTTTGTCATTTTAGGTACTTTTGAGGAGAAATCTGGAAAAGGAGGCATTTTGGACGTTTTTGGAGCATTAAAGTGAAGAAAACGGCAAAGTCTCAAGAATCGGCTAAAAGTTACTCTTGACGGCGTCACAATTAACATGGGACGGCGTCATGCCTTGGCAAGAAAAGTTGGATGTGAAATTTACTCATGACGGGCCAGTGAGTTTGCATGAGAATTCTGACGGCGTCACGCTTTAACTAAATCAAGGGCGTCACGGCTTAAATCATAAGGGGACGGCGTCACGTTCATGATCCGACGGCGTCAAGCCTTGATAAGCCAGAATGGATTTTTGAAGAGCTAAAGAGGGACGGCGTCAAGATGGTCATCCGGGAACCCTAAAAGCGGCGAGGTGACGGCGTCACAATGCATAAGGTGACGCCGTCAGATGTCAAAGTCTATATATAGTTTTCTAATTTTTTGTCATTGGGAGAGAGCTTAGTGTGTGGAATTTTGGGATAAAACCCTAAGACGATTTTAGCTACTTTTTCAGGGCTTTTTGCCTTGAGATCTTCCATGTTTCATTGAAAGATAAGTTATCAATTAATCATTCAATATGTCTATGTGTTGTTTGATTCTATCTTATGCTTGTCTTTTGTTTAACATGTTAGGCTAATTTTATCTTGTGTTTGCTTAGATCTAATGAAACCTAGCTATTGATTATTGGTTGTTAGTGTGTTGTTAGTTGTATTGGATGATTGTTTATCTATGTTAGGCTTAAGAAAACTGGCTAACTTCCTATTCGGTAACTTGCTTGAACGTCTTAAGAAACATGAACCAAACGCGTACTAAAGGTTTTTATGGTTGTATTTAATGCACAAGCGAATTCTAGTGATCCCATGTTAGGAGCTTCCTAGCCGGCTCGACATAGGAGTGAAGTAGGAGCTTGTAGAGTTTGGGGAAGTAAGTACGCCACCCCACGAATGGTATTAAGGAATACACCCGTCATCCACGCGACTAATACACACTAATTAACCGGTAAAAGATAGTTAGGGAGTAAGGAAATCTAAGTAAACACATTTCTCTACACATAAGTTTCTCACCACTTTTCATTTTTGTTATTTTATTTTATTTGCATTTGTAGTAATTTGGGTTAGTTGACTAGCAACTAATTCCGCCCACTCCTTCAAAACCCGAGATTTTACTTGCTTTTATAAAATATAAAAACATAAAAAGAATCTTCCTCAACCCTTAGACCTAATTAGAGTAGCCTTTCACACCTAACGAACACTATTCCCTGTGGAGAACGATCAATCCCCCGTACTTACCACTACACTATACTACATCGGTCAGGTACACTGCCTGGTGGGGTTGTAAGCCTCTTGAGATCCCTCGAGAGGTAAAACCTGTTGTAAGGTTGCAAAACCCACGCATCATTTTCTTTATGTTTTTATTCCAAAAAGTTAGTGCACGAATTAGTATGGATTATGGTGTGTGACGAACACCATCTTTACTCATTAAAATGGATTTGGAAACGATTTCATCACGAAAAAGGCCGAAAGGATTCGTAGGAATTCTTAAGATAAGAAATGCTTTCAAACAACAAAAAGCTTAAAAGAATTGTCGTAATAGTTAATCAAGCCGAAAGGAATTAACTAGGAGATTGAATTCTTAGATATGATTTCTCATGATAAAAACCATTGATTGTGAATCATTCATATTAAGTTGTGCATCACTACAAGTTACACCCAACTTGGTTGGTTACTCTAAACAATTGGTCATAGAATCCACACAAGTATATTTGTTTTTGATTGATTGAACCTTGCTTGCTTTTGAATTTACTTCAAATTGGATTGACACCCTTTTTGTTAAAACTTATTTTACTAAACCTAAACCCCAATTCCCTTGGGACGATCTCGACTTACCCACCTTTACTACCGCGGACGAGTATACTTGCTCGTATGTGTGATTAGAGAATTGGATAAATCGTGTTTATAAATTTTAAAACTTGAACACAACGACACGCACATCAAGTTTTTGGCGCCGCTGCCGGGGAATTCTTAAGATTTTCTTGGTAGTTGGGCTTAGTAGCATAAGTTTTTTTTTAGAGTTAAAAGTAAAAAAAAAAAAAAAAAATGTTTGGTTCGGAACCAACCGAATCGGATGGATGCCCATCCGATCGGTTGGTGGTCTCGGTAAGTATTTTTGTCTTAGTAATTTTTGTTATCTTTCGGTTTTTATGCCTCATTAATGCTATGATTAATTAGTTTAAGTAGTAGATTAATTAGGATAATTAATTTAGGGTTATTAGAAGAATTTTAATATGTTAAATGCTTAGTTAATATAGTTAATTTTTGGTTTAATGTGTGGTAGTTTAATAGTTTTTATTAAATGTGCTGATAATTAGTTTTATGATCATTAAGTTAAGGTTAAAAGTTGATTAATTTAGTTTAATGATTGATAGTTAATTGTTAGTTTTTATTAATTAGTTAAATTTTAATTATGTAGTTTCTTCTTAAAAAGTAAAATTATAAAAAGGTTATAAGTTTAGTTTTAAAATATAAATATATAAATAACAAACAAAAAAAAAATATAAAAAAAAAAAAAATTTAAATTTTTCGATCTAACCGATCGGACGCTGCCCGCATCCGATTCGGTTGGGGCGATTTCATTTTTTGCATTTTGTCCATCCGATCGGATGGAATGTAATACCGATCGGATGGTTGCCTCGGTAATAGTTTTTGTGATTTTTAATTTTCAGTTGTTTTGATGTTTTAATAGTTTGAAGTTGTTTATTTGCTAGTTTTGGTTTTACATTTGGATATGATTCGATTATAACTAACCCTCACGCTAATAGTTTGGATTTTTGTTTTTGTGGTTATGTTATAGTTAGTGCTTAAGTAGAATGGAGAGTTTAAGCAATGTTTCGGAGTACTTGAGAAATTTGGAAGAGATGTTGAAAGATTCAGGTGATTCTTTGGAGCAATTGGAAAGTATTTTGGACGAAGCTAAGGTTGGTTTAGAAGGAAAAGAAGAAGTTGGCGAAAGCATTGTTTGTTTACCTAAGGAGAAAAGAGTAGTTGTGTTTACACAAGCACCACCTAGAGAGTTTGATGTACCATTTATGAGGTATGCTACACCATGTGGTGTAGAAGGCATTAAAGCTTGGGATGCTCAACTTAATATGGAGTATGGTGAAAATTATATTACGGAGGATATGCTTGGTAAGCTTGGCTTTGTTAGGCTTGATTATGAAGATTATGGGAGAAAGATAGTGCGAGATGTGAATGTTAATATTCATGGTCATGTTTTCAAGATTGACTTTGTTGTGTTGGAATATGGAAATGCGGGTGAACCGGAAGTGATGTTTGGTAGAAATTTTATGGTTAAGACTAAATGTAGGGTTGATTTTGCTTTGGGAGAGATGAGGATTGATGTAGATGATGATATGGTAGAAAAGAAGGAAGGTAGAGGAGAGATTGTTAAAATGGGAAAGGCAAATCGAAAGAAAGCACCACTTAACAAACTTACCCAACCCTCCACCCCTAAGAATGAGAGTTCTTCATCTAGTTCACCACCCAAATCACCCCAAGAAGTTAAACCATTGACTCAAGAGCAGAAGGAAGCAGTTTTGGAAAACTTAGAAATGAAGTTTAAGGAGCTTATGGAAGAGAAGCCGGTTATAGAAGTGTTGAACAATTACATGACTTATCGTAAGAAATTAGATGCGGTTATGATGGCAACAGCTAGGCTAGAGGATAAGAATTTTGATGAGTTTGAAAGGGAAAGGATAGTTGAGAATGGGTTGCCTAAGAAAGAGAGCGATCCAGGAAATTTCGTGTTACCAATTAAGGTAAATGGAACCGATGCGATGTATGCATTGGCCGATACAGGAGCAAGTGTGAATGTGATGCCGTATTGATGCGTGGTTTTGCGACCTTACAACAGGTTTTACCTCTCGAGGGATCTCAAGAGGCTTGCAATCCCCACCAGGCAGTGTACCTGACCGATGTAGTATAGTGAAGTGGCAAGTACCGGGGGATTGATCGTTCTCTAGGGGAATAGTGTCGTTAAGATTGAAAAACTATTCTAATAGGTCTAAGGGTGAGGGAAGATTCTTTTTGTATTTTTATATTTTTATGAAAGCAAGTAAAATCTCGGGTTTGAATGAGTGGGCGGAATTAGTTGCTAGTCAACTAACCCAAATAACTACAAATGCAAATAAAATAAAATAACTGAAAATGAAAAGGTCGTGAAACTTATATGGAGAGAAATGTGTTTACTTAAATTTCCTTACTCCCTAACTATCTTTTACCGGTTGATTAGTGTGTATTAATTGCGTGGATGACGGGTGTATTCCTTAATACCAATCGTGGGGTGGCGTACGTACTTCCCCAACTCTACAAGCTCCTACTTCACTCCTATGTCGAGCCGGCTAAGAAGCTCCTAACATGGGATCACTAGAATTCGCTCATGCATTAAATACAACCATAAAAACCTTAGTACGCATTGGTTCATGTTTCTTAAGACGTTCAAGCAAGTTACCGTATAGGAAGTTAGCCAGTTTTCTTAAGCCTAACATCGATAAACAATCATCCAATACAATAAATAACACACTAATAACCAATAATCAATAGTTAGGTTTCATTAGATCTAAGCAAACACAAGATAAATCTAGCCTAGCATGTTAATTAAAAGACAAGAACAAGATATAATCAAACAACACATAGACATATTGAATGATTAAATGATTACTTATCTTCAATTAAACATGGGAGATCCAAGGGTATAAAACCCTTAAAAAATGGCAGAAATTCGTCTTAGGGTTTTCTCCTCACAAAGTTGCACACCAATGACAAAAAATTGCAAAACTATATATAGAACTTAGTGGCTGACGGCGTCACGTTGTAGATCTTGACGCCGTCACCTCGCCGTGGCTAGGGTTCCCGGATGGTCTTCCTGACGCCGTCCCTCTTTAATGCTCCAAAATCCGCTATGGCCTATCAAGGGTTGACGCCGTCAGAAATGAGCTTGACGCCGTCTCTCTTTAAGTTAAACCGTGATGGCCTTGATCACCTTAAAGGGTGACGCCGTCAGACTTTCCATTGTAAAACTCTTTCACGTGTATTTTTCATATCCACCTCTTTTGCCAAGCCATGACGCCGTCTGGAACAATCCCTGACGCCGTCAAATGTACTTTTCCAGCAGCTTTGGAGACTTTGTCGTTTTCTTCACTTTTATGCTCCAAAAACGTCCAAAATGCTTCCTTTTCCAGATTTCTTCTCCAAAGTACCTAAAATGACAAAAGGAACGATTTAGGGCAATATTTGATCAAATAAATACGATTTAGGGCTTAAATGACCCCCTAAAAGCGGTACACTTTTCGCTTCATCACGTATCCATTATACAAAAGATTAGGACTTGGTAATCCTCAACCAAATCAATATAATCTTACTATGGCTGATAATTCAAGAGCAAAAGCAATGGGAGAAGTGAAGAATGTTAGAGTTCAAGTAGGATATCAAGCTTTCTTAGCCGATTTTCTTGTGCTTAACATTCCGGTGGATAAGGAGTTACCATTGTTGTTAGGAAGAACATTTTTGAGAACTTGCGGAGCTATTATAGATATGGGTAGAGGTACTATGACTATTAGTGATGGAATCTTGGAGCATACTTACTATCCTAGACCTAGAGGCAAGATTGTGAAGGAAGTGCATGAAGATGAGGAAGAAGAAGACCATTTAGGTTGTTTTAAAGTTGGTAGAAATGAAGAGGGAAGACCTAAATATGGGCCAATTGTCCCTAGTTACTTTGGTATTGAAGATGAGTTGGAAAGAGCTTTAGCTATGGAGGTTTTCTATAACCCATTCAAAAATGTTTTTGTGTTCAATAAATTGACAGATTTTCTTGGATCTTTACTGTTGGGAATTAAATATTCAAGAAGGTTAATATCGGGTTCTATTCTAAGAAATACTCTAAGTGTGATTCTGCTGCAAATGCTTTTGGTTGCTGCTGTTAATGTTTGTTCCTGCTGCTAGAACATTTGATTCTGCTGCTAGAGATAAATGATTCTGCTGCTAGGCTTAACACTCTGCTGCTAGTGACTCTGCTGCTAATACTTGATCCTGCTGCCAGTGATAACTCATTGCTGCTGCTAATGAACATTCTGCTGCTAAGTGGATAAGTATGAAAAGATATTATTTGTATTTTGGTCAACAATATACGGTAGATAATATCTTACGTACCCCATGTGCTTTGTTAACAAGTTGTGTACACAGATACATGTTGTATCTTATGTACTGACACACTCAAGATAAGTTAACAAGTAGTTCGGCTAGACTTTAAGCAATATGTAAAGATCTTCTTGGACTATAAAAGAAGATCTTAGACTAGTGATATGTGTGTCTAAGTGTGTTATTATTTTAGAACTCTCATAACTGTTAAGACATAGAACAAACACAAGAATATCACAAGTTAGAAAAACTTAAGATTCAAGGTTGTAACCCTAGTGATATTTCAAGATCACTCGTATTATTATCATTAATAATATTGAATCGTTTGGTGTTAATCTTTCATTGTTCATTGTCATAGAACAAACACAACCATTCCATTTCCACAACACAAATAACCTTCTAAGTGTGATTAAGTAAATTCCGCGTACTTAATCATATTCACTCAATATATCATACACACAAAGAACAAAAGGTTTAACCACCTTAACCGTGTGTCCAATCCTAACAAGTGGTATCAGAGCATCAGGCTGATATTATTGATTTAGAAGAAGAAGCTGAAGAAATGGATGTTGAATCTATTCAGACAAATGTTGCTGCAAAGATTCCCATGCTCAAACAGAATGAGTTTGAGATGTGGAGGCTGAGGATAGAGCAATATTTCCAAGTGCAAGATTATGCACTTTGGGAAATCATAGAAGATGGAAACTCTTACCAGCCTACCACCACTACATCAACAGTGGACGGCAAAGTTGTGTCAACTCTGCAGACAAAGCCATCATCTGCAGAAGATAGAATAAAGAAGAAAAATGACTTGAAGGCAAGAAGCATGCTGATGATGACCGTTCCTAATGATCAACTTTTAAACTTCAGCAAGTTCAAGGATGCCAAGTCATTATTTGAAGCTATTATTGCCAGGTATGATGGAAATGAAGCCACCAAGAAAACCCACAAGACACTGCTCAAGCAGCAGTTTGAAAACTTCTCCTCTACATACAATGAATCTCTTGACCACATGTTTAATAGGCTTCAGAATATTGTGAGCCAACTTGCTATTCTTGGGATTGAAATGCCTCAAGAAGATCTGAACTCAAAATTTCTGAGAAGCTTACCAGAAGAGTGGGCTATGCATGTTGTTGTCTGGAAGAACAAGCCAGACTTAGACACCATGGAACTAATGGACTTGTATAGCAACTTCAAGATTGTGGAGCAAGATTTAAAGAAGAATGGAGGTACTAGTTCTAATACTGGGAACAAGGCATTTATGTCAACTCCTAGTACCTCAAAATCAAGTGAAGAGTTGAAAGTTGTTGATGATGTTGGTGCTGCTAGTTCATCAAGTAGTACCATAAGTATTTTAGATGAAAAGACTTGTTGTGCCTTTCTTACAAGTCAGAATAATGAGTCCATGCTCTCCTATGAAGACCTCCAAGAGATCCATGAAGATGATCTGGAGGAAATGGATCTAAAATGGCAAATTTCTCTTCTTAGCATGAGAGCCAAGAAGTTCTATCACAAGACGGGGAAGAAGCTCATAATCAGCAACACTGATGCTGCTGGTTTTGATAAGTCAAAGATAGAGTGCTATAACTGTCACATGATGGGTCATTTCTCAAGAGATTGCAGAAGATCAAGGTAGCAAGATAGCAAGAATAGAGGTTTTGGAAGCAAATCCAAAACAAAGGAGGTTATTGAGCCAAAAGCTATGGTAGCTATTGATAGCTTAGGTTTTGATTGGAGCTTCATGGCAGATGAAGAAGAAACTCCTACTCAGATGGCACTTATGGCTTTTTCTGCTACTGAGGTACAAAATCATAAAGCTTGTTCTAATACTTGCATTGCTCTTAATGCTCTACAGGTTTTAATGAAACAATATGATGATCAAAAGAAAGAGCTAAGTAGTACTTTTCAAAACTTTATAAACTATAAGTGCGGATTAGAAAAGTTAGAAAAACAAATCACATATTATAAAGAAAATGAATTAGCTTTTTCTGATGACAAAGCTCTCCTAAGACAGGACATATTCTTTAGAGATGCTGAAATTAAGCTCTTGAGAGAAGCTTTTGATAGGGTCAAAAAGGAAAATGAAAACATTCACTTGACTACTGAGGCACTAGAACATGCTTCTAGAGGTGTGCACAACATAGTAGAATGTCAAGTAATTAATAGAGCTAAGTCAGGAGTAGGATATAAAAGTGTCCCACCTCCTTATAGAGGCATCCATAAACCCCCAGGGATTGACCTAGGAAATTCAGGTTTACCTGAGTTTCAAGAACCAATAATGGAATATGGTTCTAAGGCTAGCAAGAGCCTTAATGTAGAAAAAGTAAGTAAAAGTTTAGATAAAACTTTACTTTATCAGGAAAAGGTGTCCTTTGTTAAGAACTTAGATGCTATAGTTGTTGAGGATTGCACAACTGATACTGATGATGAAGAAGAACAGGTTATGTCTAAACCTGAAGTGGTTAAGAAAGTAGGAACAAGTGTTCCTAAGATAGTCAAACACAATACTGATAGGCCTAAATCAAACATTAAGCATGTTAGGCAACCAGTTAGATATTGTGAGCAATATAGAACCACCAACAAGCCCAGAGGTAACCAAAGGAATTGGAACAACCTCAAGTCTAACCAATTAGGTGATGACTTTGCTTTTTATAACAAAGCTTGTTACACATGTGGTAGTTTTGACCATCTTGCAGCTTTCTGCAACTAATGGGTATCTGGGTATGAAAACCATAGAGTGAACCACAAAAGGCAAACACCTAAATCTCACTTTCACTCTAGTTCTAGTGTTAAGAGAACAAACCCCAGAGTAGTCAAAAACAAGTCTGGCTCAAACTCAGATCCTGCTGCTAGACAAATTGTTCCTGCTGCTCGACCATTTATGACTATTAACCCAAAATCAACAGCTAAGGGTGCAAAAACATTTTTCAAACATGCACCAAAAACTGTTCTAAGGCCCATTCAAACAAAAGCAGTGGTCCAAAAACAAGTTTGGAAACCAAAGGGTAGAACTACAAAGTTAGCAGATTCTGCTGCTAAGCGTGTGGTTCATTCTGCTGCTAAGGGAAACAGGGCAAATGCTGTTAAGGCCTCAGCATGTTGGATTCTTAAATCCAATGTTGCATCAACTGTCCTTAAAAGATTGAATTATATTGATGCAAGAGGCAGATCCAAGTCAGTAATGGCTTGGGTCCCCAAAAGAAACTAACACTCTTATTTATGTGCAGGAACATTCAAATGATCAGGAAGAGGATCAAGGATACTCAGATAGTGGATGTTCAAGGCACATGACAGGCAACAAGTCTTATCTCTCAGATTTTCAATCAATAGATGGAGGCTATGTTACCTTTGAAGGAGGTGTTGGTGGCAAAATTTCCGGTAAAGGTACCATTAAAACTGGAAATTTAGATTTTGAAGATGTGTTCTATGTAAAAGAGCTAAATTATAATCTTTTTAGTGTCTCACAAATGTGTGATAAAAAGAACAATGTTCTTTTCTGTGAGACTGAATGTCTTGTACTTTCTCCTGATTTTAAGATGCCTGATGAAAGTCAAGTACTTCTTAGAATTCCTAGAAAAGGCAATATGTACAGTTTAGACATGAAGAACATTGTTCCTAAATAGAATTTAACTTGTCTTATTGCAAAGGCCACATTGGATGAATCAATGAAATGGCATAGAAGGCTTGGTCATATTAATTTCAAAACCATAAATAAAATTGTTAAGAATGGTTTGGTAAGAGGTTTACCTCACAAAAGATTTGAAAATGATCAAACATGCATTGCTTGTCTTAAAAGCAAACAACACAAAGCCACTTGTAAGCCCAAGATTTTTAACTCTGTCAATCAATCATTGTTTATGCAGCATATGGACTTATTTGGACCTGTTTCAGTAAGTAGTATAATGCATAAGAGATATTGTCTTGTTGTAATTGATGACTATACTAGATTTACATGGGTTTTCTTTATATCTACTAAGGATGAGACTACAAGCATCCTTAAGACTTTCATTACACAGATAGAAAACCAAGTAGACAAGAAAGTGAAAGTCATTAGATGTGATAATGGGACAGAGTTTAAGAATAGAGTTATGGATGATTTCTGCAAACAAAAAGGTATTAAGAGAGAATTTAGTGTTGCTAGAACACCACAACAGAATGGTGTTGTTGAGAGAAAGAATAGAACACTAATTGAAGCTGCTAGAACAATGTTAGCTGATTCTAAGCTACCTATAACCTTTTGGGCTGAAGCAGTCAACACTGCTTGCTATGTCCAAAATAGAGTTTTAGTTATACAGCCTCACAATAAGACATCATATGAACTTTTTAGAGGTAGAACTCCTGCAATAGGATTTCTTAGACCTTTTGGATGTCATGTGACAATTCTCAATACCTTAGACCATTTAGGAAAATTCGATGGTAAAGCAGATGAAGGATTCTTTGTTGGATATTCTCTTGATAGCAAAGCATTTAGAGTATACAACACAAGAACTAAGATTGTAGAAGAAAACCTACATGTGGAGTTTTTAGAGGACAAATCCAATGTAGAAGGTCAAGGACCAAAAAGGCTATTTGATCTTGAAGTTCTAACCAAATCAATGAATTATGTGCCTGTTGTTGTTGAAACTAATGATTTTTCAGGTTCACAAGCATCAGATGAGGCAAGGTTAGAAAAGGAGACAAACCAAGATCATGTTTGGATGCCAATATGGTCAAGTACAATTGTGGAATCAACTTCAACAACTGATGAATCTTCTTCTGGCAAAGCTAAAGAAGGTGTTGAAGATGAAAGCAAAGAAGATGGAACTCAGGAACAACAAATTGTTTCTGCTGGTGATTCTGCTGCTAAGCTTACTGATTCTGCTGCTAGGCCAACTGACTCTACTGCTGGCCCATCAGAAACAAAAGAAGCAGAATTCTCAGATAATGAGGTGGATTTCAACAATCTTCCATCAAATTATCAAGTTCCTTCCACTCCACAAACAAGAATTCACAAAGTTCACTCCCTAGATAATGTGATTGGAGATGTACAGTCAGGTGTGAAGACAAGACAACAACTGATGTCTTCAGACCAACAAGGGCTTCTTGATGCCCTTTATGCTTCAAAGCAGCATGAGTTTTCAAACTCTTGCTTGTTTGTATGTTTTCTCTCACAAGCTGAACCAAAGAACATTATGAAAGCCTTAGATGATTCAAGCTGGGTAGAAGCTATGCAAGAAGAGCTTCTTCAGTTCAAGATTCAGAAGGTATGGGTGCTAGTTGATTTACCATAGAATGCAAAGGTAATTGGCACTAGATGGGTTTTCAAGAATAAAAGGGATGAAAGGGGAATAGTGATTCGAAATAAGGCTAGATTAGTAGCTCAAGGGTACACACAAGAAGAAGGAATAGACTATGATGAGGTTTATGCTCCAGTAGCAAGGATTGAGGCAATTAGGCTTTTCTTAGCTGATGCTTCATTTTTAGGCTTCACAGTCTACCAAATGGATGTCAAGAGTGCATTTTTATATGGAACAATTGAAGAAGAGGTGTATGTTACACAACCTCCAGGCTTCATTGACCCTGACCATCCAGAAAATGTGTACAGAGTAGTTAAAGCTCTCTATGGCCTTCATCAGGCACCAAGAGCTTGGTATGCAACACTAGCTTCCTATTTATTAGAAAATGGATTTCAAAGAGGAAAGATTGATCAGACACTTTTCATCAAACAACACAAGAAGGATC
Source organism: Artemisia tridentata subsp. tridentata (assembly GCA_021014915.2). Lineage (NCBI taxonomy): Eukaryota > Viridiplantae > Streptophyta > Magnoliopsida > Asterales > Asteraceae > Artemisia > Artemisia tridentata. Next base: position 185,975,975 of record CP139509.1, on the reverse strand, counting down.
TTCTGTTAGTGCAGGTGTATGTGGATGACATTATCTTTGGATCTACTAGGAAGGAAATGTGTTTAGAGTTTGAGAAACTTATGCATGATAAGTTTCAAATGAGTTCTATGGGAGAACTTACATTCTTTTTGGGTTTGCAAGTTAAGCAATCATCTGAAGGCATATTTATTTGTCAAGACAAATATGTTGCAGAGATACTTAGAAAATTTCAATTTGCTGATTCAAAAATGGCAAGCACACCAATGGACTCTGAGAAGCACCTTCTGAAAGATGAAGATGGAGAAAGTGTGGATGTACACACTTACAGATCTATGATAGGCTCCTTGATGTATCTTACATCATCTAGACCTGATATCATGTTCCCTGTTTGTGTTTGTGCAAGATTTCAAGTTACTCCAAAGGTTTCTCATTTAACTGCAGTCAAGAGAATTTTTAGATATCTCAAGGGTCAACCAAGGTTGGGTCTATGGTATTCAAGGGAATCTCCTTTTGACTTGGTAGCATTTTCGGATAGTGATTATGCTGGTGCTAGCTTGGACAGAAAGTCAACAACTGGAGGATGTCAATTCCTTGGGTGTAGACTTGTCTCATGGCAGTGTAAGAAGCAAACAAGTGTGGCAAATTCCACAACTGAAGCTGAATATATAGCTGCTGCAAGTTGCTGTGGTCAGGTTCTATGGCTTTAAAACCAACTCCTTGACTATGGGTACAATTTCTTAAACACTGTTATTCATATTGATAATAGTAGTACAATTTGTATTATTAAAAATCCAGTGCAACATTCTAAAACAAAACACAGTGAAATTAGACATCACTTTATAAGAGACTGCAATGAGAAAAGATTAATTCAAGTACTTAAAATTGCTTCAGAATTCAATTTTGCAGATCTGCTAACCAAAGCTTTTGATGTTTCAAGGTTTCAGTACTTGGTAGCAAGTATTGGAATGCTTAATCCTTAATGATTTTAAACTTTGTGTTTTTGTAAATAAATTTTTGTTTGTGCTGCTAGCTTTAAAAGTTACTACTGCTATTACAAAATTTTGTGCTAATAGTACAAATTTAATTTGTGTTATTCATACAGTTAGTCCTATGATTATTCTAATACAAGACAAGTACTTTGTACATTGTTCTTTTGGTTTTAGACTAACAATTTCAGGTATGAACATGTGAACACAAAAGGATGTTTCAAGTGAAATGGAAGCAGCAAAAATGATTATATTAGTTGCTACATATTAGGTTTATGATGGACTGAGTTTGGGAATTCAAAACTCCTTAAAACTTATTTCTTGAAACCTAAGTATGAAATTTCACATTGAATTGATGACTTAGTTGATCAGATAGTAACTGATGCAACTCACTTTCTATCATTTTATACTTTCAAGTATAATGAGCAAGTCTAAGGACATCTGATAGAAAGAACAACTAGTAAAAGTGAATCTAACACTTGTGTTAGAGGTGACAATTACTATGAGCTGGAAACCCTGTCAGGAAAACTCTTTGAATGAGTTTATCTGCACACAGGCAGTTATTTATAACTGAAAAACATTGGTTCTCACACAACCAGAGGTTACTTTAAACCGAAATTTTGATTAAGTGTCTGTTATACACTTAATTCCTTCAAAATGGTTGAAAGCAGTATGATTTTTCAATTCTAAAATCATGAACATACTGCTAAGTCAAAAAGTTTCTTAAAAGGATTTTCAAAGGATTCAGAAAAACCATCCATTGATGGATCATGAGTCAAATGTCCACTGATTCACCTCTCATAGGAGTTAACACACCTAGAAGTGATGAGGGCAGTAACTTAAACTCTTAAGGAATTGATGGCTTCATGTACAACATTGTCTGAAAACAAGTTCACATTGGTAGATCAGATAATGATGGGATGATGGTGAGATCTTCCAAACAGGGGAGGATAAATTTTTATTTGCTTCAGGGGAGGAAATAAAAGCCCAAGAAAGGAAGAAAAACCCAATGTTATGGAAGGAAAAGACAAGAGCATACAAGATGATAACATGGAGGTTGAAAATGACAAGAATAGAGCTTATTCTGGAGTATTATATATATTCAGAAGGGATGAAGCATTCCAAAGGAGAAAGTTCTATCTAGGTCAAACGAAGAAAAGTTTCAATTTCAGTTTATCACGTTTGTTCATCACTTGCAAAGACATGCTGATAGATGATTTCACTTGTTGAAATAAGCATCCAAGATATACAACATCATTGCCTCTTATAATTCCTCCATCCAAGGAAATTGCACCATCTTTTAGTCCAAGATTGGAGCAATGTGTTGATATTGTTAAAGTCAAAGAACAAAGCAGATGAATTACTGAGAAGATATTTAATCTTGAAGAACAGAAGTGTTTGAAAGATCTTCACAATCCATAATTTAATTCAGAAACATGTTGAAATGGATTCACATGTTTAGGGGAGGATTGTTGGGAATTAAATATTCAAGAAGTTTAATATCGGGTTCTATTCAAAGAAATACTCTAAGTGTGATTCTGCTGCTAAGGCTTTTGGTTGATGCTGTTAATGTTTGTTCCTGCTGCTAGAACATTTGATTCTGCTGCTAGCGATAAATGATTCTGCTGCTAGGCTTAACACTCTGCTGCTAGTGACTCTGCTGCTAATACTTGATCCTGCTGCCAGTGATAACTCATTGCTGCTGCTAATGAACATTCTGCTGCTAAGTGGATAAGTATGAAAAGATATTATTTGTATTTTGGTCAACAATATACGGTAGATAATATCTTATCCCATGTGCTTAGTTAACAAGTTGTGTACACAGATACATGTTGTATCTTATGTACTGACACACTCAAGATAAGTTAACAAGTAGTTCGGCTAGACTTTAAGCAATATGTAAAGATCTTTTTGGACTATGAAAGAAGATCTTAGACTAGTGATATGTGTGTCTAAGTGTGTTATTACTTTAGAACTCTCATAACTGTTAAGACATAGAACAAACACAAGAATATCACAAGTTAGAAAAACTTAAGATTCAAGGTTGTAACCCTAGTGATATTTCAAGATCACTCGTATTATTATCATTAATAATATTGAATCGTTTGGTGTTAATCTTTCATTATTCCTTGTTCAATAACAAACACAATCATTCCATTTCCATAACTATAATAACCTTCTAAGTGTGGTTAAGTAAATTCCGCGTACTTAATCATATTCACCCAATATATCATACACACAAAGAACAAAAGGTTTAACCACCTTAACCGTGTGTCCAATCCTAACAGATTTTCTTGGATCTTTACCGGTTCAATTGAAGAATTTGGAATGGGGACCCGAAGGAGCTAGTGTTTACAAGAAGGAAGAAGGTGATGGAGAATGGCATGTGAAGTTTGATATAGTTTGTCCGGATGGAAGAAATTTTGCAAGGAAGTTTAAAACGCAAATGACTAATCGGAATTTGTCCGGCAAATTTCATAATGAAGACATCTTGAAGCATGAATATTTTGAAGGATGAAGACAAAAGTTGAAGAATAAAAGCACAAGGCTTGTGCTAGTGTTTGTTTGTTTTATTTATTTTACTGCATTTTTAGTAGTTTAATATTTTCATTTAAGTTTGAGTTAAGTTAAGACCTTTTGGTTATCTTGGTTTTATTAAGTTTTAATTTATGGAGTTAAGTTTTGTTTTAGAAGTTGTAGAGATAGATTGAATGACAAGTTGGTAGAATAAGTGTGTTGGGTATTTTTCATACTTAAAAGAAGTATTTTGGAATAGTCAAAACATTTCTCATTTGTTCTTGCAAGTGTCAAGGTGTTGAAAGAAAGAAGAAAAAGTGAAGTTTTGCAAAAATTCAGTCCAAATCGGTTGGGTGAAATACTGATCGGATGGAGTGAAGTATATATACTCAAGATTTCAAAAATCATAAAAACACACACACACTCATTCCACCACACTTGGGGTTCATTAATTCGACCATTAGAAGGCTATTAAGAGTTGCAGGAGAGTTGAAAGATCATCAATGGCACCTAAACAAGTAAGTAACATCATCAAATTGTATCAATTAGGTTTTAATTCGAGTTGATTGAATTAGGTCAAAGTTTGGGCGTTTTTTATGTAGTTCGAATTAAGATGTAATTTTTCTGGAATAGATGGGTAAATGATTGAGGAATTCATTGCAAAAAGAATGAGATAGATTGATTAAGTTTTGAGAAAGAATGAATTGATTGGATTTTTAGATCAAATGGGTCAAAACTTTGAATCAATTCTGGGTTGAAATTGATGATTTCCAGATGTTGTTTAGATGTTAATTAGTGTTTTTAGGATGATGCATTGTGGATTAGAACATTGATAAGGTTTTGATTTTGAAAGTGTTCATATGTTCATATGTTCTAAGATTGATCATGCGAGTATGTTATGGATATGATTTGGAGATAAGTGGGATATGTAGAGACCATAGTGATTGATCAAATGCAGGATAGGGAAGAGTAGGATTTGTTAGAATTGATTGGAAGTCGAACAAGAGAAAAATTTTTGTAACAGAATGCCCAACCGATTCGGTTGCGTGGCATTACCGATCGGTTTGGGGGCTAGTATTCACTCCATCCGATTCGGTTGGGTGAAATACCGATCGGATGGAGCTCTCTGTGATGAAAATTGATTTTTCAAAAGTCAAGTTTTTAGACTTCTAGATCATGCATGCTTAGTTTCTATACTCTTATTCTATCATATGTTTGTGTTTTTCTACAGAGTTATCTTGCAGGAGGATCAAGTTCGTCACGTGGAGATGGTAATCCGATTGTAGCAAAGTACATAAAAAGGAATGCGAAAGAAAAGGTCAAGTACACTCTTAATCAGGAGCGTAATGAAAACTTGAAGTTTAGCAACCTTGGGAGAGAGGAAAAACACGCTTTTCGTGAGCGTCTTTCGAAGTTACAAGGGAGAAGACTTGCTAAGCCAAGGTTAGTTGATTGGAGTTTATTTCATGAATATGAATGTGAAATGGAGTTAAGGAATTTGATGAGAATATCGTATGTGTATGAGGGAGATGGTGATAGTTTTGAAGATTTTTCGTGGGAGAGAGCATTTAGTGTTCACGAGGATGTTAATCGAGAATGGTGTTTGGAGTTTTTCTCCACATTTTATTTTGAAAGGAAGGTTGTGGATTTAGTGAATGATAAATGTGTTTGGTTTAGGCTTTGTGGTAGAGAGCATGTGTTTACCTTGCCGGAGTTCGCTGTCGCTCTTGGCCTATACACCCAAGATGAAATTATGCACCGTTTGTTTGCATCTCACTTTATAAGATTAGTTAGGAAACATAATGATTATGCAGGTTTAGCTGAATATTGGAACAGTGTTGGTGATCCGAGTTGTACTAGAAGGAATTCGTCAAAGTTAAGAAACCTATTGTTGAGCATTTTGCAGAAACTGATTGCATGGGGTGTTTTACATAGGACGGGGAGTCGAGATAAGTGTAATCAACCGGATTTGTGGGTAATGAAGTTGTTGGAAGAGAAAAATGGGAATGCGGCTTGGATAATAGCCGAGTATCTTTCAAGGAGAGCACTAGGGATAAAAGATAATAGTGCGATTTGTGGAGGTCACTATGTGACCAAGTTGGTGAGAAACTTGGGTTATTATGTTCATGCTGAGTTAGCGAAATGTTCGGAGATGATGGACAGTGAGACGTGGGATGATAAAAGTTTTAATAAAGCATTGAATAGGAAGACAAGAGAGCTGGGAGCTTGGATAGAGCCGCACATGGCCGCACCTCAAGGAGCACCACAACAACCGTATCAACCACCACCACATATTGGGAATGTTCATGCCCCGGGTAGTTTTGACTCGGGATGGGGAGATTGGAATCGTGAATTGAATGAGATTGAGCGTAGGGATGTGTGGAGAGATTCTATGATGTTGAGGCAAAACTATAACTATGATTACTCAATGCCGATGCTTCAACATGTGGCTCATCAAGCTAATTATGAGGTACCTCCCTACAACCCACCAAATGCTCCACCCTACCCATTTGAATATGACCCGTATCCTGGCCAATACCCTTACCCATATCCTGGGTACGCACCATTTCCTGACCCAGTGCCTGTTTATGGAAGAGTTCCTAACGTTGGAGGGACAAACTTTCATGTGGGCGGTTCTTCAACGGGGGTTGGAAGAAAAAGACAAGCTTTTTCAGTTTTTAGTGATGATGAGAATGAAGAAGTGGAGGATGATGAAGAAGAGGTCGAAGAAAGTGAAGATGAGAGGATTAATCCGGACAACATGGAGTCCGATGATTGATGGTTAATGATGTTATGTCTATGGTTTAAAAACAATGATGGTTGAACAATTTCTATTTCTATTTCTTTAACTTAACTTTCGTAGGATTTATGGTTATGATTTTGGTTTGTTTTGGATTATTTTTATTTTTATTTTTTATGTTTTATGTTTGCTTTGGTATTTTTGTTTTGTTGTTTCGAGTATAGTGTTTGCAGGGGAAGAATTGACGGAAGCTTAGTGTTGATCAAATATTTGGAGTTAGAAGAACTCATGTGCTTACTCATGATCAAATAAGCCTATGCGAATTTTTCCGGGTAGTATGTATTTATTTTTTTCTCTATTTTTTCCTATTTCCTTTACTTTGAAGTTCGTTTTATTACATTGAGGACAATGCAAAACTTAAGTGTGGGGGAGGGAAGGAATAGGAAAAATTGTTTTAATTTTTAATTTTTAATTTTTGATTTAGTAGATTTTGGATTCAAGTAACTAGAATGTGTTCGCCCTTGATTTTTCTAGTTGTTAGATGAATTGATTCAATGGTAAAAATAAGGCTATTTGAAAATTTTTGGAATGTAATCAAGTTATGAGAGATATTGATAACTATTGCAAGTACATTTTATCACCACCTTAAATTGTGAGGATTTAAGCCTTTTTGTATAAAGCACTTCTTATGCTTTATATTTCGTTATGAGTGTGCCGGTGATTATGTTGATTCTAGAACTTGTACTTGTTATGCATTACGGTTAAAATTACTTTCAAGTAATAAAATATATTCAAATGATAAGAGGCAAATTAGGATTTACACCAAATGGCCACCCGTTTACAATTCATTTTTGCTAACCGCATTGGTTAGTTGTCTTAAGTAATTGGAACCCATTTGTTAGCGTTATCTTATACGCTAGATACCCTTAGTTACACCCTTTTGAGCCTATATTTTCTTTTGATTTTAACCCAGAAAATTTTTACACCATACACCTTAGACTTTCCCGAATCAAGTTCAAATGAAGTTCAAAACTATTTATTTTTTATGATTGCATGTTGACCACACCTTGTATGTGTATATGTTGTTTCAATGAAGAAGGAGGTCGCTACTCTTATTTGTATTTTTTGTAGCGTGTGCTCATCCAAAGTGTGGGGGGGACGTTAAAAAAAAAAAAAAAAAAAAAAAAAAAAAGGAGAAAAGCCAATGAGCTATGAAAGTATGGAATGATGAAAATAAAATAGTCAATGAGCTATTACGGAAGGAAGGGAGTTAGTATGAAATTCGGGATAATAATCGAAGAAGTTTGGTGGAGTAATCATTTGCGATATAAAGAGTTAGGGACGGAATTTGGACTTGATTCTTGTTTGATTTTTATTTTTGTAGAACCAAATCAAAATTCCCATGTCTTATCCTTACCCTTACCAATTACTTTATTCGTTGTTAGCTTTCGAGCATCCGGATTTAGTGATGGCTTTTTGTTTAGATATGTAGTACATGGATGTTCTAGTGACCATCCGAGTTTTTAAATAGTTGAAAAACGTTGTTAGCGATCTAGTGAGTAAATTGGTGACCATCCGTTATGCATGTAACGTCATTAGCGAACCAAGGTATAATCTAGTGACCATCCGTTGCTTAACTAAACAAAGATTCGTTGTTAGCGAGCTATGATGTTCTTGTATGAAGTATTTACACATTAGCTAGGTAATCAAAACCCTTAAACCTAAAAACCAAATAAAAGACCTCTTTGATGTTTTATTTTGTTGTTTTGATACAAGTACAAGCTTATGGTAAGAAACATGATTCATGTCTGAGCGATTGAGTGATTTACAATCAAATCTACCCTCGAGTGTTGTGTGAATTTAAAATTTCCTTTGTAAGATGCTTACTGATGTTATCAAGCTCGATTTAACTTGCGTATATTTCAAGAATTTTTCATAATTAAAGTAAAATAACAATTGTCCTATTGGGATGGTTGTTAGCTTTTTATAATCATAATGAAGATGCCATTGAGTTCAGTTTTTCTAAAAATTAGACTTGCTCGAGGGCGAGCAAAACTCAAGTGTGGGGGATTTGATAACGCTTAAATCTAACATGTTTTTAGGCGCGTTATTGCTAGTTTTGTGCATCATATTTGGTTATATTTGTGTGTATTTGTTGCTAAATGATGAAAAAGTGTGTATGCAAGTAAATATAGCCAAGTACAGGAAAAGTTGAGGAAAAGACGAAGAAATGAAGAGATTATGCACATTTGGAGAATTATGAGAAAGAAACCACGCGATACTTCAAGGATTTGATTAGTTCAAGATTTCCATGCTTATATATCAAGAAAAGATCAAGTTCTATGATAGGAAGTAGTGGTACAGCGAATGATCAAGCACGTAACGAGAAAAGAAAAAGAAGAAATAAAAGTTGCATGGCAGAGTGGCCCATCCGATCGGATGGCGCCCGCATCCGAATCGGATGGGAGAAGATTATCTTACCGAGAGCTCCAACCGATCGGTTGGAGCCAAATACCGATCGGTTGGCTGACGCTAGAGTTACAAAGTTGCATTTAATGAAGAAGTTAAGCCCCATAATCATTGAGGCTTATCATTTCTCGGCTATTTACTGACATTGGACGTTTTTGCTAGAAGAATAAGGGTTTCCTCACTTATTTAAGAAACCCTTAGCTAATTTACAAAGAGAGAAGTTTTTGGGAGGTGACAACCCAAAGGCAAACCTAGTTAAGGCTTACACCAAGTCTAACTAACTTATTATTATTGCCCGAAAGCTTGTAGTTGCTGTGAAAACGTCCAGGAAGCCTTGAGTTCGAGTCTTAAGAGTTGTGTCCGTGTGTGGAGTTGTTTACGTGTAATCATAGGCGATTGGAGGAGTGTGGATTGTTATAGTTTCACAATTCTAGTTCTTGTAATTCCTCGATTAGGTATTTCTTGTTGAGTTATTATGAACTACTTTTACTTTTACTATAAGATGAATGAAAGTTTGGTTAATTACTTGTGTTTGATTATGATTGTTATGGAATGATTTTGGTTGTACTTGTGTGTGTATGACGTGACAATTGTTGGAGTAATCTTATCAAAGTGATGCATGAAAACATATCTTGTTTTATGAGTTTGTTGAGATACAATCTAATCTTGCTTAATTGGTTGGTAAAAACAATTTTAAAGACTAACAAAGGCCGAAAGGAGTTTTCCTTATGTTTTTATTCCAAAAAGTTAGTGCACGAATTAGTATGGATTATGGTGTGTGACGAACACCATCTTTACTCATTAAAATGGATTTGGAAACGATTTCATCACGAAAAAGGCCGAAAGGATTCGTAGGAATTCTTAAGATAAGAAATGCTTTCAAACAACAAAAAGCTTAAAAGAATTGTCGTAATAGTTAATCAAGGCCGAAAGGAATTAACTAGGAGATTGAATTCTTAGATATGATTTCTCATGATAAAAACCATTGATTGTGAATCATTCATATTAAGTTGTGCATCACTACAAGTTACACCCAACTTGGTTGGTTACTCTAAACAATTGGTCATAGAATCACACACAAGTATATTTGTTTTTGATTGATTGAACCTTGCTTGCTTTTGAATTTACTTCAAATTGGATTGACACCCTTTTGTTAAAACTTATTTTACTAAACCTAAACCCCAATTCCCTTGGGACGATCTCGACTTACCCACCTTTACTACCGCGGACGAGTATATTTGCTCATATGTGTGATTAGAGAATTGGATAAATCGTGTTTATAAATTTTAAAACTTGAACACAACGACACACACATCACAAATATTTTCGCACATTTTATTATAAATATTTTTTGCAATTTTGCCACACTTTTAGGTGTGTACATTCAAAAATTATTTCCACACTTTTAAATATAGAAATTTGGATAATATCTCTACACTTATATGTGTAGAAAAATTTGTCACACCCATTATTACCACACATGAGAAAGTGTGAACTCAATAATTTTACACATTTTTAAACGTGACTATTTGGCCTTTAAAATGTGGAGAATTCAACTAGTTTTTTATAGTGTAGTAAATAAGAGAGGAATAATTAAAGGGAAGAAAGGCGTTTAAATGACAATCATAAGTTCCTTGCGCATATCTCGTCATGGCAATTGCATGGCAAGGGTTCTCATCACACATCTCTCTCATGTCGAGTAGGAAGGACTATTCAGACAGCGTAGGCTCTCGCAAGAAGAGTCTCTTTTACAGCTCCAAAACGATGTCATTGCACAATGACTTTAAAGGAAACGATAGTCCAATAAGTTGATACCAAATGACATTGTCTTTGATTTGTAAATAAAACTAAGAGCCGACACTGTCTCACTAGTGCTTCCAGACTACTTATTAGAGAGAGTTTTCGCAACCTACGTTACCGAGACCATGCCTCTCTCTGAACAAATCCAAATGATGTCCTATCATGCAATGATGACTCCAGCGCACACACCGTGGAGCGATCAAGACTCGTGGAGCAACAAGATGAGCTTTGGCTTGTTTAGCGTTAAGTGAGAAAGAATTATGGTTAGAATTAGTTCGGTAGTGTGATCGTGTAGCCCAGAAGTTTATTACATGTAGACATCATATTAGTAACATTTGAGATATGATGTGTGCATTAGATATATTGAATTAGTAAGGAAAACAAAGATTTGTAATGCCAAGGCATTGAAGCATATGGTAATGAGAATGTATGACCAAGAGTAGTGGGGCGTTAAAGTGGGCTTAGTTGCCCCTTCAACGCCCATTGGTCCACTCCCTTGGGGCGTTGAAGCTCGTTGAATGCAAATAAAATCAACGCCCGTTGATCCAACAACGGACGTTGAAGTTTGTTTGTGCAATTTTTTATTTACTTTTATTCTATAAAATGATATTTAACTTTATTTTTTGGTGATATTTAACTTTGTTTTTTGGTGATAAGTTTGCAGGCAGAGGTTGAAGATGAAAGGAAAAAAGGAAAATACCATTTGCAGGCACGATCTGTTGTTGATGATGATGATGGTGATAAGTTTGAAGATATGTTTGCATTGATGATGATGATGATGGTGATAAGTTTGAAGATCTGTTGTTGTTGATGATGATGATGTGGTGCGTGTGTGTTGATAATGATGGTGATAAGATCTGCACTTAGTATATATGTTTTATTTTAATGTATGATAATTGTTATTTTAAATCAAGTTAACAAACATAAAAAAAAATAAATAAAGTAATGATTATTTGTTCTCCTTCAACGCCTCAACCCATTACTCCCAATTTTGCTTCAACGACCTTCTTCTCTCACTACCAAGTGTCAACATTTGCCCCAACCCATTCCCTCCCCACTACTCTTGGTCTAATGAGAATGTATGAGAATGAGAAGTGGTGGCAGTAAAACCACACTATTTATATGGAACAAGAATGAGATATCGCGTGACAAAAACGTGGTAATATCATATGCTAGATATTCGTTTCAATTGTTGTGGATCATTCAAATCTAAATGAATTATATATATCAAAATATCGACTTGTATGTACATTCCCATGATTACGTCAGCAAGCTGTAAAAAGAAATTGAAAAGCCAGTCTATCGAGGCATTCGCATCTCATCGGCAAGATATCGTTGAGTATCGAAGAGCATCTTTGAATTTTTAGACAAATTTTCTTTGCCTAGTGTTTTAACCAAAACCATGCCGACATCTATCTCAAATTCAAGAGGAAATTATTTTTTGTTGAATGATATAATTTCTAGAACTTAAAGCGTAATAGATTTAGAGATGTCGATGTTTTAGTTGGCTTCGGTGGTGTAACAAGTAAGAAAAGGAATATAAAAAGTACATTTAAAAGACATTTTCAGCAGTATTTTTAGTATTGAAACTTGAAGAGTATATTTTAAAGCGCTTACGAGATTATGCATTATCAGAAATATTTCATCAAATTTACCTACAATTTATCAAGTGAAAGTTTCATCATTCAACAAAGAGTCAAAGACACCGTCACATATTTTTTCTTTACATTTACATGACGACATCTTTTTGGTGAAAACAAAATAACTCATTTATTTACAAACAAATAAAACAGTAAGACGTCGGTTTATATGACAAGAATGAATTAGTCACACTTTAAATCTACCAATTTAGCATTTAGAGTAAACTACATTTTTGGTCCTCGTGGTTTACCGGGTATAACGGTTTTGGTCCAATAGTTTCAAACGTAACGGATCATGTCCCATTTTGTCTGACCCGTAACGGGTTTAGTCCATTTTCACTAACACCGTCACTTTGACCAATGTTGACTGTTAAAAATGAGGATATATTCGTCTTTTCATCCCCCACCCACTAAAATTAAAAACCTGCTACTAGTACTATCCTATCCAACAGACCAACACCACACAAACATTATCTATAATCTTCATCAAACAAAAATCCACCAACACAAATCCTCCAACCAAAAAATCCTATCCAACATCAAACTCTCGATCAAAAATCCACCAACCCAAACAAACGCACCACACTTATCTTCCAAATCCTCGATCTAAACTCACAAATCCTAAACCCAGACACATCAACAATCTTAATAACAGCAGCGGCCATGATTGATTTCCTTTTATTCGAAGCAAACGAATATCACAAGGTTGCGGCTTCTTTAAAGTGGGGTGAAAAAGTGTAGTAAGGAAGATGATTAAATGTTTGAATTGGGTTGAAGATAGAAGATGAAGAGGTGAAAGTGTTTTTATTTGTGTGGTTTGGTGGGTTATTATTTGTGTATGTTTAAAGTGGGGTGAATTGATTTAGTGGGTTTCTATGGTGATGGTGTTGGCGATTTTGTAGGAGATGGTGGTGCCGGAATTTAAAGGAGGTGGCCAGAAGTAGTTTTGAAGGAGATGGTGGTGCCGGTGGGGTTCTATAGTTTTGAAGGAGATGGTGGTGCCATAATTAAATTCTCAATCCATTTCACGGGGTATCAAAATTGTAATCAATAGTTTTTCATTTGCACTCACATATATACATATACTGATATACATATGTATATATGATTAAAGCAGTTTTCTTTTACTTACAATTACTATTATTTTTTCAGCGGAGAGACAAGCACAGATTAATGTTGCTGAAGGAAAAAAGACCTCGGTGATGTTGGAAGCCCAGGTTAAGTTGGGATATAAACTAAGAAGCGTAAATTTAGATCTATTAGATAGATACCATCAGCCTCATGTCAACACTCAATTGTATGCCGTACAACTCTTAAATGTAAGACCATATGTGTCGAGCCTTGTGGCTTTGCTGGATATAGATTTTATCTTATGTCGAAACATTTCGACCATACCAAGATTTTATCGTATTTACAAGATCTAAAAATGGTTCATTGGATGTGGTGGTGGTGATGTTGGTGATACGTGGGGATGGTGATGGTGATGTTGGATAAGGTTTGAAGCTGCTGTGGTTATGGTGGTTTGGGTTAAAGAAGAAGAAAATGTTTGTAGGTTTGGGTTAAATAAGAAGAAAATGAGGTGTTCTTGTGGTGGTGGTTATGGTGGTTGTGGTGGTGGTGGTGATGGTGATGGTGATGTTGGATAAGGTTTGAAGCTGCTGAGATAAAGATGAGTTTTGTTTCTTGAGTTCATCTCATAAGTCTGGTTTTGTTGTTTTTGTTTTTGGTGTTTTTGTTTTTGGAGACGAGATTGATGTGAATTGTTATGAATTTAGGCTTTAGCTATAAAGTTTGTGAATTTGAGATGATTTAGTGAAATTTGTGAATTTGATCTGATATTTGTTTTTGTTTGCTTTGAATTTTTGCTAAGAACTCAAAATGTGCAGTGAATGAAGAAGAAGAAGAAGAAAGGGCACTTTTGTCATTGTACATAATCATCCGAGGGTATTTTAGTCATTTCACGGTTTTTTAACTGGTCAAACTAACTGTCAACAAAAAATGGACCAAACCCGTTACGGGTCAGCGAAAATGGACGAAACCCGTTAAGTTTGAAACTATTGGACCAAAATCGTTATACCCGGTAAACTACGAGGACCAAAAATGTAGTTTACTCTAGCATTTATTAAAAAGCTCTGTTATCAATTGTTTTGTCTTTGTTTTGGAATCACACGGACTATTGCATTGCCACGTAGCAACCCATTTTCAAAACAAGCAAAAGTTGCACATAAAATAATACACATATTCTTTAAAAAAAAAAAAAAAAAAAAAAGTAAAGAAATAAAAAATACACATATTTTTATAACCAACTTACAAGTAGATTAAGCGTGCATTGATCCGGAAAAAACAAATCCCGTTAAACATAGGATACTTTGTTTTACTTGAAAACTGAAACGTAAGGCTAGACGGAGTGAGGCAACCTAAGGGGGCGATAAGGCCTGGATCGCCCCTCAGGTAGCCCCAAACACCGCCCCCCCCAAACTTTTTGCACCTCAGGCGATATACATAAGTCGCCACTTATTTCTGCAACTTGTGTACTTGCTTCTATTTAATATGTATATTTAATAGCAATGTTTTGTTGAAAGTGGTGTACTTTCTGTACTTGTATGCTATTTAATACTTTATATACATAAATAAGTCGCCCCTTATTTTGCTGCTACACCACCCCCTCTTTTTTTTGAGGCTACCCAACCTGCTGACTAGGCGCCACATGGCGCGAGTCGCCCCTTCTCTGGGTAGCCCCACTCCCTTTAGCCTAATAAAGCCCCCCAATCGGTGGGTCACGTTTGTCTGAATTGAAGTTTTAATAAACCAAGTGATCTTACACACATGGTCCCTATCCTTTCAACAATATCATGATTTTTCTCCCTCGACTTTATTTATTATTGGATAGTCTTTGATTTAAAGAAGTTAGAACATATATGCAGGATGTTTATTAAATTCATTGTTTAATTTAGGAAACCATCCATGTAGAGATGAAAAAAAAGCAATAACTGGGTAAGAAAATCGAAACCAGAGTTAATCAAGTTTTGTTAAAAGGCGGTTGATTGGGTTCATGCTTATATAAGATTGGTATGGAATTGTTCTAACCAAAACTGTATAATATATAATGCTATAGATAAATAATACAGTAATAATAATCTCATGCAAATAGTATATATGATATTTACCGAACTTCTATACAACCATACATTTATCCTCAAACACAATTACCAGATATCTGCAAAGAAACCCCGAAATTCAAATTTACAATTACCCGATATCTGCAAAGAAACCCCTAAATTCAACTTTGGTAATGCCTAAGAGCACGTACAGATATTTCAAATGTTTAAAGGCTTGTTTATCCTACAACACCAACCGAACCCGACTCATTGCCATCCTTACATAAATTCTTAAACAAAGAATATCTTTCATAGAGTTAGCTTTTGTATTCAGAAAGGAGTGGGAGCACAACTGGTGTCTAGACTCCCATCCAACTTTATGTAAAATTTATTATGTTTAATGAAAATTTTATTATTATAAAAAAATAATAATAATAAAAAGAGACAAAAGCTTACGCCCAGCTGATGTGTTGCTATATTCTTGGGACGGTAGGCAGGATGTTTGTGTCGATTTGACAGGGTCGTCTCCTTTGACGCAATCGGGTATGGTCGATTTTGTGCCAGGACGAGTGGTGGTCGAGGCAGCACAGCGCAAGCGTGTCAAATATGAGAGCAAATGCGCCGACATTGGATATGAGTTTCTTCCCTTCTCATTCTATTCCTTTGGGGAACTTGGGAAGGATGCAGCAACCCTACTGAAACGGATCCGAAAGTTCTCAGTAACTCAAGACATCGGATCGCGAGCCGCTGCTCATATCTTTAATAGGATTAGCTTTGCGATAGCTAGAGGAGTGGGAGCCCAGTGAGTATCTCGGCTCCCCTCTAATTTCTTGTAAATCATATTTTCTTCTAATGAAATAATAATAATAATAATAAAAATAATAATAATAATAATAATAATAATTTACTCTAATAATAATAATAATAAATGGAATAAAACATTAAGCGAAAGAATTAATTAATGTATAAAGTGTAAGGACCATAAGCATAAAATAATTCCAAAATTTAATACAAACAGAACCGTTACTCCACCTCTGTCAAAACGACACCGTTGACACTCATCACAAACAGGGAGTATAAATAAAAGACTAGCCGTTAGATTCATAATTTCAAAAACCCCTTTTCTTCTTCTTCACCTCTTCTTATTTCACTTACACACATTCAAAACACAAACACACACAGAGTGATTATATCTATAAATAAATATTTGAAGATCTGATTGAGGTTTTGGTGAGTCAATCCTTCCTAATTTTGTAGAGTTTCCTTTTTTTTTTTAGGGTTTCAGGTGGATTTTTGCTTGATTGCTGATTTGATGAAATTTTATAGATTTATATGCCTTATTTAGATCTCTTGATTTATTTATTGAAATTTGATTAATTATTTGAATTCTGTAAACTAATAAAGGAATGATTTCAGCTAATTTTTAGCTAGTTTTTTACTGGTTACTAATAATATGACATGGTTTATTAAATTTATTATAGGATAAAATATACATTACTCCGTACAAAACCCTTTTTTTAATACCATAGATAAGTATTTGTTTGATAATTATGTGTTGATATTATTTTGTTGCGAAACATTTGGAATTAGATTTGATTATTTTATAATGCTCTTATTTAGGTTTCTTTCATTACCCGTTAAAGCGAGATTAACGTTTTTAGGAATACATTTTTGGCATCGTATTTTTGGGTTCATTATTAGTGCTACTTTGATAACTAAAATTTTCTACTTTATTAATAAATAAATCGAATTGTATTACCTATTGGCATTAAGATGGCTAGTGTTTTTAACGTGTTTCAAGTCCTTCATTGGCCTCAAATTGTTGTTTGCTAGTTTGTACTAATTTGTTATTGCTAAACAGATAAGCGATTGGACAGGACAAGGTCAAACCGCGAGGGTTAGATCGTGTTTTGCTGAATTTGGAATAAACGAAAATGACGACTAAGAATATTCCTGGTACACCAAATACCAAGATTGAAAGAACTCCGATATCAACACCTGGAGGGTCAAGAGTACGGGAAGAGAAAATTGTTGTCACAGTACGGTTAAGGCCGCTAAACAAAAGGGAACAGTTGGCAAAAGATACTGTATCGTGGGAATGCGTTGATGATCATTCTATTGTATATAAACCGTTCCCGAATGAGCGTGTGACTCAACAATCTTCGTTTACATTTGGTACGCTTTAGTTGGTGATTTATAAAAAATTATTGTTGTGTATTGAATTTTACTCGAGATTCTGTTTGAGCTAATGAAAAGGTTTCCGGTTCTTGCAGATAAAGTTTTTGGCCCAGCAACTGTCACGGAAAGTGTCTATGAAGAAGGAGTGAAGACCGTTGCTTTGTCTGCTCTAATGGGCATCAATGGTAATTATCCTTTAACTATGCTTTTTATTTTTCCATTGGGTCGTTGTATCTGTTTTACGAGATTCATGTTTATTGTTTTCAGCAACTATTTTTGCATATGGTCAAACGAGTAGTGGCAAGACTTATACGATGAGAGGAATCACGGAAAAAGCAGTCAATGATATTTACCAGCACATATTGAATGTAAGTTATAAGAGATAAATATGTTTGCAGCTCTCGTACTCAAATTCATTTACCAACTTAAAGGGCTTGTATGGTGTAAAATGTTATATGACTGTTATTTGTGCATTATTACAGACTCCAGAAAGAGATTTCAGAATAAAAATATCAGGACTTGAAATCTATAACGAGAATGTAAGGGACTTGCTGAATTCTGAATCTGGACGCAATCTCAAGCTTCGAGATGATCCAGAGGTAATAAATTAGATAATTTATATGTTGAGAATAGCGAATTTGGTCTTACTATTGTCTTACAAGCTAACCTGTTCAATATGCAGAAAGGAACATTAGTTGAGAAGTTGGTTGAGGAAACAGCGAGAGATGATCAACATTTGCGAAATTTGATCAGCATTTGTGAAGGTAAGCTTCTGAACATATCTAAAGGCCTTGTCTTTTTTTCCCTTCCAACTCACAAAACAGGAAATTAGTTATTCTAGTTAAATCGTGCTTATAATTATTTTTGTTTGTATGTTTTGCAGCTCAAAGACAAGTCGGTGAAACCGCTTTAAACGATACTAGTTCTCGATCACATCAGATAATAAGACTGGTAAGTATATGAATTTACTCGCAAACATGGCCTATTTGATGTACTTCTTATACCTCGTAATTAATAAGTTGGTGTTCTATACCTTTATTATTGTATATACATTTTTAAACCAAGATAATTTATTTAATAAGTTATTTGTCAATGCAGACAATAGAAAGCACACTCCGGGATACTTCAGACTGCGTGAGATCCTTTGTTTCAAGTCTGGTATGTTTCAACATTTAAATTTGAGTGTATATACTAATCCCAGGAGTATAATATGATAGACAACAAACTAAAACCATAAACTGCCATGTGGTGCAGAACTTTGTAGATTTAGCTGGAAGCGAAAGAGCATCACAGACAAATGCCGATGGTGCTAGGCTGAGAGAAGGTTGCCACATCAACCTTAGCTTGATGACTCTGACTACTGTGATTAGGAAGCTGAGGTCAGTTGACATGTAGAACTTAATCAGTTGGAGTATTGAAATTTTAAATTTTTATCTCTTGAAATTAAACGACCGGATGAGTTGTATATCTTCTCATAAGCTTTTATTTGCAGTGTTGGAAAGAGAAGTGGTCATATACCATACAGAGACTCCAAGCTCACTCGCATACTACAACACTCGTTGGGTGGCAATGCTCGTACTGCTATCATATGCACCTTGAGCCCAGCTTCCAGCCATGTTGAACAATCCAGGAATACTCTCTTCTTTGCTACCCGAGCAAAGGAAGTGACGAATAATGCCCAAGTTAACATGGTACATACATTATATCCACAATTCATGTTACCCTCTTACACTCTTAGACATTTACCTATAGAGATGACAAAACGGGCATTGATTAATACATGGGCCGAATTAAGTTAGCGCAATACAAGTTTCTGTTTGAATCATATAGTAATCTAGTGTGTCGGATATGATTACAAAAGTTATGCTATTTTTTTGAGTAAATTTTTACTTATGGTGACTTTTGGCCCATTTCCATTTTATCTGACCCACTGATAAGTTAAATGCTCTGAGACTTTTTACCTGATATTTAATGGCGCATACTAAGGGTGCTGGTTTATTGCTGAAAACTATTATCAGGTTGTTTCGGACAAACAATTAGTCAAGCATTTGCAGAAGGAAGTTTCTAGACTGGAAGCTGAGTTGCGTACTCCCGATCCATCAAATAATCAAGATTCCAAAATTCGCCAGGTATACACATGAGTTACCATTGTCAATTTTAAATGACATTTTTTCTATTTCTCGTCTTGGGATTCATCTTCTGATGTTACATTTGTTTTAATCAATTTTAGATGGAACTGGAAATTGAGGAACTAAGGAGACAAAGAGATCTTGCACAGTCACAGGTTGAAGAGCTAAGTCGTAAACTTCAAGAAGAACCAAAGGTTTCCTCTCTTTCTACATGTGCTTATTTTTTGAAGGTTGAAATTTTGACCCATTTAACAAATGAATGGGTCGACTTGGGTATTGTATTACAGTATATGTTATTGCAAAAATGGCTATAAGTAAACAAATTAACTTCAACGGAATCCTGTCAAATCTGTCATTCAGGTCAAAGGTGCCCAAACAGTATTTACTTATCCATAAAACCTCATACGTAAGATTATTATTTATTTATTTATAAAAAAAGAACTGTTATACAAGAAACTTTGGATGACCCACCCAATTTGCCACATCGATTCTTGAAAGTTGAGATTTATTTACTGATTTGTTAACCATTACAGATATTGAAGACAGCAGAATGTCCAATTCCATTAGCCAAGAAATGTCTCTCATTCTCTGGGACGTTATCATCAGTTCTCGAGGGCAAGGAACCTAACCGTTTTGAAAAGACGAGAAACACATCGATCAGACAAAGTATGAGGCAATCCTCAACTGCTCCATTTACACTCATGCATGAAATCAGGAAACTAGAACACCTCCAAGAACAGTTAGGTGAAGAAGCTAACAGAGCATTAGAAGTACTTCAAAAGGAGGTTGCATGCCACAGACAAGGTAACCAAGATGCTGCAGAAACAATTGCCAAATTACAGGCAGAAATACGTGATATGTGTGCTGTCCGGCCAACCCCAAAAGACGTTGAGGTGGAAAATATGGTCTCTGTTAATAAAAGTGTTAGTGCAAATCTAAAAGAAGAAATAACCCGACTCCATTCTCAAGGAAGCAACATCGCAAATCTTGAAGAGCGGCTGGAAAACGTTCAAAAATCCATTGACAAGCTGATAATGTCATTACCAAACAACAACAATGAGGCGGCAAAAAGCCAGTCAAAGAAGAAAAAGTCAGGTCTTTTGACTGCAAGCAACAAGCCTAACTTTATAAGATCTCCATGCTCACCTCTGTCATCTACTCAGCAAGTCATGGATGAAACAGAAAATAGGGCCCCAGAATATGACGACGCCATTTCTGGTGACATGTCGGCAGTTTCTGAAAAGGACACTCCGGTCAAGGGTGAGGAAGGCGGAGATGTGTCGTCAAAGGAAAACACGCCACATAGACGTTCAAGTTCTGTTAATATGAGGAAAATGCAGAAGATGTTTCAAAATGCAGCAGAAGAGAACGTGAGAAGCATCAGAACCTATGTTACTGAGCTTAAAGAACGTGTGGCCAAGCTGCAGTATCAAAAGCAACTACTTGTTTGTCAGGTAAACATATCAGCTTTCATATATCCGATTCATTTTCCCTACGTGGAACAATTGGCTGGGTGGATAACATGTCAAAACGGATAAACTTTTTATACAGTGGCCCGAAATAGTTATCCAACTTTTAATCTTACCCTTTTAAATTTTTTTTGGTTTGTGCTCTTATGGGCTCTGTTGTTTCATTTCTTTTTTGTACTTTTTTTTAGGTTCCTTTCTTGGAGCCTTGTTTTATATATATATATATTAGCCTTTCAAAAAAAAAAAAAAAAAAATCTTGCCCTTTTAAATGATTTGGTTTAAGAGGGTTCAAGTAATACACTTTAGGAGATTTTCAAACTGGTTGCTATGTGATCCGAAGCACTTTGTTGTCCATATTTTTACATATACTATGAGACAAGGTAACAAAGATGACCTCGTTTTAATTATTTAATACTTAGTATGTGGCTGAAATTGCCATAAGAGATACACCAGAACCCAAATTGACCCACAAAGAAATAAACCATATCCAGAATCGACCCATTCAATTCCAGTTGCACCATAACCCAAATGATTCAACATTGGCACGTTTATCATTTTAATTCCACAACATATCTATAGGCATAGTTTTGATTATTCGATTATGTATTCCATGTTTATCATATTTCTTATGCACAGGTGCTTGAGCTGGAAGCCAATGAAGCAGCAGGATATGATCTGGAAAATGAGGATAATACTGCCGATATAGCAGATGCTTCCCCAGTTCCATGGCCAATAATTTTTAGGGAACAGAGGCAGACCATCATAGAGTTATGGGATGTTTGCTTTGTCTCGATTATCCATAGAACTCAGTTCTATATGCTATTCAAAGGAGACCCTGCTGATGAAATTTACCTGGAGGTTGAGCTTAGGCGGCTTAATTGGCTACAACAACATTTGGCTGAAATTGGAAATGCAACACCAGGTCGTGGTGATGAGCCTACAATCTCCGTATCATCAAGGTTAGCTTCTCCACTAATGAATTTCTTATTCTCAGTAATAAATGTGTTAGCGTGGGTTATGTTGTATCAATTCAAAAAAGTTGACAAAAAAGGGAATGGGTAAAAAGGCACTCAGAAGTGTCATTTTAGAATCATATAATCTCCTAAATTACTTTATTCAGTGCTTAGGTGGTAAGATGTGGGCGTGTTGGGCAAGAAGATATTTTATTAGTATGAGTCGAAACATACCAGGCCGGACATGTTTTTATTAACTAAATTTCTTAGTTATAACACATCTCTCTAAATATTTCAGTGAAATGATTAAGGACGTTTTCGAAGTTATAATGTAACCCATTCCACTTGCAGCTATCTTTTTTCTTATTTAACCCGTTCTCTATGTTCAAATAAGTAATGATCAATGTAGTAACTATTTATAAAAAGTTAAGAAAAAAATATTGAAGCTTGAAACCAAAACTAATGTTATCATTACATCGGTTTTCTGTGCAGCCTTCGAGCTCTGAAGCGTGAAAGGGAGTTTCTAGCAAAGAGACTAACAACACGTATGACAACAGAGGAGAGAGAACTGTTATACAGGAAATGGGACGTTCCTCTTGAGGGAAAGCAGCGTAGGATTCAATTCATAAACAAACTGTGGACCAATCCCCACGACTCTGCACATGTTCAAGAAAGCGCAGAGATTGTTGCAAAGCTTGTCGGCTTCCGTGAAGGTGGAAACTTGTCAAAAGAAATGTTTGAGCTTAATTTCGTGCTCCCATCTGATGATAGACCTTGGATTATGGGATGGAAACCGATTTCAAATCTTCTCAATTTGTGAGTGATGAGGGACAACTCTTTTCTTTTGCAAGTAAAATGACATTCATTCTTTGCTACTTACTTTTGAGTGTATATGATGAAACTTGGAGCCTCCCTACAGGTCAAATATTCTTGAATCCATTTATATGAATTTCAGCCTGCACATTATGCACTTTGTTTGGTTCATTTGTCCAATTTCTTTTGGTTTTAATATTATATAAAATGCAAATTGCTAATCATAACTTGATATTTCTCATGCTGCTGCAAAAGATTAGTCGATTCATAGAATTATATTTGGATTTAAAGTTGTGATTGTGCGTCATATGTCTCATATTGAGCAATATTGGTAAAGAGAATCTTGTCTGTATGGGTTGGGATCAGGTTGAGCCGAGTCACTTTAATACTATTCGAAAAAGGTCTGGTTGAGGCCAACAATTATGTGGGTGTGTCCGTAAACTAGTCACCTAGGAGGTTAATATATGAAGTGTTCAATTTTTTGACTGTTTAGATATATACTCGTAGATTTATTTGACCAAGTTGTTTTTGTTCGAGACATAATCCAACTCGACCCATTCATAAAAGTAAGTGGGTCAAAAGGGCAACCTCTAATCAAATCCAACACTTACGTGTAACATTTACTTATTCGAATTGCTTAAAAGCCTAAAGGTTGCCCATGTCAAACATAAGCCGCACTTTGCTTAGACTCGTGAACTAGATACACGTTTTCAGTGGTCTTGGTAAACAAATAACAGACAAATATACCAAGCCTGACTTGAGGTGCCTAAGAGGAAACCGAATCTGCCGTGTGGTGATTGCCATGACTGTTAGGCTAATAATCCAATAGATATAATTCAACGTAATGTTATTAAAAGGTAGAAGAAACCAGCAAACACATAAAGATGACAAAACAGTTACAAATCACTTTATTTAATAACTTCATAGTCAGTGTCCACATAACCAATATGTGCATGACACTTAAAACAACTCTATCCTTCATTTCCACACATGATAATGTGTAGAAGGAGCATGTGGATTAGTTGCTTTCGTTAACTGATTTAACATTTCGGGACAGCGATCCTGCAAACTTTGGCAACTTTCTTGGCATTAGGGGAAGTAACATATTTCCTAAGGCTTGGGTTCTTCATGTACTTGCAAAGGCATGGCCTTTGCTGTCTTATCTTGGTGCAACATAGTTTTGATGGTGGTTTAGATGACGAGATGGCACTTGCACATGGTGCTAACTGTGTAGGGACGCACGTCACCGCCATGGTGACGTGTGATTGGACTAAGAATACTAGGAGCAGTGATGCTGCACATAATGCAATATATGATGGTGCAGCCATGATTCACTTAAACAAGTTTGGTTCTTTTTTGGAGTGTTTAAGGTGAGGTAGTGGAATGAAACAAACAGAGAAGACTTGGTGAGTGGTGCATTTTGGGCTGGTATCACTTGCATCTATTTATAAGGAAAGACTAAACCATAAAATTGATACTTTTTATTTTATAGAGAAAATTTTGTGTTCAAATCCATATATACTAATACACATTTTCTTTAAGCTAAGACTAGTTTTGCTGAGTTTGTGTTATTTGACAGTGGACTTGCATGTACTAAAAAAAAAAAAAAAAGTTACACTAGGGTTAAGAAGAAAAGATACACAAAGTTACACTATGTTAGTGTTTTACTTGGAGGAAATTATTTTGTTTTGCCGAATAGATAGGACACATACATAAAATGGTTAAAAGTGTTGCTCCGTATTTTGTAACCAATAAAAGGTAACATCTCTTATTTAATAAAAGATTTTTAAATAGTGAAAAATGTATATTGAGCGATTGAAATTGGACCAATAAGAATGCAACATTTTAGCACGTGGCAAAATTGAGTCTTCTTATTAGCCAACTGAAAGTCAAAATTAAACTTCATTTGTTCAAACTTAACAAAAAATCGTGTACGGTAAAAAATGAAATATAAAAATATAGGTGTCGATTTTGTAAAAAAAAAAAAAAAAAAAAATGCAATTAAAAAAACTTATCATTTTCCATGTATTTTAATAACATTATAAATTTAGCAAATACCCCTTATACTTTATACATCTTAAACTTTATAACTTTTCTTAAAATAAAAAAAAATAATAATAAAAAAATAAAAATAAAAATTATATTATAATCATTATATTTTTTTTTAACAGCAATTTTTCACGACCTATATCACATACCTCACAATATTATTTCACGAATGCCTCCAGCGAAGTTTGAACCCACAACCCCTATGTTAGTAGGCAACTCACATGCTAATAGACCAAAAGCCATGATTTATTATCATTATATGTTAAAAGTAATATATACGCATGAAGTTATAAAAATCAAATAACAACACAAGTTACTGTAATATACATATGTTTACTAGGAAATATTAGCATAATTGCACTACCCTTTCATGCAAATTTCTTTTTTCATCTTCTAATGATAGTGTTTTATTTAATCCCCATGCTTAAGTAGTGAAAACATTGTTTTTAAAATCTCAAATGCATGAAGTTCCCGCATCCATCAAACATATCATATGGTTCATTGTCCGAAACTTAAACCAATTTGGTTGAAGGTTTTAGTTGGTGGGGTTTAAAACCGTTGTACGAGGAATTGTTAGTTAACTCGCTCATTGTACGAGGAATTGTTAGTTAACTCGCTCATTGATGTTATATTTTGCACTCATCTTCCGAAGATAGCTCAATCAGTTTTTGTTGGAGTTTTCTATTCGGCTTTTTAGTCTATATGGAGATGGATGAATAAGGCTTGGGCCATGGAGTTAGGCGTTGACACCTTTGCCGCTATCCAACTGTGCTCTTTGTTGCATCCTATGCGATCTTTCTCGGCTATCATTGCAACTTAAGTTTTATTTTATTTTTATTTTTTTATCATTTCAAGTTCTAATAATAGTGTTTGATTTTAATCCCGATGCTTAAGTAGTGAAAACATTGTTTTTAAAATCTCAAATGCATGAATATATTGTTTATCTTGATTAAGGAATTTGTGTTTTAAGTTTATAAATATTCTATTTTTTTATTTATATAATTCTTTTGAAGGTTAAAATGTGTACTTAGTAATTCGCATGCTTGGCATGCGTTAACTACACTTATGTTTCTTATAAAGAACGCCTTATAAGTTGAAAAATAAAAAAAAGTTGAATGATTCATATGCATTACTCACGAATGCAATACCCATATTGGATCATGTGGTTATGACACGATTATTCCACTCAAATATGTCTTTGTAAGTTGAGTAGGATATGGCTTGAGTTTGTTGACTTATTGCTTGTAATGATTGAGTGGCTGTTGAATCATCAAACTAAAGATTTCTCTACATATTTTAGATTGCATTAAGAGAGGAGATGATTTGAAAATAATCAAATATCATAATGTAAATGTTATTTTTTATTTTGTGTGTGTGTATTTAGAAAATTGTTTGTATTGCATAAGCCATAAATTATACTATCAGATATATTATGTTTTCTAAAATCTTACTTTTTATAATTTTACAGCTGACAAAACTATTCATATTATTATGCGATTTAAGATAATTTGAGGACCAAACTTTGTTTATATACTAAAGGATCAATCCCCACCCTCCATCTTCATTTTATCCAATGGATTATATTAAATTAACAATTTATACTACAAGGGTATTTGCGTTCCATATATAAACTTAGTTTTTTAATAACATCCATTTAATACACACACAAAATGTGTGTTTTTTAATTCATGTTTTTTCTCTCTCCATTAACACATCACCCGGTCATCAACAAAATAAAAATTCTTTTCTTTAATTCATTAATCGATGCTCTTTTCATCTCGTTCTTCAATTTGTTAACACCAGCTTCATATTAATCTCGTTCTTTTCACCAGATCAGG
This sequence comes from Artemisia tridentata subsp. tridentata, assembly GCA_021014915.2. NCBI lineage: Eukaryota > Viridiplantae > Streptophyta > Magnoliopsida > Asterales > Asteraceae > Artemisia > Artemisia tridentata. The sequence goes on along the minus strand of CP139509.1, from coordinate 185,949,317 downwards.
TTTTTATCTGTTTTTTTTGGGTGATTGATCTTAATAACTTATTAGTTATCATCAATTGAGTTATTATGCTAAATTATAAGCTAACTTATTCATATTATTTGGCAAATCATCAGGTGTTATGGATTCGATTCAAGCAAGTGAGCAAAGTTGTGTTTGGCAAAATTATGTTTCGTGTGATGTTGTTGATCAAAGTTTTGTTCCGTCTAATCCTGCTCTTACTGCTAACTATACTAAAGATATTGTTGCTTATGAATAGGAGAGTGATGAAACACAAGCTGTTAAGAGTAATCTCATTCTTCTAAGTTATTTTTCTACTAGATCATGAGTTAGTGTGAATAGCTGTATAATTAGGCATTTTTATGTTCTGAATAACTTATCATTTAGCATTTGATTGAATTAAGTTATGTTCTGAATAAGTTATTATGCTAATAATGACCCGAAAAATTAAGTTGTTGATATAAGCTGTTAAGAGTAAGCTCATTCTAATAAGTTATTTTTCTACTATAGATCATAAGTTAGTGTGAATAAGCTGTATAATTAGGCATTTTTATGGTCCGAATAACTTATCATTAACTTATGTTCTGAATAAATTATGCTAATAATGACATGAAAAATTAGGTTGCTGATATAAGTTGAACTGGTTTTAACTTATGAGTTAGTAATAAGCACTTTTTAGTTAATATGAAATATATCACATGTGATTTTAGCTTTGGGCAATAAGTTTCTAATTGAGGTTATTTTGTGATATTGCATTTTTCATGGAGATGAGGTAGTCGTGGAGATGAGATCGTAAGCTGGTGTCGTCGTAAGGATGGTGAGTTTCGTAAACTGTTCAGGTAGTGAGATAGTTGGCTACGTGAAAAATTATGCTAATAATGACCATAGAATATGCAAAACCATTAGATTAAGAAGACTGGTTGCAAGAGTTGGAGTTGAATCTCTTTTACCTCTGTAAGCGTTCTTGAAAGATTTTTGCACGTGTTTATACCACATATTAGATACTCTATAAGTGTCCTCAAGACTGCAAATAGTTTAAGCATAGCTTAAGGATACTAGTGACTGCTTTTTGCATAAATTATTAGCCAAACAAGGTGTTTTTTGTTTGGGTGGCAAAATGGGCGGGTAGGCTAACGGGTCAAAATCAGTGTGGGCCCAGATGGTTCCAGTTGGGGCAGCCCCCAACACTGTATTTTTCTTTTTATTTGTTGAATTTTATTAATCGCTATTAATAAAATATCACAAATGATATTCTGAATATCACAAGTGATATTCTGAATATCACAAGTGATTTTCTGAATATCACATGTGATTTTCTGAATATCACATGTGATATTATGTGATTTTCTGAATATCACAAGTGATATTCTGTGATATTCAGAATATCACAAGTGATATTCTGAGTACCACAAATGATATTCTGAATATCATAAGTGATTTTCTGTGATATTAAGAATATCACAAGTGATTTTCTGAATATCACAAGTGCTTAGTCACTCTCTTATTTAGAAAACGTCATTAATCTATTATATATCAAACTAACTTCTTTATTTAAGGCGCTTATAAGCTTATTGTATTATCAAAGTACAACGAACTTATCCACTCACCGGAAAGTGCTTAATAGCTTAATGACTTGAAAGAGGCTTTGTTCTTAATGTTAAGCAAAACTACACTATAAAACTAGGAATTGTGCATAAAAATGTGGTTAGTGACTTAGCGTAGTTTTCTTATTGTATCTTGATTTTCACAATGTCATAAATCATGTAATTCTTGCATACTTTATTGTATATTTGTCATTATTGCAATGCATAGGGTGTTATTTGACAAATGTTTGCATATGTATGTTAAAGCGAAACGGATACACAAAGTGTTGAAAAATCTTGTTCGTTGTGTAGAAACATAGATCATCTGCTGTATAATTGTTAAAGTTGGGCTTCATAAATGACATCTTTACATGCGCATCTAAGACTTGGACCAGTATGTTGTGTAATAATTTGCATGTATATAGTTTGAAGAGGTACATATCTTCCATCACACATCGCATATATGTTAATGTTAAATCTTATGTTGTGTGATTTTGTAATGACTATGATATACAGATATGAATATTTATGCATATGCAGAGTAGTAGTATTGAATGATGTATTTGGCTGTTGATGCAGTACCGTCCTTCAAGTGCTTACAATTCTCCATTCTGGACCACCAACTCTGGTGCTCCGGTTTATAACAACAACTCTTCCTTGACTGTTGGCACTAGAGGTACACTATATTTCTTATCTCTTATATTATTGTTAGAATTTGACTAGTATTATTTACATGTAGCAACTAGTTATTGGTTTCTTAGAGTAGCTTGTTATTGTCAATTAGTGGTGGTTAGGTGATAATTTCATAAGATTTTGTAATTTTAAGATATGGCAAGGTTGTTAAATTGTAAAGTTCATGAGGTGTATCATTCTCACTTAGGACGCTTTATATCATTCTGTAGATCTGCATATAGGGCATGGCATTCATTAATCTTAATTTATCTTCTATATGATAGGTCCAATCCTTCTTGAGGATTACCATTTGGTGGAGAAATTAGCCAACTTTGATCGTGAGCGTATCCCTGAACTTGTTGTCCATGCCAGAGGTGCCAGTGCAAAGGGATTTTTCGAGGTCACGCATGACATTAGCGGCCTCACGTGTGCTGATTTTCTCCGTGCCCCTGGTGTCCAAACACCTGTTATCGTTCGTTTCTCTACTGTTATCCACGAGCGTGGAAGTCCTGAAACTCTTAGAGACCCTAGAGGTTTTGCTGTCAAGTTCTACACCAGAGAGGTGAGAACTCATCCTATTAAAGTTGAAGGTATGTTGCATTCTGGTCCAGTTATTGTACATACGGATTTACTTTTGCACGGGTATGTAAGTCTGTTACGTGCAATAGTAAAAAGTAAGCTGTATAATATGGAAACTCATGTGGAATTATGTTGCATTTTGGTGCAATACCGCAATGTTAACCCCTTCATAAAATTTGCTAATCTTTTTGTTCTTGTCTAATTCATGGTTCATGTTTTTGATGATTTATAGGAAACTTGAGCATTTGGTCTGAGAGAAATGTCTGCTGGGTTTGGGGTAGTACCAAGCCCATTTACTTCAAGCGACAACAATCCAAACAATGGTGATGCTGGAAACTTCGAGTGCAACATATGCTTTGATTTAGCTCAAGACCCAATCGTTACTTTGTGTGGTCATCTCTTTTGCTGGCCGTGTCTTTACAAGTGGCTTCACATTCATTTGCAGTCCCAAGAATGCCCTGTTTGTAAGGCCCTTATTGAAGAAGAAAAATTAGTACCATTGTATGGAAGGGGAAAGAACTCAACTGATCCAAGATCAAAATCTGTACCAGGTGTCGAGATCCCACATCGACCCGCGGGTCAGAGACCTAAAACCGCTCCTCAACCGGATAGAATCGCGTTTCCTATGCACGGCCATCACGGGTTTGGATTAATGGGTGGTTTTGGGCCTGCAATGACTGCAAGTTTCGGGAATTTTACCCTTTCGTTTGGTGGGTTGATACCGTCATTTTTTAATGTTCAAATGCATGCATTTACTGGTCCTTCCATTTATGGGAATGGTGCCCCTCCTACTGCTCCAGCTCCGGCTCCAGGTCCTGGTTATTCATATGGCGGCCATCATCATGCACATGGAGTACCGCAGCAGAGAGTTCATCAGCATGAGACAGGATTTTCTGCAGGATCACCACTCATAATAATTAGTCTCCTTTTTATTTGGGCTCTTCTTTGGAACTGAGGTGATGCAGGCATGAAAAAGTTCTTGATCAAGGACTAGTTTGTGTGATGTTACTTTTATTATTATTTGTTTGCAAACTGGGTAGGAGGTTGGTTGTTTCATTTGAGAAACTGTGTGTCACTTATTGTTACTCTTGGTATTTTTAGCTGTTTGTAAAAGGAAAGTTGTTGATTTGGATCAGTATTTGTATCATTAGTATTTTTGTTTATGAGGATATTTTTAGGCTTAAACTTGCATTGTTTGTGTTCAATATTCTCATTTTAATCTCAAAATTTTCATTTCACCTGATAGTATCACTCCTTGTTTGTATGTATCACATGTGATACCTAATAAGTTATTTTGTATCACAGGTGATACCTAATAATTTATTTTATATCACAGGTGATACCTCATAATGTAAGTAGGTAACTACAGTTTACGCAAACTCTTTGTGCTGGTCACTAAGCCCAAATTATTTTTCTTTATTGGGCTAGTGTAACAACAAGTATTTAGCCAAAAAAAAAATAAGCTTAAAAGTCTGTAACAATCTATTTTCAACAAGCAGCAGTACTAATCTCACACTTTTGAATCAATGAAGTGAATTTTTATTCACTCATATTTGGTTATCTTGAATGCAAGGGCTAATAGGCAGTTGAACAAGACGCCATAGGTAGTGTCACAAATGTAGCTCAAAACACATGGTAGGTCTATTTGCCTAACATCTTATTTTGTATCACAGGTGATACCTAATATCTTATTTTATATCACAGGTGATATCTAATATTTGGTATGTATCATAGGTGATACCTAATATTTGTTATGTATCACAGGTGATACCTAATATCTTATTTTATTAGGTATCACCGGTGATACAAAATAACTTATTAGGTATCACCTGTGATACATACAAAATAACTTATTACGAAAAATTATGAAAAATTCTGGAAAACTACTTTAAGCTCTAAGGAACTTAGGAAAAATAAAAGGAATCGACAGCTTATTTGAATAAGTTGTGAATAAGCAAAAAGGGAAAAACTTGGTTAAGTGAATTAAAGGTGCAAGCTATAAGGAAAAAGACCCAAGGGCAGAGTGTAACGCCCCAAAAACAACTTTTTTTTTTTTTTTTTTGGTATTAGTCTACTTTACACCCTTATTATACCTAAAATGCACCCTTTTTCAAAAATGGGGGTAATAGTCTAATTTACACCCTTTTCATATCTAAAATGCATATTTTTTCAAAAATAGGGGTAATAGTCTCTTTTACACCCTTTTCATATCTAAAATGCACCTTTTTTCAAAAATGGGGGTAATAGTCTCTTTTACACCCTTTTCATATCTAAAATGCACCTTTTTTCAAAAATTGGGGTAATAGTCTCTTTTACACCCTTTTCATATCTAAAATGCACCTTTTTTTCAAAAATGGGGGTAATAGTCTTTTTTTACACCCTTTTCATATCTAAAATGCACCTTTTCCGAAAAACGACTTCTATGACCCAACAATTAACGAAACTTTCCCGATTTCATTAGTATGCCCTTGGGCTCATTTTCGACCAAAAACATTTGTTGTTTGACCTCCCGGAATAGGACTTTAAATCTTGACGGGTTATGCACTAAAACCCATTTCAACCCATTGACACTCCAACCCATTTAAAACACTTCATTTACCCATCATACTTAACCAACATCCATAACTTAACCTACTAAACTTGACTCATACACTCATGACCCGTTCACACTCCAAAATGGGTGTGAACCCACTTACGCCAAACACCCCCTTAAAACTCATTAACCATATCCACTTTTTACCCGATACACATAACGACTATGTAACCCCTTAAAACACACTTTACTTAACATTTTAATTATATTGCAAAGTTGATGGTACAAAGTCTTAATCCATATCTTTCCAAAATGGGTGAGATTGGCTATTTGCCAATCACCCTCCTAATTACCACCATAAACGCATACCATTTAGGCTTCTTGACATTTACATAAACTCGACCTATGACCCAACTTGAACAACAACCTTACATAATGACAAGACCGTTGATTAACAAAATGACCACATGGATTGAAATATACCCAAAACACGAGAAAGACACTACGGGGCTTCCAACTTCAACACACTTGGTCCAAAAGATTACGGTCTTCTAGTTACCTTCTACAACTACACTAATGCTTCCTTCCAAAGTTACGACTAGGCTATTTCCTTACCTTTGGCTACTCCACTTGTACCTACAAAATTTACATTAACTATAACCGTAAGCGAAAACGCTTAGTAAGTATATAAGATATAACCAACATCACATTTACATGAGATTGGTGATCAACACCAATCATAATATTAACAATGAGGATAAAATGGAATTATTACTCACCTTGACCAAGCAAGAAATTACATAACATTAACACATTTAGCATTGGATCCAAGCTAACATACATTCACAAGCTCCATAACAATCACATTAACACAATCATAACATTAACATCATACCATTAACAAGTTATACTCATATACTTACCTCAATTTCCTACTAGCTTCTTACTTGGCTTGAGTTGGGCTTCTATAATGATTCCTATTACACAATTAACCTTAATTAGCAACTAATAACTATGGAGATCATAGTTTTACTACCTTAATTCATCATACCCAAAACCCATTACATGAACCCTAATTTCTCAAATTGGGGAAAATTACTTACTTGATTAATAGACTACAATTAAGGAGTCTATAAGGCTTCTTGATCACTTCTAGCTCACCAATTTGGACTTAGATGATGATTCAAGCTTCCCTCTCTTTTTCTATTGAGAATGTCGAGACCAACTAACACACCAAACTCCTTTCCAGATTTTTCTATAGTTTGGATTTATTCAAGTGTTAGTTATGGGTTTGGTCCTTTGGCAATTTTGGTCCTCCTAGTCCTATTTCTCTTATTTTAGTCACACATTAAGTTATAACTTAATCTATAGCACATAACTTATGTTTACATAGCATAATATTTATATAAATGGTACCTTGTCGGGATACGGGTGTAACACTATGACGAACCTGTCTAGCATCGGTCTACATTAGACACAACAACAATTTTACTATCGGCTATTTCGACTTCTAAGGGTATCGGAAGTTTGACTAGTGGAGAGGTTAGTTGCTTGCTAAAATTATAAGATACAAAGGACACACTAGCGCCCGAATCATATAAAACCCGAGCGGGTACAGAGTTAACAAGATGAATACCTGTGATGACATCGGTCCCCGACTTGGCTTCGTCGACACTCATTTGGTAAACTCGAGCTTTTGGTTTTGGGACGTCTACTTTCTCTTCCTTGACGGTTCTCAATGGTTTTGCTTCAATTGCCCTTGTTTTCGGGCAATCCCTCAACCTATGCCCAATTTCATTGCACCCGTAGCACACTATCATCGGTTTGGTGCAATCCTTGCTTTGGTGGTCTAGAGCTCCGCATTTGTAACAACCCGGCGTATTTCGTCTACATTCCCCAAGATGGAACTTGCCACACTTTGAACATGCTACCTTAGCTTTGTTTCCCACACCTTTCTTGTCATGGTCAAACTTAGTCTTCTTCCCATCTCGACCTACAAACTCTAGCTTCCTCTTTGGTTCTCTAGCCTCTTTCTCCTTTCTTCTTAGCAAGTCCGCTTCCCTTACCCTAGCTCTACTCAAGAGATCTTCCAAGGTGGTACATTTGAATGGCGAGATCACATCACGAATATCATCCTTAAGCATCCTTTGAAATTTGTCAACTTTAAGCTTCTCATTCCCAAGGTATTCAGGACAATACGGAACCATATCATTGAACGTCTTCCACAACTCATTCACCGTCTCATTAGTTTGGGTGAGAGATTGGAACTTCTCTCGAATTTTATCAATTTCTTCAACCGGAGCATACTCAGCACTAAACAACTCCTTGAATTCCTTCCAAGTACATGATTCGGCCCAAGGTTCCCCCTTCTCACAAACCTTCCCTTCCCACCAAGTTTTGGCACTATCACGAAGAAAGTTGGTCGCATAGATGACCTTCTTCCTTTCCTCACAACCACTAGTACGAAAAGCACCTTCCACAACCGTAATCCACCTATTACTAACAATGGGGTCAAGAACACCGGTAAACCGTGGTAAATCACAAGCCGTGAAGTCCCGGTAAGTAGCCTTGTCACTTTTGGGTTCTTTTGCTACTCCACACTCCTTCTTAAATTCCTTAAATTCTTATTTCATTAACTCCCTAAGATTTTGCGTTGTTTGCTTGACATAATAGGGCATTGCTAGTTCGATAGCCTTACCTACTCTTTTTGCCATTATTGAGTCTAGGGCTTTCATTTCTTCTTCCGTGAAACCCCTGAAGTTGAGGCCCCCGGAGCTAGAAGAAGAACTTTCTTTGTCCTTATCATTATTACCCACGTCACTTGCCGAAGTTTCGGCATGCTTGGAAGCCGTGGCTTTCGCGACTTCCTTCTGGTGAGGGGTTTCCATTTCTTCTTACTGAAAGTTAGCAATTCAAAATATCAAGCACAATCATATACTTAACCAATGCATGAATGACATTTTCTATCCTTAATCTAGCACCCTAGCTTGTCACTCGTGTATTATCTAAATGATTTCAATTTCACATATGTTCCGTATTTTTATCACTACGGTGCCCAGGTGTAGTCATAAAAATATTTAACATATGGGTCATCAAAATCACCCAAACAATACACAAATAACAAACACTAGTCTTAAACGCATCTACACAAGGCCTAAGTCTAGGAAATCCTAAGGTGGAATCCTAAATCTCTTAGACCAAGGCTTTGATACCAAGTTGTAACGCCCCAAAAACGATTTTTTTTTTTTTTTTTTTTTTTTTTTTTTTTTTTTTGGGTATTAGTCTAATTTACACCATTTTTATACCTAAAATGCACCATTTTTCAAAAATGGGGGTAATAGTCTAATTTACACCCTTTCCATATCTAAAATGCACCTTTTTTTGAAAATGGGGGTAATAGTTTTTTTTACACCCTTTTCATATCTAAAATGCACCTTTTTCAAAAATGGGGGTAATAGTCTCTTTTCAACCCTTTTATATCTAAAATGCACATTTTTTCAAAAATTGGGGTAATAGTCTCTTTTACACCCTTTTCATATCTAAAATGCACATTTTTTTTCAAAAATGGGGGTAATAGTCTCTTTTACACCCTTTTCATATCTAAAATGCACCTTTTCCGAAAAACGACTTCTATGACCCAACAATTAACGAAACTTTCCCGATTTCATTAGTATGCCCTTGGGCTCATTTTCGACCAAAAACATTTTTGTTTGACCCCCCGGAATAGGACTTTAAATCTTGACAGGTTATGCACTAAAACCCATTTCAACCCATTGACACTCCAACCCATTTAAAACACTTCATTTACCCATCATACTTAACCAACATCCATAACTTAACCTACTAAACTTGACTCATACACTCATGACCCGTTCACACTCCAAAATGGGTGTGAACCCACTTACGCCAAACA
>CP139509.1:185329215-185339940 GCA_021014915.2 Artemisia tridentata subsp. tridentata | reverse complement strand
AAGATGGTGTTTTGTAATTACTGGCAGATTTCAATAGATTCATACACAAACTTTTTTGCAACATTTTAAGCATCATCACGATTTGATTGAGCTACAAAAGGAGTAGGGTTTTGTAAAGGGTTTTTGCTTTCGGGTCGGGTATTATTATTATTGCAATCGGATCTAGTTTCACATTGAAGGTGGTATATCAAGCGGCAAATGTATGTAACCGTCTTTTTATACGTTGTCGCCTGTTTTCTTACATTTTCATACGTTTTTATCCGTTTTCATCCGTTTTTATAGGTTTTCATATGTTTTTATACGTTTTGGTCCGTTTTTATATGTTTTCGTCCGTTTTATACATTTTTATACGTTTTCTTCCGTTTTTAGACGTTTTCATACGTTTTCGTCCATTTTTATACGTTTTCATCCGTTTTATACGTTTTTGTCCGTTTTTATACGTTTTCATATGTTTTTATCCGTTTTGTCCGTTTTTATCTATTTTTTAATATTTTCATCCGTTTTTATACGTTTTCATATGTTCTTCTATGTTTTCGCCCGTTTTTATACGTTTTCGCCTTTTTTCTTACGTTTTAGCCCGTTTTCTTACATTTTCATACGTTTTTATCCGTACAAAAACGGACGAAAACGTATAAAAACGGATAATAATGTATGAAAACATTAGGAAACGGATGAAAACATATGAAAACGGCGAAAACGTATGAAAATATATAAAACGGATGAAAACGGATAAAAACGGATGAAAATATATAAAACGGACGAAAACGTATAAAAAAAATAATACCATATGAAAACGTATAAAAACGGATAAAAATGTAAGAAAAACGTATAAAAACGGACGAAAATGTATAAAAACGGACGGAAATGTATAATTAAACCGTATATAAAAAGGTTTATAAATTTTAAAAATAAGTAGAAAAGATTTTTTATTTTAAGAAAACTAAATTTTAAGTTATTTATTAACGGATAAAGTATTTAAATAACTTAAAATTTTATTTTCTTAAAATAAAAAATCTTTTCTACTTATTTTTAAAATTTATAAACCTTTTTATATACGGTTTAATTATACATTTCCGTCCGTTTTTATACATTTTCGTCCGTTTTTATACGTTTTTCTTACGTTTTTATCCGTTTTTATACGTTTTCATATGGTATTATTTTTTTTATACGTTTTCGTTCATTTTATATATTTTCATCCGTTTTTATCCGTTTTCATCCGTTTTATATATTTTCATCCGTTTTCATACGTTTTCGCCGTTTTCATACGTTTTTATCCGTTTTTTCTTACGTTTTCGTCCGTTTTATACTTTTTTTTTTACGTTTTCATACGTTTTTATCCGTTTCCTAATGTTTTCATATATTATTATCCGTTTTTATACGTTTTCGTCCGTTTTTGTACGGATAAAAACGTATGAAAATGTAAGAAAACGGGCTAAAACGTAAGAAAAAAGGCGAAAACGTATAAAAACGGGCGAAAACATAGAAGAACATATGAAAACGTATAAAAACGGATGAAAATATTAAAAAATAGATAAAAGGACAAAACGGATAAAAACATATAAAAACGTATAAAAACGGACAAAAACGTATAAAAACGGATGAAAACGTATAAAAATGGACGAAAACGTCTAAAAACGGAAGAAAACGTATAAAAATGTATAAAACGGACGAAAACATATAAAAAGGGACCAAAACGTATAAAAACATATGAAAACCTATAAAAACGGATGAAAATGGATAAAAACGTATGAAAATGTAAGAAAACGTAAGGATACGGGCGACAACGTATAAAAACTGACGAAAACATATAAAAACTGATGAAAACAGATGAAAACGTATAAAAAACGTATGAAAACGTATAAAAACAGAAAAAACTGTATAAAACGGATGAGAACGTATAAAAACGTGTACAAAAACGTGTATAAAATGTGTATAAAAACTTGTGTTAAAACGTATATAAAAACGTGTATAAACTTTAAAAGTGATTAGAAAAGAGATTTTTTTAAGAAAATCAAAATTTGGGGTAATTACAAATGGTCGTTAGTAAAAAGGACTAACATTGCAATAATAAAATAAACGGTCATTAAGTTAACCGGCTCCACTTAGAACTAGCAGGTTTTGTATGTCACCGGTACACAGAAAGGTCAAATTTTGAAAGTTTATTGACAGAATGTGAAAAAAAAAAGATGGATGGCATACAAGCATAAAAAGTGACAAGTTAACTACATTTTCAAATAATTTTACCTATCAAGTTTTACGAATAGAATAATGTATCTAACTTACACCTTTTCATTTATAACTTTTGAATTTGGAATTTTGTATGTCGAATATCCACTTAAAGCGACGATATACACGGCAAATGAGTATGCTTGCAAACTTGTGTTTTAAGGTGGCTATTGATGTAACTTATGAGTTCAATATGTAGTGATTGCGAGAAAAAAAAAAGTTTGTGTGTTATAAATGAAAAAAGATAAAAGTTTGAGGATTAAAGAATATTTAAAATATTAATTTAGTAGTTGATGTTGTTACCATTTTTAATCAAAGTAATTTTAGTAATTGAAATTTTTTAAGTTTTCAAGTTTAATGATTAATAAAAATTGTGTAAATGCTTTATAAATAGTATAGATGTACAATGATCATTATATTAATCTCCGTATGTGGCTGTTAGAATATTATTAAAGTTTTGGTCATTGAGCCCAGTTCTCATGCGTCAGTCCAGCCCAAAATATTAGAAAGATATATCGGCTTCTACCACATTCTCAACGTTCATATCTTCGCCGTGAACAGTCTCATTTCATCGACGACCAAAAAATACATGGGTACTGCTTTTAGATGTCCCTTTGTTACGGCCTTATTCGGTGTGTAATGATGGTGGACTGAGATCGGTATTCGAAGATTGGAGATTTTTTATTTTGTCTGTTGAAGATGAAATTATTTTAGGTGTTTTGGTCTTAGTGATGAGTAGAATACTTGGCTATGTTTTCCGTGTCATAATACTTTGCCAACGGTGCAAATCGTCGTGTTAGGGTTTTACTGTTCAGCGGTTTCAGTATTGTGGTTGGTTGGTAGAATGTCTATTAACGCTCATGTCGATCTAAGGTATAATTTTTATAGTTTTTATTGTTATTATTGTTGTTGATTTAGTTACTTTTATTTGATATAGATATGTGTATGCATATTGGGTTGAGTGTGCGGTTCGAATATGTATAATATACTCGATCAATAAAGGTTCTGAAAATGTGCATGGGGTCACCATTGTTGAAAAAGAAACTGCAACACTGGAAAATGGAGCTCCAGTAGAAATGGAGGTAAATTTGAAGATGTCAAATGGGTTTATGGGAGTTGGGATTTTAAGCAGTTTAAGAAAAATGATGCTGCTGGGATGTTCTTATTGATGTAGGTTACTTTTATTTTATATGATAAGAGGCTTCAAAGGACTTACTGGTAGCATCGACTTTTTCATAACGTTTATTACCTTTTGTTGCATATCTGTAAGCACTAGAAATATACTGTCAATTATTTTAGTCCTGTTACACTTTGAATGCAGGTATACGTATGGTGTTGGCGTCACATGATGGACATGGCGGAGAAGGAGGCAACAAAATGGCGTTTTCCTGCATTATTCTATTGCAAGGTATCAACTACTTATACCCTGCATTATTCAACAACAGCGTAAACAACAGTGTCTTCGGTCTACAGTGGCTTCAATGGGTATTTAAGTTTGGGTTCTTGAAACAAATTCTCATGTAATTTAATTCCACAAGCCTGATGCGCAAGCAAGTGGTATGCTTAATTAAACTTTATATGATTATATTGTATGCATTATTGTTTAAGAAGTTCGAGGAGAAAAACTCAAACAAATACTTTGTGTTCATCAGGTGTTGTTTTGAAGCTGATAACTAGCTACAACATTTGCGGGAGTTTTTTTTACCATGTTCTACTTAGAGATGGCCAAAACCCGGTTCGGCGAAAATCCGGTTCCGGTTCCAAACCGGATCGGATTTTTTCGGATCCGTAGTATAAAAATTCGTGACCGTTATACCCGTTCCGGTTCGGTTCCAACACCGGTTCCAAAACAGAATCCGGTCGACAATTCCTTAACAGTGGGCGTTTTTGATCAAGTTGTGAATTCAACTTTGGTGATGCAAACATACACTTGCTTTATAAGTATGCTACTCACGCTGGAAGATGTGATAGAACCGTTAGAATAGTGAAAATGGTGCATAAATAGTGAAAATAGTGAACATGTACTTTTGGAATGCTACTCACACTTGCTTTATAAGTACACTTGCTTTATAAGTATCTGTCAAAATGGTGCATAAATAGTGAAAATAGTGAACATGTACTTTTGGAATAGCTACTTTCTCGAAACTGGCAAAAGTGCAATAGAACCGTTGGAACCGGTTCGGAACCGGTTCTTCCAAACCGGATTTCGAACTGGTTTGGAAAAATCCGGTTCCAAGGGTAAAAAACGAGAACCGGGTAGGAACTTGCGGTTTTTGTAAGAACCGGGTTTGACCGGTTTCGGTTTCGGTTCCGGAACCGGTTTGGATGGCCGCCTCACTTCTACTTCTACCAGTTGCTGAAAACAAGGTACCGAGGTTTTTAGTTTTATTACCTTCATGCATTGTATATTAACCTTTCAAATTATATAATTTTTGCGGGTATTAATGCACATATTGAGCCAATGAGGAATCATGGTACTGTTGAGACTGCGGCAGATCTCAAGCATTCAAATGCGTATTGGGGTGCCGCATCAGCAAGTTCGGTTTTGCACATGCCAAGTATGCAGCAACGTTAAAAAATCCACGACCCCAAACAAACTAGCCTCGCTGCAATGCGACGGGGGCCTACTCCTTGTTGAAAACAAGCTCTCAAGAACTTACATTATAATCGTTCAATAAGGTTAGGCACAACCCTGACCCAAAGCGACCTGGGTCACTGGCTGCCACGTCAGCTTTCTCTCTCCGGCGACCAAAAGCGACAGACCTGCCACAGTCGGTGACCGACCTTTTTTTTTTTTTTTTATCAAACATTAAAAAAAAAAAAAAAAAAAAAAAAAAAAAAAAAAAAAAAAAAAAAAAACTTAAAATTCATTAAAAATAAAAACATTATATAAATTAAAGATTAACAAACTATGATACGGTAATGAAAATAAAACTACAAATTTTAAGCCCACAATTTTTTTTTCATTTTTTCAAACCAATTAATTTTTTATTTATTCAAATAAAAATAAAAAAATAACTTCATTGTGGTTGTTTTAGTGTATTTTTCTTTAATAAAATGAGCAAATAAAAATATGCAAATCAAAAAAATAAATAAGAAAGAAAGGATTAAAATGGGTTTTTTTTTTTTTTTTATTTTTTTTTTTTGATAGTTTGTGTTAATCGGTCGATGAGTCGATCGATATTCCAATTCATAAGCAAGCGACCTTTGGTTCACAACCCAAGCGACGGGGTCACTTTCCAAAATTCAAAGAGATCGACCGAACAATTCTGATGGGTTGGGGCCAGCCTAAGATATCATGCACACGAACATAAGGGCATTAAATCATGTTTGTAAAATGTCAAGCGTTCTCTCACTCTCATTATTAATATGAGTTTGGCAAGTTTTTTTAAGTGGTTAAAAAAGAAAAATGTGCAAGTAGTTAAGGTTGTGACTTATTGATGCACAAGTTATGGACTTCATGGTAGAAGCTCATGAAGGAGTAACCATCGATGTGTATGTGTTTTTATGGATGCTCCGGTCAACCAATAAAAGAAGTGAATATGGGGTGTGTAAGTGTGTTTGATAACATAATTGTAGGTGTAATCGTTATATGTAAAACAACTCTTAAATGTTCAACGCTCCTAAATGCTAGGAGCGTTAGAAAATGAGCATTCCGGAAAAATAGTTAAAGCTACTTATTGTTTGACAAACGAGCCTTAAAAATTACAACGTTCAACACTGACCGTTGACCGCTCCTAAATACTCCACATGCTCCGCGCCAAACGCACCCTAGATGTTGAAGGCATTAGTCAGCGGCAACCAATTTTCGAAGACCCTATTTTATTTTTTGTTTTATTTACTTATCTACACAAATACATGTACATGTTCAAGTGATGATGCAACAAAATAGAAACTTACACATCCTACGCAAAATAGAGGCTTTACCATCTGTGTTTTTCATCTTGTCATACTATTTTCTACTTCGCCTTTTGCATTGTTTTTGCAGTTATTCCTAATGATAAGCAACACATGTATGTATCAATCTTGGGGTCGTTACTTACGGCCAGGACTTGTGGCGATTCAAACAGGGGCGGAGCCAGAAAAAATTTCAAGGGGGGGCAAAATATGATAATTTTTAGAAACTACACTAAAAATTGGTCCGTTGGGGGGGCAAATTACAAAAATAGCAGAAAAATTTTAAAAATTTACACTACAATTTTTTTCGCCGGGGGTCACGTGACCCCCGGACCCCCCTTGTCTCGTTACTTACGGCCATGACTTGTGGCGATTCAAACATGTAAACACTTACATGAGGCATCTATGTGCTAAACACTTAATGGGTGTTTTGTTCGTGTCCAACGGAAAAAACAACATGCTAATAAATAGATTTAGCGATTCACTGTCATTGTAGTTATCATTGGTTCCAAAATATGCAGCTACAGAATAGGCAAAAGGAGCATTTGCAAGTTGTTTTCTACTCTTTATGGTGGCATGTGTGGGCTTATCGAAACGCTTGCATTTTTCAAACGGCGGGACCTAAGCAAAATTTGTTTTTTGATAACCTTGTTATGAATTCGTTTAATTGGGTCAATAGTAGAGGTAAATCGAAAATTTTTAGTTGGGTCAGTTGGCTTAAAAACCCAACTATTCTTATTTCTAGTATGTAATTTTGTTTTGTTCTATCTTCTTGCTAGATTAATAAAATTAAGCCGTTCAAAAAAAAAAAAAAATTGTAGTTATCAACTTATCATTGGCACAAGTGTGCTTATCTTAATTTATCACTAAAAAGTTGTTGGCGTCGATAAAGATGTTGGAGGCATTTGTAAGTAAATTAAAAGTAAATAAACAACGATCAAATGTTATAAACAAATTGTAACATAATAACGTAGTTAACTTAAGAATAATTTTATTAACAAATGTAAAGAGATTAACTTGTGAGTATATGTGTTCATTTTGAAATTGTTTTCTATTTCTAGTTGACAACTATTTTTGGATACTTTATATTATCCCTTGATAATTAAAATTGTTTACATGTATGTCGATACTGAATCTATTATTCAAAGTCATATGAGATATGAGTAGCTTTTAATTTTATATTATATTTACGTTTTTATACTTTATACTAAGTTTCTTTTTATTTACTACACGAGATACACATTAGTGGGATACCTTTGACCCATTTGTTACTGTAACACCCCCAAAATTTGGTTTAGTGTAAGCATATATATTTGGGTGCTACTAAATTGGTAATCACAACACACATATATAGAGAACGGATTATCAAATCCGTTTTAAAACAGTTTACATTACCAAATCCAAATCGTTTTACAATAAGTTCAATTTAAAGAAAATAAGCCCATAAAACATGTCGGTCCCAATAAAACGTTTCAGGTTTGTGTGAAAACACTTCAAAGTATTTTTGACCGATGTCATGCCTTGCCTTCAACAGTATCATACACAAACACCTGAGAAAAATATGCTAAAAGGTCAGATAACGTTGGTGAGTTCATAGGTTTACAGTAAATAAACATATATGGACCACAACAAATATCAACAAGTACACACTAACTATATGCTAACACTAAGCTCATGCAACCAAAGCTACGACAGTTCAGTATGCCAGACTGGCATATAATAATAATAATAAAGGGGCCCAGCGAGTGTTTATCCGGATACACTTGGCAAGTCCGACATGTTATACGCTCGCATTGACCCGTCTAGCCAATCAAAATGGGGGAGTCACCCCGAATAGATCTATTTATAACATTCGCGCTTCCCGCAGGAATTGACGGTTCATGATAGCGGGCATAGTGGGATCATACATACTTAGGTTATCCACATACAAGTGTGTAAAAACAAAAGTTCAGTTTTAGGTCCATGAAAACAGTTTTGCATGTTCTTCACCCCAAGGTTTATAAAACAGTTCATATAAAAATGGGGCTATAAACTCACCTCAAATAGTAGCAATCTGCTAGCAAAACAATCAAAATGTATAGTGCAACCGCTCCGACACGTGACCTAGATCAGTATGACAAGTCTTAGGGTACAACTCGTGTTTTAAACGTATTGACTCATTTGAAAAGTTTACAAGTTTCCAAGTGTTCGTATATTTCTTGCTTGTTGTTTGGTAAAGTGCGTTTCAAAAGTGGTTTATCGTTTAAGACTCTTTAGTAAGGGCTCTGGTGAAAGTGTTACGTGAATTAATGTGTGACGGAGACATCCGTGTGTCGTAGTCGTCGTCGAAAAATACACAAGTAATATATGTATTATCTTATATATATTAGATGAAGTTTAATAAGTAACTATTTAATTAATTATAATTTGTAATTAATTAAATAAGTGTTGGTGAGTTAATATAATAATATGTATTATATTGAAGTGTAAATAAATAAAAGATAGTGGTAGTGGGGTATTATTATATTATAAATTAGCTACAATCATTCATAATAAATACTCCGTACACAAGCAATGAATCAGGGACCCACAAAAAGAATCAATGACCCACATTTATAGCATAAAATTGTAGCCAATTGGTTACAAAAAATTGTAGCTAATATATTCCCTAGTAATAATCATAAAAATTGTAATTTGTATAAGTATTTAATTTAATAAAGTGATAAGTATATAAATATATAAAAATATATTTATAAGTCTCAAGAATTCTAAAAACATTAATTTGGAAAAATTAGTATTTTTAATAATAAAAATAATACGTTTCGTCCTTTAGTCGGTTTTCACCAAAAATCTCTAAGTGTTGGATTTTTAGAAAAATCGGGCATGACCCGTTGACCCGTTCATAATTATAAGTTTTTCCATTATTTCTCAAGTGTTGCAAAATACTCAAATAATTCCCTTAAGTTATCGCTATTTGCAAAACTAGTCCAAAAGTATATATTTAGGTTATAAATATATTTCGTTACGTTTTCAATTAAACTAATGTTTTCACAAAATAATTTATAAGTCGCAAAATTAAAAGTCAATGCTTAGTCAAAGTTTCTAAAAGTCAACAACCATAAAATTGGGCCGAAAAGCCCATTTAGCAGCCAAATTAGGCTAAAAGTGTCAAAACGAGTTCAAAACATTTTTAACCGATATATAACGTTTTAATAAGTCAAATTATTTATAGTAAGTCAAAAAATATTTCAAAACTCATTTTTGTCACCCGAGATTATAATTGGGCCGAATAGGCCTTAACAAGCCCAATAGCTCAAGTTTAGCCCGAAACCAAATGAACCTTTTAAGTGTACGCTATATTTCTCGTTAAGTTTCTAAAAACCAAATAAGCACATTAAATAAGCTACGGGGTCAAAAGGTCAAAGTGGGCCGAAAACAAATGGGGCTCGGCCCTTTTGTGTCGAGGCCAAAACAAACCCGAAACCAAATCCAAAAATCAATACCGTTATCTCTCGTTCCGATAAGTCGTAAAAATAAAAGATAATCCAAAAATTACACCAATTCACCACTAGAGCCAAAACTTTATGTTTTTCAAAACCCAATAATTATTTATTTTTATGGTGTGTCGATTTGTACATAAGCTCAAATTAACACATATGTTACTTAAACTTGCGTAATTAGTTCAAACCACATTTGTACTATCAAATTAGCATAACATTTAACAAGATTCACTACACAAGCAAGAAATAATATAATTTGTATAGAACTTCAAAAAAAGTCGAGCACTAGTATATTGTATATCAAACCCTAGCTTTTTCATTTTAGCAAAACATATACGTTTAGCACTTGGTAACACTTTTAAACATCAAAAGAACATGTAATGTACAAGATTGAACAAGTTTTTGAGAATCCTTATAAAAGGTGTGTTTGTACGAGACCAAGGAGACCAAGAAAGAACCCAAAATGCTTGCAATTTACCCAATACACGTTCCGATCGTTCCCAAAAGCTCAAAAGTACAACCCGGTTGCCTTGAAACTTAATAGATTTTTGTAGATCTTGAAAATATTGATGGTTCATGTGTTTTGGAAGAGAAAATGAGATAGGAAAGTTTAGATGATGAAATTGTATGTGTGTTTTGATGTGTGGAATGTTTAGAGTATAAGAACAAATCCTGCATATGTCATCATCCACTAAGTATCGCTTAGTATCAAAATTTTTGTCTCCTTGTGAGGTGTTGGGCGGGAAACGACACACAAGAGAGGGAGGGAAGAGATTTTTTATCCTCGTTGGTGTATCGTGTGTCGGTTTGAGCTTAAATGCTACCGTAAAGTCCCGGTTTGACGTTTTTGGACACGTATAAGTAGAATAAAGTTTTTATCAACGTTATTGTCAGAATAATAATAAAATATTATTATTTGCTCACAAATGTATTTATTTGACTTCTGCCATGTCTACTGTAGTGTCGGTGCGCTTGTGGGGTTGTTTTTCAGTAAATGAGAGAAAGCTTCTCGGTTTATTACGCGACTTGTCAGTAACTAATAGAAATAGAATAATTTATGTTTACTGACAAAAATAGACAGTTTCAGTAGTGACTATAAGCTACAGTCCGTGGGATGGCTTCC
>CP139509.1:185203254-185329115 GCA_021014915.2 Artemisia tridentata subsp. tridentata | reverse complement strand
TTCATTTTTCATTTTTTTTTTTTTTTTTTTTTTTTTTTTTTTTTTTTTTTTTTTTTTTTTTTTTTTTACTTGTGCAAAATAAACTAACGGAGTTTCACGGGAACCAAGATCTTACACCTTCCAGAATAAAGGATCCAAGGGCTGTTACAACGGAGAATTCCAAGACTCTAAACATTCCTGAAATGAGGATCCAAGGGTGTTAGACTAAGACCTCACACATTCCTGAATTAGAGGTCCAAGGGCCGGTGTAAGAGGGTAGCCAAGACCTAAACGCCTTCCAGAAATAAGAATCCAAGGGCCGATCTTGAACCGTAGCTTTTTAGCACATACATTTATTACTTAACTTTTACATTATATTGTCATATGCTTGTTCCGAAGTTTAAATAAAGCTTTGAACTAGTATTTTTCAAAATCGTATAGAAAAATGATCTTGTGTGTTCAAATGTTTGAAAAATAAGCACTAATTAAGTCAGATTAGTTATCTCCTGGGAGGAAAAGCCATAGATTACTTATATAAGCTCTAAAGAAAACCAACTATTCTACGCTTAGCATTTTCATTTGCACATATCGTAAAACCTTAGTGTAGAAAATAACCATCTTGATTGTGTGGATGATTCGGGTGGTCTTGGGTTGTGGAAGATTAGATCCATGGTAGATGAGATGAACTAGAGAGAAGTTAGAGAGAGAGAGAGAGAGTTGGGAGAAACTTGTATCAATTAGATTAGTGTGTGAAATATGACAAGAGTTCCAACCCTTCCCAAGTGTGGGAAGGGGCTTATATACTACTACATATTGGTGCCCCTAGTGGGCTGTGGAGTGAGCTGACAGTGGGGAAAGCCCCGACCCACTCCACAAATATAACAACGACTAATACTATTAATACTAATATGAATATTACTAAGCTAATATAAATAAGCCTACGAGCTATATAAATGCTAAGTAGATACTCGGGGTGACCGAGCCTTCATATGAATATTTATATTCCTAACAATCTCCCCCTAAGGGAGGTCACCCCGGAAATAATAACTTGAATTCTAGCATTTTGTCTTCTGATCATGTCTTCATAGCTCGTAGTCTTTGATTCTTCAATGTCTTGAAACTTTGTGCATTCAGCAGTAATCTTTTGATGACTGATCTGTTGTCTTGGATGATCTTTGAGAATTCTTCGAGTTTATCATCCAACATTTGTTTCCAAGTCATCTTTCAGCAGTATGTTTCCATGTGATGTGTTATTCTTTGAGCCGACATGCTCACACTATTCTGATGTCATGATCTTTAGCATCAGAGTTTGCAGAAGCCGTGTTGAAGGTCTTTTTGGTTGATCATGACTTTGTTGAATTACAATGATGATGTAGTGTGAACATGTGGTAGAGGATTGGCATCTTTTCTGCAACCAGCTACAACAGCAACCAGCTACAGCATTCCTCAGCTATAATCGCCAGATGTTCCTGCATACGACAGTTAGCAACAAATCAACCGGTACTTACAGGTTCGGACTTCGAGATTGTTAACAACATAGTGTGAAAACTCTCTCTAATCCTTACCAAGACCGTTCCTAATCGAAAACCCACAGAGGGCTTTTTAAGATCGAACCGTAGCACATCAATGATTAGGTGAGTCGCTGGAGATCACTCCACGACTGTAGACCGTTAGAAACCGCCGTGACCACTAAGCGTAATCCATAAAGAATTACCGAAGTGACCTGCTTTCAGGGCTGCTTGATGTTGACCCTGGCAGGAATTTCCATTCAATCATTGAGAATTACATTTGTAAATTCCCTCATAAATGTTCTGGCAGATTGCTAAGATCTGCGTAGGACTCTTAAGTTTACAACTGGTGTCCTTATTGTTGAACACCAGTGTATAAATAATTCGTGTCCCTATGAGATCTTATTATGCATCTCGTGGCTCTAGACTCAATAGTGCGTTTTGATTTAGTGAGCGGAGGCTGGAGAGGACTGCCACCTTTTCAATATCCTCTAACTCGGAGTGAGAGAGACGATAGGAATGTATTGAACTCCGTGAAAATTGAAACAAGAATCCTTTGAGGGACCTTGAGTGGCTAGGGAGGGTTGTGCAGCGTATCACTGGGTCCATGATACTTTGTCTTCAATGTCAGCAATCAACTAAGTGATTCTGACAGCATATGAATTGACCCGGTTTCTGCCTAAGTTGTAAGGAGGGCTTCTTTCTTTTCAACCTTTACCTTTACATTTCTTTTTCATTCTTCAACCCTTTCAGTGCTTACCGAGACTTCATAACTAGCACCTTGTTGGGTTTGTTCCAGTACTAGCTCCATCTCAGTCGGCACTTTTCCCTTATCCACTTTTCTCCTTTTTAATCATACCTAAGGACTTCTATACTAACTAGTGGATTGTCCCTGTAATACCTGAAATTCAGATAACCCGTAAAATTACCAAATTACCCCTGATAATATAAAACCTTATAAAATAACTTATAAAATTCCGAAATAATTCCAAAACATCTGAAATCGAACTATATCTGAGACAAAATAATTTCTGGGACAATGTTACATCATTTTACATGTTCAAAAATAATCTTACACATTTATATATATAATTCCGAAATTATACAAATTTAATAAATATAATGTTTAATTCTTATAATTAGAAAATATGTTAAATAAATTAAGGAAAAAGATTATAGAAAATCAACCAAATATTTTCTGGATATCATGGGCCGAAATATACTGGATTTTTTCCCCCTAAAGTCGGTTCTCATAAGTTAAAACAAATCTCTTTTATTCTTTTCTCCAAAAACAATACCGACTAAACCACAAAGAACCCTAGCGATCCAAAATAATTCGACCAAAGCTTCTGTGCAACTTCTGGGATTGAACAAGTATTTTTCTGGGATTATTGGAGGTGCAAGGAAGCTAGGAAAATTAATAGTTGCTGCGTTTTCTCCTTGGTTTGTTCTTGTTCTTGTTTTCTTGTCGATTTGCTCTAAATCAAGGTAATAATTCTTGCGACTTAACCAAACGTGATAAAATTAATATGGAATTTTTCTAGTGATATTTAGATGTTATATAACTCATATAAAATATGAAAATCGATCCATGCATGCTAATTCTATGCGTATGATAATATAATGGCTATAGAACACGTAAATTGCAAATATATGAAATCCGAATTTCTGGGCATGATGACTATTTTATTTAGACCTCTTATGATATATTAGACCTGGGAAAAATGATAGATCGAATTATGGTGGCCTAAGTCAAGTCGTTGTAATTTTAGTGTCTAAAACATACGTAAATATGCAATATATGTTAAACGAATTTTCTGGGCATGTTCACTATTTTTCGTGGGTTCCTTATAAGTAATATGATCTGGGAAAAATATGGTTTTGATTTTTAGAAGCTTAAAATTAACGTGGTTAATTATTGATAAAACCGGATTTTAGAAAAATAAAGAAATAAAATAAAAGGAAATCGTGGCTTCTAGGGTTTGATCTCTTGGATAAATATCTGATCAATTAATTTGTTTTAATGATGATTAAATGATGGTTCAATGATTGGTGCATAGTAGGGTTTCTAATTGTCTGTAAAAAGTATTACCGATTTGAAGTTAAAAGTAAAAGGACCTGTTTTGCCAACTTTGAAACTTCTAGGATATTTTTGCAAGATCATATACATCTGTAAGAATGTGGAAAAAATATAACTTTGGGGTCCTAAGTGTAAATATTTCATAATAATGAATTAATGGGAAATTAGGGTTTCGAATGGAAATAAATTAAAAGTGAGGGACCAAAAGTGTAAATCTGAAATTCTGAAGTTGTATTGTGTTAATACTGATATAAAAAGGTTGTTGTATAATTTTGAGGATTTTTGGGCTAATTATGTAATTGTTATGTAATTATGATTTAATATATATGTTTTGTAAACTTAAAGGGCTAAATATGTAAATTCTGAATTCTGAGGGGTCAAATATGTAAAGTACTAACTTCTGATGGTATACTCTGTAAATTTGAAATATAATATGCTTGGTTGGTAATTATGGATATTGTAGGGATTAAATTGTAAAATATGAAATTATAAGCTTTATTTTGTAAATTATGAAATTAAAGGGGTGTAATCTGTAAATTATGAAACTTAAGGGAATAAAGGTAATTCTGAATAAAGTGAGCATTTAATTCTGTAATTTAAAGTATTTTTCACTAATGACCTTGTAAATTAATGAAGTTGCATTTAAAACCCTAAACTTTGCATAATTGTCATTTAAAACCCTAAACTTCTGTAACTTAATAAAATGTACTGTTATTCCATAGTAATCTCTGAAAAAGGGTTAAACCTAATCTGAAATGATAATATATGTTAATTCTGAAAACCTGCTAATTATGGAACTTACTAAATCTGGAAAGTTACTAAAAATAGAAAGTGCATAAAATGATGAGATAAACAAAGAGTAACAATCTGAATAAGGAACTTTAGTAATTCTGTCTTCCTCTTCCATAGGTGTGAAGAAGGAGAAGTCTTGATCATCTGATTTCTGTGTTTGTCTGTTTGATTTCTGCTGTGCTAATAAGGTACAGATATTCTGCCCTATTTCAGTAAGGGTGTTTCTTTCCCTTCTCTCTCAGTATTTCATTTCCTTATTAGGATTCCCTATACCACTGCTATGTTCCCTCTGTTGTGTATTTCTGTTGTGATATGTTTATCTTGAATCTTTGTTTGAACCTTCTGCTATGTTTTTTTTTCATTCTGAACCTTTGTTTAAAATTCTGATTTGAACCTTTGATGATTCTGGACTTTAACATGAACCTTTTTGCCATGTACCCTTAAGACATGACTTTCTGATTTTGATAGTTCATTTGACCTCTGACCTCTGACCTACAGTTTGATATCCGAGCCAATCACTAGGCATGAGGGTTTCATGTCCATGTCATTGATGCACCTTTGACATGACTCTAGGGCAGGAGAGTGATGACCTGTTCCGTCCCTGAATTATTTTATCTGGTGTGTTAAGGAGTTTCTGGCCACAGGGGGCGCATGGATGCATCCTAGTTCTGATTCTGTTATCTGTTATCTGATATCTGTTTATATTTATGTTATCTGTTTATTATTATATCTGGTGAATGATGGTGTGTGCGATACACGTCACTCACATTATCTGGGAGTTGGCCACTCTACACAGGTTTGTTATATTATATGATATTATCTGTTATCTGGTCTCGTGATGGATTTCTGTTTTCCCTAAACCTGATTTGTTTCATTATCTCTTTTTCATTCTTTTCATGTTCCTTATTACCTTTCCTATTCATTAACTTTGATTCTGTATCGGTATGATCTGTATTCCTGATTCGTTCTGTACTGCTATCTGTTATCGTTCCTGTTTATCTATATATTTCTTCACTGAGCTCTCGTAGCTCAGCCGCATTTCTTTTCCTGTGGCAGGTACTTAAGCTAGGAAGCTGGGTTTTAGCTTTGGGATGAGAGCAATCTGATTTGGAGTTTTGACCTTAGTGTTTTTAGCTTTACCATATGGATTTCTATTTATTTTGATATGCCGTTGTTTAGGCATTTGAATATTGGATTTTGTATTTCAGTTATTTTGTCTTGCATTTGATATAAGTCATGTTGACTTATTTTGGATTTAATGTTAAGACTTTCGCTGTTTTGTTATTGAATGTTATGTTTGTTCTGATATGAAACCATATATTTGTGATGCCTTTGCCCTTGTCGGGTTGGGGTGTTACAATTTGTGGTATCAGAGAAACAGGCATCCGAAACCCGTAGGCTTAGGCCATTGACCTGTGAGGATTGGGTAGACATTAGGTTTCCTTTCGCATACTCTTTTTCCTTATTCTGCTCTGTCATATTCTGTTTGATCTTACTAATCGTCTTCTTAATTCTATAGATGGTTAACACTCGTCATCAGGAGTATAATGTTGGAGGGGATCCTGAAATCCCTAATCTGGAGGCTTTGGTGGCTAATGCTATAGCCAATCTGTTACCCGGCCTTAACACTGATGCGGTGATCAACCGGCTTATCAGTGGTGGAGCTAGTTCATCTGGAGGTGCTGGTAGTTTTTCTGGTGGTGGGGGCCGACCCACTACCATTAATGGGTGGCTTGAGAGTTTCAACAAACTCAAGCCGTTGTCTTTCAGTTCTGCTGCTACTCCTCATGCTGCAGAGGACTGGATTACCCACATGGAGAAGCTGTTTGAGGTGCTAGGTTGTGAGGACGAGTTTAAGACTCGTCTGGCTGTGTTTAAACTTGAAGGTGATGCACTTAACTGGTGGAAGGCACACAAGGCAGCTAAAGGAGGTGATCCGTATGTTCTTGGTTGTTCTTGGGCTGATTTCCGCACTACATTCTATAATCGGTACTCCCCTGACTCTGAGCAGCAGAGGTTTATTCGGGAGTACAACACCATTTCCCAGCTAGATACTGAGACCGCAGGGGAATATCTAGAGCGGTTTCAGAGATTGGTCAGCTTTGTAGGCCCCACTGCTGGAGATTCGAGGCGTCAAGCCAAGCAATTCAAATGGGGACTCAAAAGGTTTGTAACCTGTATAAAGTTGATGTTTGTTTCCAATAGACCCTAATGCTCTTTTTAATTTACTCTGAATTAGGTAGGTGCTCGATCGTATACTCAATGATCAGTTTGAAGATCCGTCAGCATGTTGCGATGCA
The DNA here is from genome assembly GCA_021014915.2 of Artemisia tridentata subsp. tridentata. Lineage (NCBI taxonomy): Eukaryota > Viridiplantae > Streptophyta > Magnoliopsida > Asterales > Asteraceae > Artemisia > Artemisia tridentata. The sequence goes on along the minus strand of CP139509.1, from coordinate 185,322,456 downwards.
GCTCGCAACATTGAGATTTTTCATGAGGGAGTTGGTTTCAAGCGAAACCGTGTTGGTGACAGGGTTCAGAATCAGAATCAAAGTCAGAATCGGGACAACAAGGGGTATTCTGGTAGGAACTTTGAGCAGCGAGGTCAGTCAGATCGTGGACGTGACTATCAGGGTCAGTCGGGTAGGAGTTATGATCAGAAGAGGAACGACTCGAAGGGTCAGGATTCGAGGTCGGTTTCTAGGCAGTGGAATGATCGTCATGGACGCAGTGACAGTCAGAAGCAGTGGAAGGATCAGCCTTCCAAGGGTTATCAGCAGCAGTCTCGAGGTTCTGGATCGGGTTCTCAGGCTTTACCTCCTCCTCCTATCTGTACTACTTGTGGGAAGAGTCATCCCGGACCGTGTCGTAGGGCTTCTGGAGCATGTTTCCGATGTGGGTCTTCTGAGCATCGGGTGAAAGATTGCCCTAAGCATAATCCGACCCCAGCTGTGCAGTATCTTCCTCCTCCTCCTCCGAATACAGGCCGTGTGTTTTCGACTACTCGGGATCAGGCAGCTAAATCATCAGGTACCATTACTGGCATTCTGCATATTGGTGATCATACTGTTTTCATATTATTTGATACCGGCGCAACACACTCTTTTATATCTGTAAAACTAGCTCAGAAACTTAAAACTACTCCAACACCATTAATAAACCAACTATCTATTTCCACCCCAATGAAACACAGCGTCCTCCTCGATCATGTATATGTTAATTGTCCTTTACGCTTTGATGACCGGGTTCGTCCGGCTAACTTACTTCCTCTGGATATGATTGATTTCGATGTCATCCTGGGCATGGATTGGTTGGCTTCCCATAGAGCTACCATTGACTGTCATGCTAGGAATGTAATTTTTGGAGATCTGAACCATCCTGAATTCGTTTATCATGGTTTTCGCCCTCTGAAATCCGTTAAGATCATCTCTGCTTTGAAGGCACGGACTCTGATATCTCATGGTTGCCAAGGCTATTTGGCTTCTGTTAAGGATTCATCTGTTGAAACTTCTGATATTTCTGATGTTCCCATTGTTCGGGATTTTGCCGATGTTTTTCCTGAGAAACTTCCTGGTCTTCCTCCGGCTAGAGAAGTTGAATTTGTTATTGATCTGATTCCCGGTGCCGAACCTATCTCTAAGGCTCCGTACCGGATGGCACCTATCGAACTGAAGGAATTAAAGGAGCAACTGGAAGAGTTGTTGGATTGTGGTTTCATTCGCCCTAGTGTTTCGCCATGGGGTGCTCCAGTGCTTTTTGTGAAGAAGAAGGACGGTAGTATGCGGTTGTGCATTGATTATCGTGAGTTGAACCGTATTACCATCCGAAACCGTTATCCGCTTCCTCGCATCGATGACTTGTTTGATCAGCTGCAGGGAGCTAAAGTATTCTCCAAAATCGACTTGCGATCTGGTTATCACCAATTGCGAGTTAAAGAGCAGGATGTATCTAAGACTGCTTTCCGTACCCGTTATGGGCATTATGAGTTTCTGGTTATGCCTTTTGGCTTAACAAATGATCCTGCTGTGTTTATGGATTTAATGAATCGGGTTTTTCATGAATTTCTGGATAAGTTCGTCATCGTTTTCATTGATGACATTCTGGTGTATTCAAAATCGTCTGAGGAGCACGAGCAGCATTTGCGTATTGTTCTGGGTATTCTGAGGCAGCAGAAGTTATTCGCGAAATTTTCTAAATGTGAATTCTGGCTGAACCAAGTAGCTTTCCTTGGTCACGTTGTGTCTGCAGATGGTATCACCATGGATCCATCTAAGGTTGAGGCTATCACCAAGTGGCCGAGACCTACCACTGTGACTGAAGTCAGGAGTTTTCTGGGATTAGCTGGCTATTATCGGCGTTTTGTTGAAGGATTTTCTAAGTTAGCTTTGCCTTTGACTCAGTTGATGCGGAAAGGTGAAAAGTTTGTATGGACTGATGAGCGTGAGCAGAGTTTTGAGGAGTTGAAACGGCGTTTGGTGTCTGCACCTATTCTGACCTTACCATCGGGATCTGGAGGTTTCCAAATCTATAGTGATGCTTCTAAGAAGGGTTTGGGCTGTGTGCTTATGCAACACGGCAAGGTCATTGCCTATGCTTCGAGGCAATTGAAACCCTATGAAGAAAATTATCCGACTCATGATCTGGAATTAGCGGCTGTTATCTTTGCATTGAAAATCTGGAGACATTACTTGTATGGCGAATCGTGTGATATCTTCACCGATCACAAGAGTCTCAAATACATCTTTACTCAGAAGGAGCTTAATATGAGGCAGAGGAGATGGTTAGAACTTCTGAAGGATTATGACACTAACATCCAGTATCATCCAGGTAAGGCTAATGTGGTTGCTGATGCACTTAGTCGGAAATCTGGAATGGTTGCTAGTTTGGAAATTGATCCGCATGTTCTCAACGATTTGGAGCGTCTGGATGTTGAGTTGTGTGTTCGTCGTGATGTTGGTTACTGGGCAAGCTTAAAGATTGAGTCAAATCTGATGTTGCGTATTAAAGAGGCTCAGAAAGATGATGGTGAACTCTGGGCTATTGTTCAAAATATTGAAGAGGGTAAGCAAACTGAATTCAGAGTTGATGATGATGGAGTTGTCTGGTATGAGGATCGGTTATGTGTGCCTAATGATTCTGATCTGCGTGAGGCTGTGTTGACTGAGGCTCACAGTTCTCCTTTCTCTATTCATCCTGGTTCTACCAAGATGTATCGGGACCTTAAGCAGCATTTCTGGTGGAACGGTATGAAGCAAGATGTGGCGTTATTTGTTGCTAGATGCATGACTTGTCAGCAAGTTAAGATTGAACATCAGCGGGCTAGTGGGTTGTTACAGCCTTTGGAGATTCCGGCATGGAAGTGGGATGAGATTTCCATGGACTTTGTTTCTGGTCTGCCTGTTACTCGTAAAAGACATGATGCGATTTGGGTGGTCGTTGATCGGCTAACTAAATCCGCTCATTTCTTACCTATCCGTATGACCTATAGTGTCAGTCAGTTGGCGGAGATTTTTCAGCAGGAAATCGTTAGATTGCATGGTATGCCTTCGTCTATTGTCTCTGATCGTGATCCTCGTTTCACTTCGCGTTTCTGGAAAGGACTTCATAAAGTTTGGGGCGCTCGTCTTAAGTTCAGTACTGCATTTCATCCCCAAACTGATGGTCAGTCTGAAAGGACCATTCAGACTTTGGAAGATATGTTACGGGCTTGTGCTTTGGAATGGACTGGTAGTTGGGATGAGTATTTGTGTTTAGTGGAGTTTGCGTATAATAACAGTTGGCATGCGAGTATCCGTATGGCTCCCTTCGAGATGTTGTATGGTAGGAAATGTAGGGCTCCTGTTTGTTGGAATGAAGTAGGTGAACGTCTGATTGAGGGACCTGAAATGGTCGAGATTACTAATGAAAAGGTAGCCGTGGCTAGGGAGAAATTGAAGGAGGCGCGTGCTCGTCAGAAGAGTTATGCTGATAAGCACCGTCGGGATCTGCAATTCAATGTAGGTGATCGGGTATTTCTGAAAGTATCTCCTTTCCGTGGTGTTAAGCGTTTTGGAATCAAGGGCAAGTTGAGTCCTCGATTTATTGGACCGTTTGAAATTCTGGATCGTATTGGGGAGGTTTCTTATCGTCTGGCTTTACCTCCTCAGCTATCTCATGTGCATAACGTTTTTCATGTATCTCTTCTGAGGGGATACAACTATCATCCGTTGCATGTAGTATCCTATCCGCTTGATCAGATCCAACCTGATATGACCTTGTCTGAAGAGCCGGAAGCGGTTCTGGATCGTCAGGAACGAGTCATGAGGAATAAGGTTATTCCGTTCGTAAAGATTCTTTGGAAGAACTACCCGGAGCGTGAGGCTACCTGGGAAACCGAGGAATCAATACGAGCTAGTTATCCGCACTTCTCGCTTTAATCTGGTATGTCTTGTTTTGTTTTCTGCTCTTCTCTTTTCCTTCTGCTTTCTGCAAATTTCGAGGACGAAATTTTTTTGTTAGTGGGGAAGAAGTTGTAATACCTGAAATTCAGATAACCCGTAAAATTACCAAATTACCCCTGATAATATAAAACCTTATAAAATAACTTATAAAATTCCGAAATAATTCCAAAACATCTGAAATCGAACTATATCTGAGACAAAATAATTTCTGGGACAATGTTACATCATTTTACATGTTCAAAAATAATCTTACACATTTATATATATAATTCCGAAATTATACAAATTTAATAAATATAATGTTTAATTCTTATAATTAGAAAATATGTTAAATAAATTAAGGAAAAAGATTATAGAAAATCAACCAAATATTTTCTGGATATCATGGGCCGAAATATACTGGATTTTTCCCCCCTAAAGTCGGTTCTCATAAGTTAAAACAAATCTCTTTTATTCTTTTCTCCAAAAACAATACCGACTAAACCACAAAGAACCCTAGCGATCCAAAATAATTCGACCAAAGCTTCTGTGCGACTTCTGGGATTGAACAAGTATTTTTCTGGGATTATTGGAGGTGCAAGGAAGCTAGGAAAATTAATAGTTGCTGCGTTTTCTCCTTGGTTTGTTCTTGTTCTTGTTTTCTTGTCGATTTGCTCTAAATCAAGGTAATAATTCTTGCGACTTAACCAAATGTGATAAAATTAATATGGAATTTTTCCAGTGATATTTAGATGTTATATAACTCATATAAAATATGCAAATCGATCCATGCATGCTAATTCTATGCGTACGATAATATAATGGCTATAGAACACGTAAATTGCAAATATATGAAATCCGAATTTCTGGGCATGATGGCTATTTTATTTAGACCTCTTATGATATATTAGACCTGGGAAAAATGATAGATCGAATTATGGTGGCCTAAATCAAGTCGTTGTAATTTTAGTGTCTAAAACATACGTACATATGCAATATATGTTAAATGAATTTTCTGGGCATGTTCACTATTTTTCGTGGGTTCCTTATAAGTAATATGATCTGGGAAAAATATGGTTTTGATTTTTAGAAGCTTAAAATTAACGTGGTTAATTATTGATAAAACCGGATTTTAGAAAAATAAAGAAATAAAATAAAAGGAAATTGTGGCTTCTAGGGTTTGATCTCTTGGATAAATATCTGATCAATTAATGTGTTTTAATGATGATTAAATGATGGTTCAATGATTGGTGCATAGTAGGGTTTCTAATTGTTTGTAAAAAGTTATACCGATTTGAAGTTAAAAGTAAAAGGACCTGTTTTGACAACTTTGAAACTTCTGGGATATTTTTGTAAGATCATATACATCTGTAAGAATGTGGAAAAAAATATAACTTTGGGGTCCTAAGTGTAAATATAGCATAATAATGAATTAATGGGAAATTAGGGTTTCGAATGGAAATAAATTAAAAGTGAGGGACCAAAAGTGTAAATCTGAAATTCTGAAGTTGTCTTGTGTTAATACTGATATAAAAAGGTTGTTGTGTAATTTTGAGGATTTTTGGGCTAATTATGTAATTGTTATGTAATTATGATTTAATATATATGTTTTGTAAACTTAAAGGGCTAAATATGTAAATTCTGAATTCTGAGGGGTCAAATATGTAAAGTACTAACTTCTGATGGTATACTCTGTAAATTTGAAATATAATATGCTTGGTTGGTAATTATGGATATTGTAGGGATTAAATTGTAAAATATGAAATTATAAGCTTTATTTTGTAAATTATGAAATTAAAGGGGTGTAATCTGTAAATTATGAAACTTAAGGGAATAAAGGTAATTCTGAATAAAGTGAGCATTTAATTCTGTAATTTAAAGTATTTTTCACTAATGACCTTGTAAATTAATGAAGTTGCATTTAAAACCCTAAACTTTGCATAATTGTCATTTAAAACCCTAAACTTCTGTAACTTGATAAAATGTACTGTTATTCCATAGTAATCTCTGAAAAAGGGTTAAACCTAATCTGAAATGATAATATATGTTAATTCTGAAAACCTGCTAATTATGGAACTTACTAAATCTGGAAAGTTACTAAAAATAGAAAGTGCATAAAATGATGAGATAAACAAAGAGTAACAATCTGAATAAGGAACTTTAGTAATTCTGTCTTCCTCTTCCATAGGTGTGAAGAAGGAGAAGTCTTGATCATCTGATTTCTGTGTTTGTCTGTTTGATTTCTGCTGTGCTAATAAGGTACAGATATTCTGCCCTATTTCAGTAAGGGTGTTTCTTTCCCTTCTCTCTTAGTATTTCATTTCCTTATTAGGATTCCCTATACCACTGCTATGTTCCCTCTGTTGTGTATTTCTGTTGTGATCTGTTTATCTTGAATCTTTGTTTGAACCTTCTGCTATGTTTTTTTTTTCATTCTGAACCTTTGTTTAAAATTCTGATTTGAACCTTTGATGATTCTGGACTTTAACATGAACCTTTTTGCCATGTACCCTTAAGACATGACTTTCTGATTTTGATAGTTCATTTGACCTCTGACCTCTGACCTACAGTTTGATATCCGAGCCAATCACTAGGCATGAGGGTTTCATGTCCATGTCATTGATGCACCTTTGACATGACTCTAGGGCAGGAGAGTGATGACCTGTTCCGTCCCTGAATTATTTTATCTGGTGTGTTAAGGAGTTTCTGGCCACAGGGGGCGCATGGATGCATCCTAGTTCTGATTCTGTTATCTGTTATCTGATATCTGTTTATATTTATGTTATCTGTTTATTATTATATCTGGTGAATGATGGTGTGTGCGATATACGTCACTCACATTATCTGGGAGTTGGCCACTCTACACAGGTTTGTTATATTATATGATATTATCTGTTATCTGGTCTCGTGATGGATTTCTGTTTTCCCTAAACCTGATTTTGTTTCATTATCTCTTTTTCATTCTTTTCATGTTCCTTATTACCTTTCCTATTCATTAACTTTGATTCTGTATCGGTATGATCTGTATTCCTGATTCGTTCTGTACTGCTATCTGTTATCGTTTCTGTTTATCTATATATCTCTTCACTGAGCTCTCGTAGCTCAGCCGCATTTCTTTTCCTGCGGCAGGTACTTAAGCTAGGAAGCTGGGTTTTAGCTTTGGGATGAGAGCAATCTGATTTGGAGTTTTGACCTTAGTGTTTTTAGCTTTACCATATAGATTTCTATTTATTTTGATATGCCGTTGTTTAGGCATTTGAATATTGGATTTTGTATTTCAGTTATTTTGTCTTGCATTTGATATAAGTCATGTTGACTTATTTTGGATTTAATGTTAAGACTTTCGCTGTTTTGTTATTGAATGTTATGTTTGTTCTGATATGAAACCATATATTTGTGATGCCTTTGCCCTTGTCGGGTTGGGGTGTTACAGTCCCTGGGTAGATCCCTCCGGCTCTGGCGGGATCGTGGGAACTTGAGCCTAACCTAACCATCCTTATAACTCCATGCATTAATTAAAATGGTCGGTCTTTGGTATTCATCCACGATTGCCAAACCAAATCTTTGAAAAATCTCTCAAAGTGTTCATGATTCTGAAACACATTTTTGCAAACACTTGAGAGTTTTATATTTTTCAAATGCTCCCCCTCAACATGTGCTCGGTTGATTGTTTTATAAATTTGCACACGTTAGGTAGAGCTCGCACTTTTTGAATTGATCAACTTTCAGTGAACATGACCGATTCGAGACACGCTTACATCACTAGTTAGACTAGCTTGAAATTATTACCCGGCCTGGTCAAGTCTACAGAAAGTTTCTCGAAACGGTACACTCTACTCAGACACATCCTTTTCGAGACACGCTTACATCACTGGTTAGACCAGCTTGAAATTATTACCCAGCCAGGATATGTCCTTTCGATCAATGACAGTATAGGTTTCGTCAATTCATTGGTTAAGTCTGAGTCACGATCTCTTGCTATGCCAAATCCTTTTTGTCCATTTGCTCCCCCTCAATATGTGCATCGATATACGAAAGAGTTTAGCACATATGGGAGAGCCTAACGTTTAAGTCCAAAACATCACATTTTCATCAGGTTTCATATTTAAATCACATTCTCTCCCCCGATCAAAAATTTCAAACCTTTTGAGATTTGTGATCCCAATTGATTTAAATAAGTTAGAAAATGTGGGAGAAAATGTGTCCGATTTAATATATTCTGATGATGAGAACATACTATGCTCCCCCTTAATCTAAGAGGGAGATTCACTGCTTATTTTGCACATTTGATTATTATGACACATATGAGTTTGACCTTTTTGCGCAGACGATATAATCACCCGCTTTTCTGAGTGAGTCAGTGGTCAACATCAATCATCCAACCACCAACAAATCTTCTCAAGTATTGTCGATCCCCTCTTGGCGAGATTCGAGTAAGTACTTCTTTGTTGAAATGATGGTGGTGGAGGTGAAGGTGTTGTTTTTGTTGTTGTTGCCGATGTTGTTGTCGTGGTGAATTCCGAGCCAATCAATAGAATTTGAACGTCTGATTAAATGGTTAGAATGGGAACTGGCACATTCATTTTGGCTATGGAATCTGCATAAGAATATCAACACAGATATGCATGCATACAGATACACTATTCCTTAATAGCTACCCTTCAGCAGCTTGCCACATTATAATACCAAGTTCATCTTATAATCAAACCCCAATCAGGAACTACGTCAAACCACTATCTAGCATGAAGAGCAATTAGCAATCATGAACATGGCAATTCACACATATTTCAATATTTAATTCAGGATCTTAGGAACATGATTCTAACATAATAGCAATCTACCTAAGCGAATCCTGAGAACATATGCACAATATCAACAACAATTAAGCAGCAGAGACAAACAACATTTGAAACTCATTCACTTAGTTCATACAAATGTCAGTGGAGCATTTAAGAACATCAAACACATCGGGTTTTCTAACTTCTTTCATATTTTGAGTTTTAATGTATCTAGGGGATTAAACGAGGATTCCAAAGAGATACAAATGAACCTTCTAGTTATATGAAGCTAGGATACTACAAGCAAATTGCACATAATGTCCTAAACTTTCTAGCAACTAACACACTTGGTCATTTGATATATTTAAGCAATATCCTCTTCAACTAATACCCCATTAACTGCAAAACCTTTTCTAAGAGTCATGAATTAATCAAGAAACCCGTTTGATGATATAAAATTTGAATTCACTCTCTCCCTCAATCAATGACCCGTATTCTAGTTGAGCCTCAACTAAAATCAAGCTTAACCCCACAACTCATCAAACAAGAACTGTCATGAGGTTTTGTAGTCGTTGATTGAGTGACAAATTTTATGCATAATCCAAGTATAAACAAATTTCATACAACACATATTCACCAAGTGTCTCACAAATAATTTTCAGAAGAATCATAGAATGAAAACTATTTGTTATACTAAGAAGATTTCTCTTCTTTTACAAGAAATGATGCACTGAAACGTACATCAAATCAGGAAACATGGATATGAAGTAATCCATGCCCAGGTGAACATCACCCAGTTGGAGGAACAACCGTCTTTTTGGCGATGTGCTTTCCCCAATATGAAGCGCGGGTTGCTATCTAAAGTAATAGCAAGCCATTTTAGACATGTTTTTAACCATTCATTTTAACTTCTGCTCGAGCTTCATTTAAAGACCCGTGCCATTATTGAATGACATTTCTAAGTGTTGTTCCCGTTACACTTATAGAAATAACTAGAAAGTTATCCTAATTGTGTACTAAGGCTGAAACAATGTATGATTAATTTTACCAAATAAGTTAGAACGAAAATATAAAACAACAATGGTTTTTCAACGTTTAAATTCTTATTAGAAATTAATCAAAGAATCTATTACCCAAAGTGTTTTGCGGAATAAACACTTTGGGATTGAATAGACAAGGTATGGTGTTCTCCTCTTCTAAACTCAAGCTTTTCTTGAGTGACAACTAAAAGACCCTACTGAGCTATCTCAGTGAGTAGGTTGTTCTTTGGAGGAGAAAAGTGGGCTGTGAAAGTCTAAGCTTTTAGTGCACAACCTTAATTCACTTTTCTCCTCATCTATCTATTTATACACAAGTATAAAAGAAAGCCTATAACTAAAGTACAAGTTGACCTACGCTGGTCTGACAAAAGTACAACAGTGTTTTGTCATTACCAATAATCTATATCGGGAATAGGCTAAAAGATCCTTTAGAGTGTCTGCCCAACCACTCTCTGACTTTAAGCCGTATTAAGGAAAGTTCTCTTTAGGCGTGATAAGACTTGTCCTTATCCTTTTCAAACTTTCCCGCTCGATCCCGCCTTTACTTCAGGTCTTAGATTAATTCTAAGTCTTCAGTCTTTAAGTTGTTCAGGAGACTGAGGGGTTCAGTGAGCTCTTGTCAGTACTCACTGAACCCATCATCTTCTTCTTCGGCTTAAGTCTCACTCAGGAAGTACCGCCTTCCTGAGGAGTGAATCCTTCGCCTTGAATTCGCCTTAAGCATCCTGAAGATGACTCACTGAGTTACTGTTAACTCAGTGACTTGAATTGTTCTTTGTTGGTAAACACTTGGCTTAATTTGTGTTCAAATCCTGTTTTAGATAATTGGGTATTTATGGACCCAACAATCTCCCCCTATTTGGATATAAATTATGCCCAAGTGTTATTGATCAGTATGAGTGAGCTTATGGCTTCTTCTCATACTGAATATACAGAAGACAGTAAGGACTACGATTTAACATAAACATGGGACAGCATTTTATTCATGTCATTACAAAGTCCTATCAGCTAAACAAAATACTTAAGGTTCCTGACGGATACCCATTAGTTCAAGCTTTGCCTTCTTCGACGCTAACACTTCTTTGTCAGGTCGTTCCTTCATCAACTGATCCATCAGCCTGACAAACTCCTCATTGTTAGAGCCCCTGATATTAAGTGCCATCAGTTTGTAGGCTAGGAGTGTTGTTGTTTCCACTTTGTCAATGTCAGAGACTCTCTGAAAGGCTTCCTGACCAAATTCATCCACGAAGAAGATGCCATACTCAGGTTCTTTAATGACAAGGTTAGGACGGAATTTTACTCCCTGAGGAGGAACTCTGTTGCAGTGAAGTGCAGCTATGTATTGTTCAGGCTCCATAGCTACAGCTTTCCTTTTCTTCCCAACCTTCTGAGTATATTCAGGGATTGTTAGTCCCTGAGAAGCAAGTGCCTCATCATGGTCAATGCCCAGACTCTTTGCCACTTTTGCGAGTTCCTCATACTTGGCACTCAGTGACTTGATGATGATTGGGGCATTCTTGCTTGAGGTTTTCTTCCTCAGGATAGGCATCATCATATCCCATTCTCTTATCCCATAGTCTGAAAATTTGACTTCAGGAAGATGTTCAGACTTTCTTGGACCTCTATGGACAGTTAGGCTCAGAGTTTTGGTGGGGTGGATGGTGATGTCAGTGATTTTGCCTTCACCTTTGGTCTTGGTCATGTGCCATACATACCTCTCATATGCCCTTTGCCTCTTTTCTTGCTTCAGTTTGGCTTCCTTGTTGTGTTTCTGAAGAAGTTGGGCTTGAAGCTTGATGAACTCTTCTTCCTGAATCTCTTTCTCAGACTCCTTTATTTCCTCCTTAGCAACCTCATAGATGGTAGATGTGGTGAGGTCATGGGCTTTCCTGCAATCTTCCTCATCTAAGATCTTAGCCAGTTCCTCCTGAGTCCCATAGACTCTTCTCCCATCTTCTAAGTCAACATAAGACGGTACTTCAGGATCTGGTTGTCTTATGTTTGAAGCCTTGACTAAGTGTGGTTCAGGAGGAGAGGTTTCAGTCATAATCTCCTTCCCTTTGTTAGTGAGAGGAGGTTGACTCGTAGATTCCTCAGGATTTAGAACAGTTACCAAGGCAGAGGAAGGATCAGGGATGTTATCATTTTTCTCCCCCTCAGCAGGTTTAGGAACTTCAGTGGAAAGACCTGCTGACTGAGGAGGTGGTTGTACATGAGAGGCCTGAAGAATGGATAGGATATCAGAGACCATAGACTTTGTCTCAGAAGCATCATTCTTCACGGCACTGAGTTCGGTAGCCATTGCCTGTTGGGTGGTGGAGAGTTCAGTGACACGGTTGGTAAAGTGGCTGATCAGCTCATTATGTGTTTGTGAGAGCTGATCCATGGCTGAGGAAAGGTTGGTGAGGTGCCCCTTGGATTCCATGGCAGCCTGAAGAATGGAATCCTGGTTTTCCCTGAGACCTTTGATATCTACCCCCTGAAAGAGCCTAAGAAGCTCAGTAAGGTTGGTGGAGGCAGTCGACTGAATGGCCATATGATCCTTCATGGATTGAATCATTTTGGGATCATCAGAAAGCTGATCCTGAACTGATTCAACAGCCTTGAGGAGGTTAGCAAGTTCCTGATGCTGACCAGTGGCTGTTTCATCAAAGGTTTTAGTCAGTTCCCCAAGTTGTTTGTCAGCGAGCTTTGTAGCTTGAAGAATTTTGTCCTGAGATTCTTCAACTGAGGCCCTGAAGTCGGCATAGGAGGCTGCCGCTTCAGTATGCTGATCCATGAGTTCATCAGTAAGAGCATTATACAGACCTTCGTTGGCATGGCGAAGGTATTTGGCCATACTTCTTTCAGTAGGCGGATGAACATTATCATACTTGGTTAACCATTCAGGGGTGGCAGAGGCACCTAATGAAGATGATGATGAAGATGATGGTGAACTGGGTTGTTGATCCTCAGGATGAGGAGAATAGAGTTGTTGCTCAGATGGACCCTCCATTTCCTCCTCAACTTCAGGAAGTGGTTCATCATCTCCAAAATCGAAATCCGTCTCCACCTCTGACTCATCAGCCAACAAAATTTCATAGTCAGCCAGAGAAGGAGCCTTCAGGGAATCCAGCTCCCCCTCAAAAGAGGGCTCACTTTCGTTGTGGCCAGGTCCTGATCCTTTAGCCATAATAACTGGTGGGGTTGTACCAGCCTGACTAGTCATAATAACTGGGGGGGGGGGGGTTTGCCCAGCCTGACTGTGAGGATCAGTTCCCAAGTGAATTGGACCGCCTGAGGGGGTGATGGGTTCCGTATCAGCGGGTGGTTTGTTTCCCCCTGAGTCTTTGTCCCCCTGAGCAGCTTCATCTACTGATGGGTGTTTTCCAGTAGAGTCACTAGGTACTATTGGTGAGTGTTGATGGCCTCCCTTCCCATCAGGATTGTACTGTCCTTTTGGGGATTTAGAGGCCTGAACTCCCTGAGACTCTAAGTGTGATTGCTTAGAGACGTTAGCGGGATGTGAGTGGGTGTGGGTCCCCGTCTCAGTGGAGTAGTGCTGCCCCACTGAGGATATAGAACCCTGTACTCCCTCAGGCTCTGATTGTGATCTATCAGTGCCTTCACTGGGATGTGAATGGGTGGATGCTCCTGACCCACCTGACTTGTTTTTGTCAGTAGGGACATTAGGAAAGGGTGTGCCCGAGGATACTGAGGATGATTGCCCAGTACCCTCCGTTGGCGGTTGTTTTGTGGCCAAAGTGGTCTCTGTTATGGGAGTCGGAGAAGTCAAGGTCACAATAACATTTTTGGTGCCTGAGGCAACAGTCTCAGTGACGAGTGGCTTAGGTCTAACCACCTTACTGGATTGTCCCCCTTTTCCTTTCTTCTTCTTCACCTTGGTTGGTGAAGGAACTGGTGAGCATACATTTGCACCCTGAATCACCGTCAGCATGTAGGTGGTCAGGGCGACTGGATCTACCTCAGTAATGTCACTACTAAAGTTGGTCTTGTGCAAGATGTCAGGCTTTGTACCTTCATCATCAGACCTTAAGTAGTCAGAACCAAGGAGGTCCTGAAGCACACAGGAAATGAACCTAGGGTAAGACATATGTCTTTGCCTATGTTTCCCTAAGAGCTTTGACACGAGGTCACGGAAGATTATTCCTCCGATATCTATTTTTCTACCCTCCAAGAGACTGAACATCATCAATTGTTATGATGAGTTCAACTGCTCAGTGGAGGATTTGTTTCCTCCGAGTACCTGAATGACGAATGTCATCATAAGTCTCCAGACAGGGTGAAACCATGTCTTCACTATTGGAGCCTTAGCCAACAAGGCTTCAGGAGACTCGCCAGGACGCCTAGCATCATGAGGCCCTAGGAAAAGCATTTCAGCTTTTATTTCCTGATCAGTAGGGTTAGCCTCAAAGTTCTCAACAAAGTTAAGACCAGTGGCTTTGATGAAGGTCTTGTAGTTCAGGGAGAGAGTTTTAGTCCCATTCATCACAGTGAAAGTGATGATCGACTCTTTGGTGTCCTTAGGGCTAGTGGCCGTTGCGGTACACCAAAACTCCCTGAGATAGTCATTGTAGATGACTTCTGGGGTGGTTGTAAAAGCTGTGGCAAGGAAGCAGTTTTGTAAATACTTAACTACATCCTTGTAACCCGCATATTGCTGCGGGTAATGGAAGTTTCCAACCACATTGTTTTTGGTCAAATCCACGCCCTCCATTGTGAAGCTCACATTTGGGGCGGTGGTAATAGCATTAGAGGAAGCCATTTTATGATCGGGTTTAGGTCGAAAATGGTCGGATATTTCTTAATGCTAAGAACACACACACAATTTGTTTGAGAAATAAAAAGGGCAGAGTTTGCTTATAAAATTTCTAAAAACGTGTGTGTGTATTCTTTTGGATGGGTATTTATAGGGAAGTGGAAAGGTCTGGGGGTATTTAGGGCATAAAAGAATTAACTTCAAGAATTGTGAAAATTTGCAAAAAGTGTAATTTGCAGAGATGATTCATCACATTTCTCTAATGTGATTGGATAGGCATTTAATGCCTAGTGGGAAAGTGGGGGCCCAAGATGTGTATGCCAGAGAGACATATATTCCTATATTAAATTGGAGATCAGTCACCAACCTAGGACATTTACTAACAAAATACTTAGAGCATTTAAGTTAGCATTGAATGACATCTTGAGGACCCTGAATGACTTTTCATTCACTGAGTGTTTCAGGAAGGGAATTCAGTGATACTTGACACTGAGGGACACATTGATTCAGGGACCTGAGGTTCTAAGAATGTACACTTCAGTTGGATGGATTCAATCAGTGGACTGAGTCTCAATATCCAACATTCCTAACTCAGCTTTCGGTCTAGTGAAAGTTGGTTCATCCAAAGGTTTGGTGAAAATATCAGCTAACTGATATTCAGTAGGGATGAAGTGTAATTCAATGTCACCATTCATGACATGATCCCTGATGAAATGATATCTGATATCAATGTGTTTTGTTCTCTGATGAAGAACAGGGTTGTTGGAAATTGCAATTGCACTTGTGTTATCACAAAAGATGGGAACCATCTTATACTGAATGCCATAGTCACTGAGTTGACTTTTCATCCATAGTACATTTGCACAACAGCTGGCTGCTGCAACATATTCAGCTTCAGCTGAGGACATGGCAACTGATTGTTGCTTCTTAGCACTCCAACAGACTAATTTTCCACCAAGAAATTGGCAGAAGCCTGAGGTGCTTTTCCTATCCATGTTGCATCCAGCATAGTCAGAGTCTGAGTATCCCTTGAGGTCAAACCCTGAGCACTTAGGATAATACAATCCAAGGCTTGGAGTACCTTTCAGGTACCTGAGGATCCTTTTTACAGCAGTGAGATGAGATTCTCTTGGGTCAGATTGATATCTGGCACACAAACATACTGAGAATTGGATGTCAGGCCTTGATGCAAGAAGATACATCAGTGACCCAATCATTCCTCTGAATAGAGTCTGATTGACTGATTTACCAGTGAGGTCATAACCAAGGTTATTTGGTGGGACCATGGGAGTCTTGACTGAAGCACAGTCACTGAGATCATACTTCTTCAGTATGCTTCTGACATACTTCTCTTGACTGATAAAGGTTCCTTTATCAGTCTGCTTAATTTGTAAGCCAAGAAAGTAAGTCAGTTCTCCCATCATGCTCATTTCAAATTTCTTTGCCATCAGTTTTTCAAACTGTTTGCAAAGTTTATAACTTGTTGAGCCGAAGATGATGTCATCAACATATACTTGAACAAGTATAACATCATCATTTGTCTTGTAGATAAACAAGGTATTGTCTATCTTGCCTCTGACAAATTTGTTTTGGATCAGGAAGGATGAGAGGGTTTCATACCATGCCTTGGGAGCTTGCTTCAGTCCATAAAGGGCTTTGTCAAGCTTACAGACATAGTCAGGAAACTCACTGCTCTCAAATCCAGGAGGCTGTTGGACATAAACTTCTTCTTTCAGTGAGCCATTTAAGAATGTACTTTTAACATCCATTTGGTACACTTTGAAGTTCATGTAGGTTGCAAATGCAAGGAAGATTCTGATGGCTTCCATCCTTGCAACTGGTGCAAATGTTTCCTCATAGTCAATGCCTTCTTGTTGGTTGAAGCCTTTGGCAACCAATCTGGCCTTGTTTTTGATGACTATGCCATTCTCATCTGATTTGTTTTTGAATACCCATTTCATGCCAATGACTGTAACTCCATCAGGACACTTGACTAAGGTCATTACCTTATTTCTGTCAAATTGTTCCAATTCATCATGCATGGCCTGAACCCAACTAGGATGAGTAAGTGCTTCTTTGATACTTTTGGGTTCAATAGTGGAAATGAAATCCACAAATAGGCATTCATTGGCTGAGGCTGCGGATAGTTTAGCAGCCATGCTTCTGGTGAGCAAGCCTTCAGTAGGCTCTCCAATAATATTGACAAGTTCTATATCCTGAGACCTAGTCCATCTGTCCTGAGGTCTTGGGTACTGACTAGAACTTGTGGAGGCCATATTGGGAAGAGGAGAAGTGATTGGTTCAGAAACCTGAGGGCTTTCAGGGTGTTGGGTGTCTGAGTGATTTGTTTGATCACTGAGATTATCTGGTTCCTGAGCACTTTGAACAGACTGATTGTTAGAGTCAGTGTTTGTTTGTGCTTCAATAAACTCAGTGATGCTTGGGTGAGGAAGGTTATGAGGGAGGATGTGATAGGAGATATCAGCATCAGCTTGATACTGAGTGGAAGGATTGTTTTCAGGATCAAACTCATCAGGAGGATATCTTAATGAGTCATCGATTCCTATCTCTTCCACTGAGGAATTTGAGAACCTGATGACTTCAGTGCTCTCATCAAAGGTAACATGAAATGTTTCCTCAGTTTGTTGTCTCCTTGTGTTGAACACCCTGAAGGCTTTTGAGACAAGAGAATATCCTAGGAAGTATCCATCATCAGCCTTTGCATCAAATTTCCCTAGGTGGTCTTTGTGATTATGGATAAACACAGGACACCCAAAGACATGAAAGTAGCTGATGTCAGGGATTCTTCCCTTGAATAACTCATAAGGAGTCTTGCTATGTCTCTTGACAATGATGGATCTGTTTTGTGTGTAACAGGCAGTTTTGAATGCTTCAGTCCAGAAATGTTTTGAAAGGACTGATCCATTAAGTATTGTTCTAGCAGCTTCAATGAGTGTTCTGTTTTTCCTTTCAGCCACACCATTTTGTTCAGGTGTGTAAGGTGAGGAAAAGTTTTGATGGATGCCTTTCTCATCACAGAAACTTTCAAGTTCATGGTTTTTGAACTCAGTCCCATTGTCAGTCCTAATCTGTTTGACTTTGATGTCATTCTGATTTTCAATGTTCCTGACAAAGGATATGATAGTTCCTGCTGCCTGACTCTTTTTGGTCAGGAAGTAAACCCAAGTGTATCTTGAGTATTCATCCACTATGACCAGAGTATACTTCTCATGATTAATAGATCTAGGACTGATAGGTCCAAAGAGATCCATATGAAGAAGATGTAGGCAGTTCCTGATGGAAAAGTTGGTTTTGGTTTTAAAGGATGCTCTCTTGTGTTTGCCTTTTTCACAAGCTGAGCAGGGTTTATCCTTTGAAAACACAAGAGATGGTAAGCCAAGGACCTTATTTTGTTTCACAAGATGATTTATGTTTTTGAAGTTCAGATGGGAGAGTCTTTTATGCCAAAGCCAATTGAGAGTTTCAGTGGCCTTAGCAAAGAGACAAGTACCATTCTGAGTCAGACTAGTCATGTCTAACACATAAACATCTTGTCTTCTAGGTGCAATAAGGACAACTTCCTTGTTTGCATTGAAGATGGTCCCTTGCTTATCATCAAACTGAACTATGTATTTTGCATCACATAGTTGACTGACACTGATCAAATTATACTTAAGGCCATTTACATAAGCTATCCTAGTGAAGACTATACCATTGCAGCTTACTGAACCATAACCTTCAGTGGGACATGATGAGTTATCAGCAAATACCACCTTAGGTCCTGATTCTTCCACATATTTGTGCAGATACTGCTTCACACCAGTCATGCTCCTTGAACATCCACTATCTAGATGCCAAATTGGCTCCCTGGCATGTCTCTGCACAAATAGTAAACTGGGTCAGTTCTTTCTAGGACCCCTCTTTCTTAGAGGGCTTGGCTTTAATAGCCTGCTTAAAAGTAGATAATGATTTATGGTCAGTGGTTGAGTGGACTGAGCTCCCACAGATTTTGCATTTTATTGCAAGGGAAGACTCAGCAGACTGAGAGGATGAATTGTTCTTACCTCTCCTTGCCTGAATGACCTCATCATGTCCTGAGGTGTCATGAGTGGGATCACCACATAGGTCACAGCATGTGTCCATTAAGCAATCCTCAGGGAGGTGGTCATTGAATCCACAATTTGGGCAAGAGGGAAAAGGCTTTGCCTTTTTCATTTTCTGCTTAGCTTCAGATGGATACTTGATGAACTCAAATAAGTACATTTTATTACTATCATTTATCCTAATAATTTGACTTGTTTTACTGTATTATGTATGAGGATTGATACTTAATTGTTTACTTTTGTAATTCTCAGGTAAAAACAAGCATTTGGTGAAACTTAGCGATTATGGACTAATTATGGAGCAAAACGTACATAAAGTGAAAGTCTACTGACATGGACAAGATCAAGTCAATTCTGCTCCAGATGCGCCGCATCTCACTATCAACATGCGCCGCATCTCTATCAAGATATCACCAGATACGATCCAAGATACAAGAGGACATGCGCCGCATCCTAATCAAGAGTTACGCCGCATCTTCTGGCGGTGTACGAATATTCCTGAATATTATAATCTTGGACCCCACGCGAAGTTAAGTACATGCGCCGCATCTACTTAGTAGATGCGCCGCATCTTCCCTCAGACAGAAACTATAAATACCCCGTAGACCAGACGAATAAAAGAGTTCGAAACCCAAAAAACCGAAGTTCGGACAGCAGAGCAAAAGGACGAATTCAGTCAAGGAGGCAGCACAAGACACACCCAAATCGAAGATACAAGAGCTGTAAGAAGGTGCTGCATGTATTTAATTCATTAAGTAGTTTTGTTTTATTGTGTTAGCAAACTTTAATTCATCAGGATTGGTGGCTTGTGTAATGTGACAACGGAAAGATTGCACTCCCTTTAATACTTGCTTTCCCATTAATTAAAGTTTATATGTTGATGTCTTTGGTTACTACTTATTAGTGCATTGATAACCTCTGTGTTTATTAGTGGCTTGCGGGCATCCGACTGCGGGACAAGATGTGGCTCCCACGGTTGTTTCTAAATTGATCACTTAGGAATAACTTTTAGACATAAGTAATCATTAAGGGTTTACTCGCCGATGAGAATAGGACCAACGAGAAAGGGTTAACTACATACACTTCATATAAAGCTATCAATAAAACAAGTGACAATCTACTTAATTATAAGGACAGCCCTCTTATTGTCTCTAGTATCTATCTGTGTACGTGTGTGCTACTTGCTGATTCGTACCTATTTGTTTATTTCACTATTTAATTGCAAACAAAACTGTGCCAGTCTCTCAGGCTGAAACCCCCTTGCGTTAGGATATTAAAATACTGATTAGAATAACTAGATAATACGTTCCACTCTTAGTGATCGACACTCTACTTACCATTATCTTCATACTGACCGGGTACACTGCTCGTTAAGTGTGTGTGTTATTGATAAGTCGGCTAAATATAAATTTAAAACTTGAGTAGGCATTAAAACTGCTAAACCGCAACGACACATCACGCGCATCAAGTTTTTGGCGCCGTTGCCGGGGAGTGAATTGTTATTATCTGTTAATTTGATTAGTATTTTAATTAGGTTTTTTCTTTTTATTAGATTAATTGCATCATTGTACTATTTTGCATATTTGTTGTATTGTGTGTTAATTGTTTTCTTTTATTTTTGTGTGTTTATTTTCGTTTGTGTGTTTAATTTTTGTTTTTATTTTTTTTTTATTTTTCTGTTCTGCTATCGTTGTACTGTGCTAAATCAAACGATACGGCGCATCTGATCTCTCAGATACGGCGTATTGCGTTTAATTTTTTTAATACAACGCGTTTAATTAATTCGATACGACGCATCTTTTCCCCAAGATACAGCGTATCTGTTTTTAACAAGAAAATTTTTCTACGCGATAAAGTAATACGGCGCATCTGCTTTTGCAGATACGGCGTATCTGTTTTTGATAAAAAATTTTTCTAAAACATTAACGCCATACGACGCATCTTCTTTTGAAGATACGGCGTATCTATTATTTTGATTAAAAACAGTTTGCGAATTATTAAACAGATACGGCGTATCGATCTCTGTCGATACGGCGCATCTTACTGAATCAAAAATCTTTTATTTTTAAACGTAACGAAAATACGGCGCATTAACTTTTGTTAATACGACGAATATAATTTGATAAATATAGTTGATTTTTGATATTTACCTTGATCGGTCCGCTACTCTCGTGTGCAAGTTGTTTATTTTCAGGATAAATGATGACTCAAGCATCACCAAGAAGGATTACATTCTGAACCAAACCAGAGACGCTAGCTAGAGTGACCGAACATAAGACGACAAGAGTGGAGGAAAACTCAGTACTGGTAACATTGAACTTCTTTAATTCTTGAAGTAGAATCCCAGGTAAACTCTACGATAATTCAACTGCCCAAAGGAAAGTTCTCTACACTATGATCTCAGTTTTATTATCCTTATTATACGTCTGATGCAATTCGTAATCTTAATTTTGTATGCTCAAAAACGATATTTGTTCCTAACCTCGGAATAAATTCTTATCCACTAAACAATAAGATTACAATTATTAATGAAACGTTTATGCCTATTACTCTTATTTTGAATTCATCTATATGGTGTGCCGTTTTTACCCAAATTTGATGTATAAGGAACTGTGTTGCGGAGGCCAAGGTACGTTCTTCATTTAAATTTCGTTAACTAACATAGAGATACGGCGGATCTAAATATCCAAAGCGCCGTATCCCTGACCAACTAGGACTTATTGACTAGTCAACGGAATTAAATAGATACGGCGCATCCCAATTTTCTAATACGGCGCATCGTGTCGCCCTATAAATACGACGGGAATACGCCGCATAAATACACACAGTTAAGAACACGCACTAAAATTATACTCAAATCCCGATCATTCTTCTTTAATCCGCCTTTAATCCGAGCATTAATCCTTCTCCTAATCACAAATACTAAGGTAATTGTTACATTTCGATTTAATTTTGATTCATACGAAAATTAGGGTTTATAGGATTGAATCGATTCGCGCTTAAACGATATAGGGATATGATTAGAACTTGGCATTGATTATTTCCCCTAAGCTAATTTTAGAATAAGACATCGAATTTGACACTAATTGAATCGAACGAAAATTTAGGGTTTGGGTTTGATTTTGAATATCTAGCGGGAAGGCGAATTAGTAGTGGTGGAATGCGATATTTGAACTGATATAAAGAGTATATAATACTGTGATATTTAGTGGTAGTTTACGTCACGGATACGGATTCTCGATAAACGTGCCTGCCCCTTTATTTTATACTGATATGCTTTTAGATGCGGCGCATCTGGGTTGATTAATGCGGCGTAACGACCTATTTCAAAATTGATAAAATTTTAGATACGCCGTATTGATTAATCCAGATACGACGCATCTCAATACGCCGTATCTATTGTCTTGCATCGCATCTCTTATACCTTATACAGATACGCCGCATTGATTTAATCCAATGCGCCGTATCTACCTATTTTGTAGACTGTTTACTGACTGTGCATATCTATTTCAGATGACATTACCAGAGGTCACACTGAGGCATCAGTGGCTACAGTTCGAAAACATGGGACTTACTCCTGCCACTCTAGAGGATTACTTGCATAGGCTCGACTCGATCTACTTCAAGAAAATATTCAGAGTCCAGGTTTTGAATTTCGACGATGTGGGGTTGATCGGTGGTGGACATGCAGCTGCTAGCTTACAGCGTAGGATGGAGATGGTAGTTGTTGGAGATGATGAGGAGGCTGTGTTTAGATCTAGTGCTTGGGAGAGACTATTTAGGATTGACGAGCCTCTGATTAGGGAGCTTATGCTGGAGTTCTTTAGCACGATTCATTACAAGGAGACGGATGTGGAGATTGATACAGCTGACACACTGGTGTTTAGGTTAGGAGGTGTGCATAGGCAGATGTCGATGAGGCAGTTTATTTTGGCCATGGGACTACACACTGAGGAGGAGCTTGGATCTGCTGGGTTTGCCAGGTATTGGGCTGAGAGTTTACGGGTTGTCCCTGACAGAGGGGTATTCAGTGATTACTGGGTTAGGATTTCTTCGATGGGTGACATTGTTACTTCCACCCCATCCTACACATTGATCAGGGAGCCGATGAGGCGGCTATGTCACCGTTTGATTGCACTCACCATTGCTGGGAGGGGTCAGTCACCTGAGAAGGTGACCACTCTGGACCTCTTCCTTTTGAGGAGTATGGATGAGGGGATGTCGGTGAACATCCCCCACTTTTTAGCGCACTACTTCCACCGATCTGCTGCGGGGAGAGATCGGAGGAGCCAGATGACTGGCGGGCATTTTGTTTCGAGGCTGGCCCGCCATTTTGGAGTTATTGGAGCAGAGATCCCAGCTGGGCTGGAGGTTATTGTGGCCCGTCTCCCAGTTATCGATAGAGATTATTTGGTTAGACTCGGGATCTGCCAGGTTGCTGCGGGAGGTCACTTTTGGGCAGCATTAGGGCCCGCCAGAGCTGCAGGGCCAGAGGCGGAGCAGGGAGGACCTCAGGATCCTCCGGCTGCTGCTCCTGCCGACGAGGAGGTGCCACAGGCACCAGTACCCCCACGCACCGTGATTCAGAGACTCGACGCAGTCGAGGGAGAGGTGATGGTACTAAGGAGAGACTTAGAGTGGGTGGTCATGAGTGTGAGCAGACTACTAGAGCAGCAGGGTGTTACACACGTTCGTCCAGATGGTACTGAGGTTGCGGGAGTGACACGTGCATACGAGCGCAGAGTCCGCCAGAGGACTGATGGAGCTAGCACTTCCGGGACCCATCCAGACGACCACACTCACCCATGACCTTACTCTCTTGATTTCATAGACATTGTTCCACACATTATTATTAACTTTTGGATTGTACTTATCGTTATTCTTATGTTTATGTTTAATGTTTCAGTTTATATTTCTTGTTATGTTTGGTGAAGACTGGCATTAAGTTCAGCATGAGAGTACGAGAGGACATACAAGATTAAACCGTGGAACGAGCCATTTTTGCAACAGACTGTTAACAGTCTGTTTGGTTACTACATGCGCCGTATCTGCCTAAACAGATGCGACGCATCCTATCCTTTATTTTGTTTTATTTTCAGTCCAGGCCGCACGAAGATACGGCGCATCTCAGTCCTGAGATGCGACGCATCCTCTGCAATGGTCATATCTTATTTTATTTTTCTGCATTTTTATTTTCGACTTTAAAACTATTTATCAGTTTATTTTAATGCGGCGCATCCCTGGTTAAGGATGCGGCGCATCTTTAATCTGATCCGTATTTATTCCAGGCTCGATACGGCGTATCTTCTTCAATAAGATACGGCGCATCGACTGACCTGATGATTTTCAGTTTTAATTTTTTTTTAAGTTTTATTTTTCCTAACTACTAATGTATTATGCAAGTTTGAACCTTTCTTATCTTAGGTGTGTTTTAAAGTGTTGGTGGTATTATAGTTTCCTGGATTTCCTGTGGATACATCAAGTATGAAGCTTTAACGTTCTAATCCACAAGAAAGATGATTTTTGCTCTTATACTAATGGAGGATCATACCGAGCAAATCTCAGGGGAGTTTTTCTTGTTCTAATTCTTTTATTTTCCAAGTTTTTAACCTTTTATACAAACAACGAGGACGTTGTTTAACTTAAGTGGGGGGATTGGAGAATTAGAACACTTAACAATTACTTGTCCTACTTTTTCAAAAATTATGCTTAAAATGTGCTTAATATATCAAACTTAAAATTTTTTTTTTTTTTTTTAGCATGTTTTTGTTTAAGATCTAAGTTACATAACTGCACACATGACGTTATTTTCAAAAATTGTGATTTTTCAAAATTCACAAATCTATGAGTGTGCCGGTGACTTGTAAACTTTAGAACTTGGCTTGTATACTATTCGAGACCACCATAATGAGTATTATTTATATAATTGGAATGACTTGTCTAACTTGGTAAATTTCTAGGATTACACCCAAATAGCCTTTATATGTTATGTGTTATTAGCTAACTACACTGGTTAGTTAACCCCCGTATAAACCCTTTTGTTACTCTCATTTTTAGAGTAAGATACCCCTAGAAAAACACTCAGAGCCATTCCTTTCGTTTCCTACACCTATGTTTTAAATGTTTCGTTACACCCTTACACCTTAGCCTACCCTGTAGATTAGAATCCGTGGTTGGTTAATTGCTATAGGCAGAGTGTGTTTCCTTACATTACCTGTGTTCGCGTGCGTAATTCATTATCTATGGTTAGGTCGGGAAATTGCACAATGCAATTGGAGTGAAAGTAAATATTGTATATTTTTGAGTTTATTTTTCGTGTGTTTACTACTTTCACTATTACCGTTATTTCTGAAAGTATGAAAAGTATGAAAAAAATTATCCGGAAAGAAAGTTGTAGTGATGTGGTGAAATTTTACACATCTATGTTTATGTTTCAAGTATAAAAAAAAAAAAAAAAAAAAAAAAAAAAAAAAAAAAAAAAAAAAAAATCGAAAAAATAAGAAAAGAAAACGAAAGAAAAAGTTGGATGTTTATTTTAACCAACTTATGTAAAGTTATGTAAGTGGTCGATATCACCACTATTTGTTGTATTATATCTATGGATTGAATGGGAATTGGCAGTTATGGGAGTGCCAATTAAGGTTTATTCTTTGATTAAGATTTTGTTGAGTATAATTCGTGTCTACCTAAAGCGTGTGTTTCAAGTGTTAAAGCGTGAGTTATTCAATGATATGAGTCTTATTCATGGGATGGTTGGGATAGTGATTAACCACACTTAGGATTTTAATTTATTTGTTTTGTTTTGTTTATTTTTATTTTTAACACCAATTTATATTTCCCAATTGTTATATCCCAATTATCAACCTGTATTGTTCTTTATCCAACCGAACCTTTGATTTATTGAGATTAGGGATTTGAGCAATCTTAAGTATCGTAGTCGTGGATTCGGCTATGTATTTATGATTTTGTCGCCCTTTTTGATATATTATTATTGGTGAAGTTTGGACCTATCTTTAGCCTATTCGAGTTAAGGATTTGAGCAATTGCAAGTATCGTGTTCGTGGATTCGATCATGTATTTGTGATTTTGTCGCCTTTTCTGGAATTTGAGATCGATAGTGTAAATAAGAATAATTAACCCTTTAGCCTAAAAACCCTTTTTACCGCTTTAGACTTGTTATTCCTTAGCTTTAGTGGTGGAGATGTGTATACTTGCCAAGCTTATGATAGAATATTCGTCGCGACTGGACAGTTAAACGATTAGATTTGCTTTTATCGACTTATTTTATTTTACTTCTAATTCGTTAAGTGTTTAGTTGTGTGATTATGAAATAAACGAATACATGCTTAAATATAAAAATAAATCCTAATACATCTTTTAGGATACATTTTCATAAGTTTTAATCTAAGGTTTACTTGGGGACAAGTAAAGTTCAAGTGGGGGTGATTTTGATGAACTCAAATAAGTACATTTTATTACTATCATTTATCCTAATAATTTGACTTGTTTTACTGTATTATGTATGAGGATTGATACTTAATTGTTTACTTTTGTAATTCTCAGGTAAAAACAAGCATTTGGTGAAACTTAGCGATTATGGACTAATTATGGAGCAAAACGTACATAAAGTGGAAGTCTACTGACATGGACAAGATCAAGTCAATTCTGCTCCAGATGCGCCGCATCTCACTATCAACATGCGCCGCATCTCTATCAAGATATCACCAGATACGATCCAAGATACAAGAGGACATGCGCCGCATCCTAATCAAGAGTTACGCCGCATCTTCTGGCGGTGTACGAATATTCCTGAATATTATAATCTTGGACCCCACGCGAAGTTAAGTACATGCGCCGCATCTTCCCTCAGACAGAAACTATAAATACCCCGTAGACCAGACGAATTAAAGAGTTCGAAACCCTAAAACCGAAGTTCGGACAGCAGAGCAAAAGGACGAATTCAGTCAAGGAGGCAGCACAAGACACACCCAAATCGAAGATACAAGAGCTGTAAGAAGGTGCTGCATGTATTTAATTCATTAAGTAGTTTTGTTTTATTGTGTTAGCAAACTTTAATTCATCAGGATTGGTGGCTTGTGTAATGTGACAACGGAAAGATTGCACTCCCTTTAATACTTGCTTTCCCATCAATTAAAGTTTATATGTTGATGTCTTTGGTTACTACTTATTAGTGCATTGATAACCTCTGTGTTTATTAGTGGCTTGCGGGCATCCGACTGCGGGACAAGATGTGGCTCCCACGGTTGTTTCTAAATTGATCACTTAGGAATAACTTTTAGACATAAGTAATCATTAAGGGTTTACTCGCCGATGAGAATAGGACCAACGAGAAAGGGTTAACTACATACACTTCATATAAAGCTATCAATAAAACAAGTGACAATCTACTTAATTATAAGGACAGCCCTCTTATTGTCTCTAGTATCTATCTGTGTACGTGTGTGCTACTTGCTGATTCGTACCTATTTGTTTATTTCACTATTTAATTGCAAACAAAACTGTGCCAGTCTCTCAGGCTGAAACCCCCTTGCGTTAGGATATTAAAATACTGATTAGAATAACTAGATAATACGTTCCACTCTTAGTGATCGACACTCTACTTACCATTATCTTCATACTGACCGGGTACACTGCTCGTTAAGTGTGTGTGTTATTGATAAGTCGGCTAAATATAAATTTAAAACTTGAGTAGGCATTAAAACTGCTAAACCGCAACGACACATCACGCGCATCAATACTTAAGTGCAACTGATTTAAAGTTTGCCATCTTAGCTGAGGCTGTGTATGACTGATGATCAGAGGTTCTGTGATCTTCCTTTTTGCATACCATGCAGTAAAGGATTCTGTAGCAATCATCAGCAACATGATTATAAAAGCCACACAGCTCACATATCAGCAGAGGTTTGGTGGGCTTGGTTTTGGGTTTGGAGGTTGAGGAAGCTGGTTTTGTTTCCTTAATTTTAGATTTAGGATTTTTCTCAGAAGATTCAATCTTCTCACTCAGCTTCCTGACCATCTCAGTCAACTGATCAATTCTTGAATCAGGACTTTGGATTTTTACCTCAGAAGGGACTGAAGTAGATGAGTCATCAGTGTTTACTGAGACATTTGCTTCAGAAGGAACTGAAGTTGTTGAGTCATCAGTATTTACTGAGACTTCAGGGTTTAGCCATTTCAGGATTGTATTTCCTGATCCTGACTTCTCCTTTGGAGAATGTTCAGAGTAGACTAATGGAGTGAGGTCTGAGCTTGGAGAAGCTCCTTGAAGGACTTTCAGTGGTGGAAGAGGTATAGCTGATTCTGATTCTGACTCAGCGATTAACTCAGTACTACTGGGTTCTTTAGTGAGTCCTAGCATGCTTTTCAAAGCCTGACTTTCAGGGAGCAAGATTTTCCCAGTCTCAAAGTTGGGTAACTTACTGACTGGGTTGTCCCTGACAATCCAGTCATTTGACTTGGGTTCCTTTTCTTGCTCAAAAGCAATGCCAGCTGGAATAAAGACTCTTTCTTTGTCAGTCTCACTGAGGGTGTCAGTGAGTGGGTTAATTCCTATGACTTTAAAGTTCTCACTAGGATTCATACTGACAGATTCATAGACTCTTGGGTTCTTTTTAGTCCAGCTTTTTATGACAGCTCTTTCTTTGTCAAGTTCATTTTGAAGGGCTTGGTTCTTTTTCAAAATCTCAGTGTTTTGAATTTGTAGTGTGACTACTTCTAACTTGGCATGTTTTAGTGCAAGTAATTCATCTCTACATTTGTTCAATTCTAACACAAGATTATTATATTTTGAAAGTAGGTTAAGCCTTTGTTCTTCTACAAACTTGAGATCAACAGAAATATAATTTAAATAAGACTGCCAATCAGAATCATCATCCATTGAAAGTAAAATGTTTACCTTCTTCATTGTGATGTTAACCCATTCTCCATCTCTAGCATGGCTCTTTCCAACTGCCAGCTGATCACCATCTGAAAGTGCCATCAGTGCACTCACATGAATTTCTTCATCATCAGAGACCTCTTCATCATCCCAGTCATAAGCTTCAGCCATAAGGACCTGGTTCTTGGACTGAACAGGTTTGGGAGCTGGAGCCTGAGAGACTGAGGGAGTGGCCTCAAGAAGAGCAAGCTTGGCTTTTGCCATCCTATACTTGGTTTCATAATCTTTTTGACCACTTTGAGAAGTTTGTGGAGACTGAAACATTTTAGGTTGAAATTTGCTAACTCTTGAAGAAGAACTGTTTCCAGAAAATTTATAAGAGGGT
Source organism: Artemisia tridentata subsp. tridentata (assembly GCA_021014915.2). Classification (NCBI taxonomy): domain Eukaryota; kingdom Viridiplantae; phylum Streptophyta; class Magnoliopsida; order Asterales; family Asteraceae; genus Artemisia; species Artemisia tridentata. The sequence continues at coordinate 185,293,545 of CP139509.1, read as the reverse complement.
TCTGAGGTTGTTTTTGAATAGCAGTCTTTTGCAAAATGACCCTTTTTACCACATTTAAAACATTCAGTGGTCTCATTTGCTTTAGCTTTTGAAAAGTTTGACTGATTTCTTTTGATAAAATGTTTTGAGTTTGCAAGAAGTGCCCTTTCTTGGAATTCCAAGTGTAAGTCACTTAAGTACTCCTCACTGGTTCTATCATCAACCTCATCATCAGAATCCTCTTGAAAATCCTGCACAATACCATTAGAATAAAAAGCAGTTGATATGGGTGAGGAAGTCAGGGCCTTTTTGGTCTCAAGAGCTTTCTTTGAGTCTGGGTATCTTCTTGATATTAGGTTGTCTTCATAGACGAACTTCCCATAAATCTCAGCAAGCTCAAGGGTCTGAATGTGGTTTGCATTCCTAAGGCCCTGAGAGAAGTTTAGCCACTTCTAAGGGAGACTGTTGACAAAGCCAACATTGATCTCATGCTTAGACAAAACTACACCATCATTGGATAACTCATTTATCAGGGTCTTGTATCTAGTGTAGGTCTCAGAGAGACTTTCAGAGTCTTTGGCCCTGAAGGTATTATACTCAAGTTTAAGATCCATGATCCTATTTTCCTTGGTATCTGAGGGACCTTCGAAGCTATGAACCAAGTCAAGCCATGTTTGTTTGGCTGATGTACAGTTAATGACTGATTCCATTATATCGTCAGGGAGACAAGATATAATTATGCTTCTCAGGCGTTGGTCTTGGTTGACCACCCTTCTCTCATCTATAGTCCACTGAGCTTCAGGTTTGTTTAAACCTTCAACAGTTTTAGGGACATAGGGACCTTCATTGATACAAGTGATGTAGTATGGTTCCATACCAGTCAAGTAGCAAAGCATGCGCTTTTTCCACTTGCTAAATTTACCAGCTTCTAGTCTGGGAGCAACAGCTGAATAGCTACCTCCCTTTTTGTCGACTAGCTGGGGCACATTTATCTCAGCCATAGTAGGATCTTGGTTTTAAAAACCTTGAGCACTCTTAGTTTTGAAAAGATTTTATAAACCAGAGGCTCTGATACCACTTGTTGTTCCCGTTACACTTATAGAAATAACTAGAAAGTTATCCTAATTGTGTACTAAGGCTGAAACAATGTATGATTAATTTTACCAAATAAGTTAGAACGAAAATATAAAACAACAATGGTTTTTCAACGTTTAAATTCTTATTAGAAATTAATCAAAGAATCTATTACCCAAAATGTTTTGCGGAATAAACACTTTGGGATTGAATAGACAAGGTATGGTGTTCTCCTCTTCTAAACTCAAGCTTTTCTTGAGTGACAACTAAAAGACCCTACTGAGCTATCTCAGTGAGTAGGTTGTTCTTTGGAGGAGAAAAGTGGGCTGTGAAAGTCTAAGCTTTTAGTACACAACCTTAATTCACTTTTCTCCTCATCTATCTATTTATACACAAGTATAAAAGAAAGCCTATAACTAAAGTACAAGTTGACCTACGCTGGTCTGACAAAAGTACAACAGTGTTTTGTCATTACCAATAATCTATATCGGGAATAGGCTAAAAGATCCTTTAGAGTGTCTGCCCAACCACTCTCTGACTTTAAGCCATATTAAGGAAAGTTCTCTTTCGGCGTGATAAGACTTGTCCTTATCCTTTTCAAACTTTCCCGCTCGATCCCGCCTTTTCTTCAGGTCTTAGATTAATTATAAGTCTTCAGTCTTTAGTCTTCAGTCTTTAAGTTGTTCAGGAGACTGAGGAGTTCAGTGAGCTCTTGTCAGTACTCACTGAACCCATCATCTTCTTCTTCGGCTTAAGTCTCACTCAGGAAGTACCGCCTTCCTGAGGAGTGAATCCTTCGCCTTGAATTCGCCTTAAGCAACCTGAAGATGACTCACTGAGTTACTGTTAACTCAGTGACTTGAATTGTTCTTTGTTGGTAAACACTTAGCTTAATTTGTGTTCAAATCCTGTTTTAGATAATTGGGTATTTATGGACCCAACACTAAGTCCGTAAATGTTATCGATAAACAGAAGACATGCCTAGGTGAAACTATTTTTGGTATTTTCTATTTTTCAATTTTTATGGTTTTTCTGGTTTTACGATTCTCTATTTACAAATTGCAGGATTTCTATATATCTATTTACAAGATGGTATAAAATATGAATAAGTATATATGTACAAGGATACGAACCAGAAACCATTACTCCTCAGCATTCTGAATCTTCACCGCATTCATCACTTGACTTGTTGAAGAGCAATGTGAGCACTTTCAATCAGGGAATGATTCTGGATTTACACTCTCCCCTAATTAGTGCTCTCCCCCAATCTGACAACCTCTGACGAACACCCATAATAGGAAGAAGACTTTGGATGAACGCCCATAATATGAAGAAGTCTTTTGATAACCAAATGCATGCCGTCTTTAGTCTTCTAACACTCCCGTCCTTGAGTAACACCGTCAAAAACCTTAGGCATCTTTTCGATAGTTTAAGTTGAGCCTCAACTGAAATCTAGCTTAACCTCACAACTCATCAAACAAGAACTGTCATGAGATTAGGTTAACATCAAGTTGGACTTAACCTTAAACTACGGAACAACTTGAACCTAACTTAACTCCACAACTCATCAAACAAGAATTGTCATGGGATTAAGTTAAATATCAAGTTGTAAGAAAAGAACTCAACATGTTTTGACTGTGGAGAAGACTGAAGACTCGACCTTCTTCAAGATTGCCCAATGTGGAGGAACAGAATACCAATCATCTTTATCTTACCAAATGCCTTCCAGTAACCTTACATGTAACCCATCAGCCCGCAGCATACACATGAGATGATAACACCCAACAGAGAATGTAGAGTAGACTGACGACTCGACCTTCTTCAGTCTTAAGTATAACACCAAAGTAACAAGTTGAACCACTGATCATATATAGTATGTATCCATCCTTGGATATTAAGCCCTGATCACGTGAACCTGTTGTGCGTCCTTGATGTACACATTCTCTCTCCCCTGATGGTTACGATTAATCAGCCCATGACGTAACAGTGAAACGTAAATACCAAGGTAACAAGTTGAACCACTGATCATCTCTGCGGTTATCAACACCGGAATAAATGATTAAGCCCGATCACGTGAACCTGTTGTGCGTCCTTGGTGTACACATTTCTCTCCCCCATGATGGTTACGATTAATCGGAATCATCATCATGATGTGTACATGTAGCCTAATGACGTATACATGAAGCATTGACTAGAAACCCTTTGATGCTGATTGAACCAGCCCGTGAGAATATGTAGATTAGCATTCCATGACCATGTTCTTCAACACCTTGATAGACGGAAGAAGTAGTGTTGGAGAAACATAGTTTGCACGACTCCTGAACTGACGTATTCAGGAGTCGTATGACCATTTCTCAATCATCAACTAACATGTAGATTAATATTCACCCTTCCCCCCCCCCCCTCAAAAATTGCATATGCCTGCCAACTGCAATTTTTGATGATTGAACTAGTGAATATGAATACCATCAATGGTAAGTAGCTCCACTTGACGGTTCTTGAAGACTGACATGTTGTTTATTCACCCTTTCCCCCCCTCAAAAATTGCATATGCCTGTCAACTGCAATTTTTGGTTGAATAAGTGAATAAGAATATACTCCTAGATGAGCCGATCCACTTGAAGACTGAATAAGCACGGAAAGAGCATGAAACTTGTTGATGAGAATGGCCATAAATAAGAAGATTCCTCTTCTTTTGAAGATAAAGTGCACTCAAGCGTACACTTTTCTTTTCTTTGAAGAACGAGGCCTGAACTGATGTGTACAGACGTCATTATGATGAAGAGCGAGGCCTGCACTGACTTGTACAGACGTCATTTCTCTCTCTTTACTTCTTCTCTCATCTAACTCGTTACCAACCCCATTATCATTCTGTCGGCTTGATGTCGTGACCACTGATGGAGAAAACCCAATATGATGAACTTGATACTGAAGTAATATAACCCGAACTTGTGACTTAAACTTGTACTAATGCGTGACAAAGAGCGGTGTAGAGACTTCGTGCAACATCAAATCCCTAAGTACTCTATACTCTTCAACCAACCAACCATCAAGTATAAGACGTACATCACCTCTTGGATATCCACAACTTCGTGTGACACTGAGCATTACAACGTGACTCCTTAAAGTGATAGTTATTTTGTGATAGAGAGAAAGACAAAATAACTAGATATCCAAGTCCTCGTCATTGTAAATGTTGAAAGCTCGAACAAGGATCTCGAAGAATCTTCATCCAACCTCCCCAATATCTTCAGATACTAAGTACACGCACCCATGAAATTTCACTTCAGCCTCAAATAAATAATACTGAACTAACCCCTTAGTCACATCTTGTCGATTAAATGCCTCGATCCAGCCATTTGTGATGTTATAGCTGAACTTTGATAATGGTTTTAACCCGATCATGGTCAAGAGCGCATAGCCCATCATCACGGGATTTTACAAATCTATGATTTAAACCGAGAAATAAGTTCTTTCGCGGGATTTTACAAAACCAAGAAGAAACCATGAGACAGTAACAGATTGAATGTGGTATGACTTATTTGCTTTTGGTGAACATCAGTTTGGGTTAAGAATATCTTGAGAGAATTACAGTTCACATCACAACTTTTAAAACCTTTGTCCAACTAACCAACCTTGTACACAGATTAGTGACCACTTGATGAAGGAAACCCGATATACCAATACTGAAAACTGAAGTAGAAGTCCCCAAATTTGTTACTTAAGCTTGCACTAATGTTGGAAGAACGGTGTAGAGAATTAATGCTCCAAGCAAATCTCTAAGAGCTCAATACCCAACCAAAGTATGAGACATTAACACCTCTTGCGATTATCGACATCGTCATTGACGTGTGACACTGAGTACTCCCATGACTCTTAAGTGATAGTTACCCCGACTGCTGGTAACTAGATAACCCAAGTCTTCAACTTAAAATTTTAAGCACGAGCAAGTTATCAATGAAGGTCATGCATCCAACCAACCCCGCCTTCAAGATAAAATAAGTAGACGCCTTCGTGAAATTCAACTTCAATCACAAATAAAGAATACCTGATTAACTTCGTGATCATCTTGTGCTGTTGACTAGCCAAAAAGAGAAGAAACATGCGCTAATTCTTAGAAGTGCCCATGTCTCATAGTCAATCCTATCAAACAAAGCTGTCTGACCCAGCTACTTGGATGTGGAATAGTTGTCGTACTGTGTACAGGATTTTACAGTTCTTGAGATTTATCTGAGAAATAAATTCAAGAACTAACTGCACAACAGTAAGTATCAAACTGCTGTAGACTGAACCACTGAATCCTGAATCGCTACGATCTGACCCGCTGTAACCGAAACTGCTAAGATTCAAACCGCTGAAGACTGAACCGATATGATCTGACCCGCTGTAACCGGAACCGCTAAAATTCACATCGCTGGAGATGGAACTTCTAGGAAACTTGCGATAATTCTCCCCCTCAAAAAGGACATGAAAGGACCTTTTTGCCAAAGCTGAGAGTCCGTGATGTTTGTGAATTTGTCAGGCACAAAACATGGAAAGAGACAAATGAAACTACTGCAACGAAGATGGTGGTTAAGACTCTCTTGTAGTAACCCCTTGCTTTCCTCATCATCAATGGTTTAGTAGATTAACAATTCATTGAAGCTCGTAATATGCCAAAACCGCTTGATGAAATGCATATGACTTTAAAGTGAGTAAAAGGTTAAAACATGTCTCCAAACAAATCACCTCTTGTCTTTAAGCCTGACTACCTCTTGAGAAGATCTTGAACAACAATCCCATTAGAAGCTTGAGAAACAACAATCACTTGATGAAGCTTGATAAAGAACAAGTCCCGACTTAAACTTGCACTAAATTATGATTTAGAACCTATATTGAACACAACAACGTAACTCCTTTAAATATAGGTAGTGATATATACCCAACCTTCCATCCTTAATTGTATATATCCACTTCGTGAACATCCAAGTCTAATCACCTTAAATTGTAAATTGTGATTTAGAACCTATATTGAGCACAACAACGTAACTCCTTTAAATATAGGTAGTGATATATACCCAACCTTCCATCCTTTATTGTATATATCCACTTCTTGAACATCCAGGTCTAATCACCTTAAATACGCTTGAGCAAGGGTCAACAAACATCGTGCATCCATCCACCCCGAGATGTTTGTGACACTAAGTACACCAACCCGTGAATTAACAAACCAACCAAGTTACCATAATTTCCCAATTCCTGCTGATCTTGAAGCACAAACTTATCCGGAAAAAAATAGTCAAACCCCGTAAGTTATATTTTGTCTAAATCCAAGTCCCGACCACTTGTCCAAAATTAATTTCACGGGATTTTACAACTCTTGTGATTTAAACCGAGAAATCGAATCTTTCGCGGGATTTTCTAAAATCAAAAAGAGAGACCGTGAAATCAACAAGAACAACCAAGAGTGAAGTGCAACACTAATCTTTAAAATTCAAGTCAAAGACGTCAAATCACAACTTGATCAGATCGCAACTCGTCAAGTCACAGGTTGTCAACTTGCAACAAGTCAGATTGCAATCAACCAAATCACAATTAGTCAAATCGCAAGTGTCAACTCGCAACGTCATATCGCAACTGGTCAGATTGCTATCAGTCAAGTTGTAATAAGTCAAAACGCAACTTAACAAATTGCAATTTAAACAAATTATTATTTGTTAGCTATAACTCAAATTGCAAAGATTAAATTGCAGGCTCACTCAAGTCGTAGGCACTAATAGGACAACGCTGGCAAATCCACAACTCTGTAATCACTTTGACATTCATATACCCAAATCCAAGCCGTGACGTGTGAAAATAATAGCCGAAATACCATTCCTTTTAATCAACAATTGAAGCAGAAATAAACGAACACAATGTATAAAGAATACATTTGTTACTTATTTTTCAGCCAAAAAAGATGTTAACCAATTTCGGATTCATAAAACATTCAGCCCAGTCCATCACATGTACATAGCCCAGTTCAAATATTTCACCTCAACATATACGTTTGTGAAATATCAATTGTGTAGCCCAAATCAACACATAGGCAAATCCAGCCCAAATACCAAATATGGATCCAATCCATACGAGTTAAAGTGCACGGGTCCAAAACCAATAAACTACCCGATCCATATCACACTTTTACCCTAATTATTTGGTATTAATACCACACCAATCACAAAACTTAACCAAATCATAATCTCAAACTAATCCGCCCCCATTCATACTATCATCAATACGCAGACACCAAATTCATCTCAAACCCTACTCAAACAAATCATCCGCCTCTCACTTTCACTATCATCGATCCTCCCAACAGTCAATTTCATCTCATCTCCATCTCACTGATGTTCTGATCTCAAACCCATCAAAACTATTCTCATCCGATCATCACAAACACATATCCTTGCCGTATATTACATGAACCCAACGCAAGAAGACTTAAGCGATCCTTTTCATTTGCATCTCAACAATGGCTACAAAGATTTCGAAGAGGTCTCGGGTAAGTTCTTTGTTGTGATTTTCATTCAAACCGAATAAAAGAAACGATATAACACTCTTGTTATATTTCGTTCTTTATATTTTGGATATTGAGAACAAGATCAATGATGTTCTTTCTTTCGAGTGATAGCCCTTTAGAGGATTGATGAAACTTTGAGTTACACGATAGAAAGAAACTGAGATCGAATGTTTCATATTCTGTTCGAGTCTTAACGAAACAAGAAAAGGAAATAACATAATTGTTATATTCTTTATCTTACTGGTTTCGGATATTAAGGTGAAACATAATCATCAAATTAAATCTGTGAGGAGGAATTTCTTTCGATAGAGTGACCTTTGAGGTCTGTGCACATTAGTGACCTCGAGAGAAAAGAAATCTGAGATGAATAAGTTATTGCTTTTCAGTTCGAGTCTTGAACTCAAGAGATCTGTGATGATGTTGGTATACTCGTGTATGAATGTGTTAGTCGTTCTGAAAATCTCATAAGAGATATGAGTGAAAAGCCAATCTGAGGTCTTATGTTGACTTTCCTTTCTGTTTATGAACAAACAAACGAGAAGCAAAATAACACTTTTGTTGTTGATGGGATTAGGTTGTGTCGTTGTTGTTTGTTGTTATCGTTTGACCATTTGACCGAGTGACAGACAAACCGCATCGATGAAATGGTAGACAAACCGAGTTCGTGAGCATATAGACAAACCGAGTTCGTGAGTATATAGACAAACCGAGTTCGTGAGCATACAGACAAACCGCATTCGTGATAATACAGACAAACCGCGTTCATGATCATACATACAAACAGCATCCATAATCACACAGATAAACCGCGTTCATGATAAATAGACAAACAGCATGAACGATAAAACCAATATTATAGACACAAACCGCATCCTTGTAAGGCCACAAACCGCATCTGTGCCAGACTGTATGTCACTATCACCAGTTTTGTCATATTTATCCATTTTTGGCAAACAGCCAAACTGCATCCAAAAATTATACACAAACCGCATCCAAGAACATCATTCCTCCTTCATCAAACTGCTGCTCAAAAATCCATAACAAGCTGCTATCAAGAACAACCTTGACTTTCTGTTCGAACAAATAAATGCCCATATCAACCAAAGTACTAATGACTTTTTGTTTGGACCAGTAACAGCTGTTAAGGCCCAACAGACCCACGAATCAATTATTTGACCACGATGAAATGATTCGAACAAAAAAAAATAGATGCAAACAGTTTGAGAAAAAATTGGTTCGAACCACCCATAAAAAATAAGACCGACACACAATCAAACCGGACCTAACCATGGCTCTTGATACCAATTGTAGGAAATAACCATCTTGATTGTGTGGATGATTCGGGTGGTCTTGGGTTGTGGAAGATTAGATCCATGGTAGATGAGATGAACTAGAGAGAAGTTAGAGAGAGAGAGAGTTGGGAGAAACTTGTATCAATTAGATTAGTGGGTGAAATATGACAAGAGTTCCAACCCTTCCCATGTGTGGGAAGGGGCTTATATACTACTACATATTGGTGCCCCTAGTGGGCTGTGGAGTGAGCTGACAGTGGGGAAAGCCCCGACCCACTCCACAAATATAACAACGACTAATACTATTAATACTAATATGAATATTACTAAACTAATATAAATAAGCCTACGAGCTATATAAATGCTAAGTAGATACTCGGGGTGACCGAGCCTTCATATGAATATTTATATTCCTAACACTTAGTCTAATCGTTAAGGAAGCAGCCAGATCAACAATTTGGCAGAGTCGGGATTCCCTTTGTTCTAACCTAATCAAGACTAAACACTTCTTCTTTTTTATTGCAATTTTCTTATCTAAAAACGAAAAAATTTTAAAATTTTGGCCAAAACGGGGGTACTAGGGCACTAGAAGGTACAATGTGACAAAATTCGCGAGAATTCCCCCCACACTTAGAATTGAATATTGCCCTCAATATTCAAAGTACCGGCTATTATGCCGACGCTTAGAACGTAAAAAGGTAATACTAATAGCCAAGTATGGAAAAGAAATCTCAATTTTCACAAACAGGAGTGAAAGTAAATATTGTATATTTTTGAGTTTATTTTTCGTGTGTTTACTACTTTCACTATTACCGTTATTTCTGAAGTCATGAAAAGTATGGAAAAATTATCCAAAATTATCATTATAGTGATGTGGTGAAATTTTACACATCTATGTTGATGTCAAAAAAAAAAAAAAAAAAAAAAAAAAAAAAAAAAAAAAAAATCGAAAAAAAATAGAAAAGAAAAAGAAAAAGAAGAGTTGGATGTTTGATTTAACCAACTTATGTAAAGTTATGTAAGTGGTCGATATCACCACTATTAGTTATATATTTATGGATTGAATGGGAGTTGGCAGTTATGGGAACGTCAACTAAGGTTTATTCTTTGATTAAGATCTTGTTGAGTATAATTCGTGTCTACCTAAAGCGTGTGTTTCAAGTGTTAATGCGTGAGTTATTCAATGATATGAGTCTTATTCATGGGATGGTTGGGATAGTGATTAACCACACTTAGGATTTTAATTTATTCGTTTTGTTTATTTATTTATTTATTTTTTTTACACCAATTTCTATCCCAAATATTATCCATACCCTGTATTATTCTTTATCCAACCAAACCTTTGATTTATTGAGATTAGGGATTTGAGCAATCTTAAGTATCGTAGTCATGGATTCGGCTATGTATTTATGATTTTGTCGCCCTTTTTGATATATTATTATTGGTGAAGTTTGGACCTATCTTTAGCCTATTCGAGTTAAGGATTTGAGCAATTGCAAGTATCGTGTTCGTGGATTCGATCATGTATTTGTGATTTTGTCGCCTTTTCTGGAATTTGAGATCGATAGAGATTAAGAATAATTAACCCTTAAGCCTAAAAACCCTTTTTACCCCTTTAGACTTGTTATTCCTTGGCTTTAGTGGAGGAGATGTGTATACTTGCCAAGCTTATGATAGAATATTTGTCGCGACTGGACAGTTAAACGATTAGATTTGCTTTTATCAAAATATTTTATTTTACTTCTAATTCGTTAAGTGTTTAGTTGTGTGATTATGACAAAAATGAATACATGCTTAAATATAAAAATAAATCCTAATATCTTTTAGGATACATTTTCATAAGATCAATTCTAAGGTTTACTTGGGGACAAGTAAAGCTCAAGTGGGGGGATATTTGATGAACTCAAATAAGTATATTTTATTACTATCATTTATCCTATTAATTTGACTTGTTTTATTATATTATGTATGAGGATTGATACTTAATCGTTTACTTTTGTAATTCTCAGTTGAAAACAAGCATTTGGTGAAACTTGGCGATTTTGGACTAATTATGGAGCAAAACATGCAAGAAGTTAAGAGTCTACTGAAATGTACAAGATCAAGACTAATCTGCTCCAGATGCGCCGCATCTTGCTTATCACATACGGCGCATCACTATCAATATTTCACCAGATACGATCCAAGATACAAGAGGACATGCGCCGCATCCAAAGATAAAGATACGCCGCATCTTCTGGCGGTGTACGAATATTCCTGAATATTATAATCTTGGACCCCACGCGAAGTTAAGTAAATGCGCCGCATCTTACCCTCAGACAGAAACTATAAATACCCCAAGACCAGACGAATTTCGAGAGACATATATTATATACGAAGACCGAAGTACAGAAACCAAGGACGAATTCAGTCGAATAGCGAGCACAAGACACACTCAAATCAAAGATACAAGAGCTGTAAGAAGGTGCTGCATGTGTTTAATTCATTAAGTAGTTTTGTTTTATTGTGTTAGTAAACTTTAATTCATCAAGATTGGTGGCTTGTGTAATGTGACAACGGAAAGATTGCACTCCCTTAAAACTGCTTTCTCATTAATTAAAGTTTATATGTTGATGTCTTTGGTGACTTTTATTAGTGCATTGATAACCTCTGTGTCTAGCTGAGCGTTGATCGGGTCGCCATGCCTCTGCCCTCGCCTATTTATTAGATCGCCTATGCATTCTATGGTCTGTAGAAAAGTAGGAGAAAGATAAATAGGATAGTCATAAGTAATCATTAAGGGTTTACTCGCCGATAAGATTAGAACCAACGAGAAAGGACTTAATCTCGGTGCGTTGCATCGAACTATACACTTCATATAACACTAGCAATAAAACAAGTGACAAACTACTTATCATAAGGACAGCCCTCTTATTGTCTCAAGTATTTATCTGTGTACGTGTGTGCTATTCGCTGATTCGTGCCTATTGGTTTAGTTTATTATTTAATTGCAACCAAATCGTGCCAGTCTCTCAGGCTGAACCCCCTTGCGTTAGATTAGGTTGTATAGCTAACTTAATTTATTAAAATACTGATTAGAATAACTAGATAATATGTTCCACTCTTAGTGATCGACACTCTACTTACCATTATATTCATACTGACCGGGTACACTGCTCGTTAAGTGTGTGTGTTATTGATAAGTCGGCTAAATATAAATTTAAAACTTGAGTAGGCATTAATACTGCTAAACCGCAACGACACATCGCACGCACCAAGTTTTTGGCGCCGCTGCCGGGGAGTGAATTGTTATTATCTGTTAATTTGATTAGTATTTTAATTAGATTTTAATTTTTTTTATCTAACCGCTAATTTTGTTGTGTATTAGTTTAATTTGCATTCATTGTACTATTTTGCATATTTTCTGTTTTTGTGTGTTATTTGTTTGCTTTTGTTTGTGTTTATTTTCGTGTGTTTTTATTTGTTTTAATTTTTCGTATTTTTTGTGTTCTGCTATCGTTGTACTGAGCTAAATCGAACGATACGGCGCATCTGATTTCTCAGATACGGCGTATTGCGTTTAATTTTTATAAAATACAACGCGTTTAATTAATTCGATACGACGCATCTTTTCCCCAAGATACGGCGTATCTGTTTTTGATAAAAAAAAATTCTAAACGTTAACGCCATACGACGCATCTGCTTTAGCAGATACGGCGTATCTATTATTTTAATTAAAAACAGTTTTCGAATTATTAAACAGATACGGCGTATCTTCTGAATCAAAAATCTTATATTTTGAAACGTAACGAAAATACGGCGCATTAACCTTTGTTAATACGACGAATATAATTTGATAAATATAGTTGATTTTTGATATTTACTTTGATCGGTCCGCTACTCTCGTGTGCAAGTTGTTTATTTTCAGGATAAATGATGACTCGAGCATCACCATGAAAGATTACATTCTGAACCAAACCGAGAGAAGCTAGCTGGAATAATCATACATAAGACAACGAGAGTGGAGGAAAACTCAATACTGGTAACATTAAACGTCCTGAATTCTTGAAATAGAATTCCAGGTAAACTCTTCGATAATTCAACCAGCCCAAAGGAAAGTTCTCCACAATATAATCTCAATTTTATTATCATTATTATACATCTGATTCAAATTGTAATCTTAATTTTGTATGCTTAATAACGATATTTGTTCCTAACCTCGGAATAAATCCTTATCCTCTAAACTATAAGATTACAATTGTTAATAAAACGTCTATACCTGTTGCTCTTATTTTGAATTTATTTATATCGTATGGTGTGACCGTTTTACCCCAATTTGATGAATAAAGAATCGTGTTGCGGAGGCCAAGGTACGTTCCTCATCTAAATTTCGTTCACTAATATAGCGATACGGCGGATCTAATTATCCAAAGCGCCGTATCTCTGACCATCTAGGATTCATTGACTAGTCAACGAAATTAAAATAGATACGGCGCATCCAAATTTTTCAATACGGCGCATCGTTTTGCCCTATAAATACGACGGGAATGCGCCGGATCTAAAATTCTTACCGCAAAAACTCACACAGTTAAGAACTTACACACAGTGAAATTATAATCTAAATCCGAACATTTATCTCGAATCCATCCTCTGATCCGATCTATAATCCTTGATCTAATCATAAAATTAAGGTAATTATTCCATTTCGATTTAATCTTGGTTAATACGAAAATTAGGGTTTATATGATTAATTTGGTTTGTACTTGAATGATATAGAGATATGATTAGAGCTTGTGATAGATGATCTTCCCCGTGTTTAACTTGCGTAAATCATCGAATTTCTGACCTAGTTTGATTTGACCGAAAATTTTGGGTTTTGAATTCGACTTTGAATATTTAGCGGGAAGATGGATTAGTAGAATGTAATGAGCTTTTAGAACTGATATAAGAGGTATATGCTACTGTGATATTTAGTGGTAGTTTACGTCACGGATACGGATTCTTGAAAAGTCTGCCTGACCCCCTTTATTTAAACTGATATGCTTTTGGATGCGGCACATCTAGGTTGATTGATGCGGCGTAACGACCTTTTCCAAATTAATAAAACTCTAGATACGCCGTATTGCTTAATCTAGATACGACGCATCCCAATACGCCGTATCTCATTTCTTGCTCCGCATCCCTTATACTTTGTGCAGATACGCCGCACTGATTAAATCAGATGCGCCGTATCTATCTCACTTACAGACTGCTTACTAACTTTGAAAATTTATTTCAGATGGAACTACCAGAAGTTGAACAAAGACACCAGTGGTTACGTTTCGAGAATATGGGACTAACCCCTGGCACCTTGGAGGATTACTTACGGAGACTTGAGTCGATTTACTTTAGGAGGATATTCAGGGTAGAGGTTTTGGATTTTGATGATGTAGGATTGATTGGGGCAAGACATGCTGCTGAGAGTTTACAGCATAGGATGGAGATGATAGTTACTGGAGATGATGAGGAGGTGGTGTTCAGATCTAGTGCTTGGGAGAGACTGTTCAGGATTGACGAGCCCTTGGTACGGGAGCTCATGATGGAGTTTTTTAGTACATTTTACTACAGAGAGACGGATACTGGTTTGGATATTGCTGACACCCTTGTGTTTAGACTGGGTGGGGTGTCGAGGCAGATGTCTATGCGACAGTTCATTTTGGCCATGGGTTTGCATACGGTTGAGGAGCTTGAGTTAGATGGGTTTGCCAGATATTGGGATGATAGTTTGAGAGCGGTCCCTGACAGAGCATTATTCAGTGATTACTGGGATAGGATTTCTTCGGGGGGTGACATCCTTACTTCTACCCCCTCTTACACTTTGATCAGGGAGCCGATGAGGAGGCTGTGCCACCGTCTGATAGCACTTACCATTGCTGGGAGGGGTCAGTCACCTGAGAAGGTGACCACTCTGGACCTCTTCCTCTTGAGGAGCATGGATGAGGGGTTGTCGGTGAACATCCCCCACTTTTTGGCACACTACCTCCACCGATCAGCTGCAGGGAGAGATCGGAGGAGCCATATGACTGGCGGGCATTTTGTTTCTAGGCTGGCCCGCCATTTTGGAGTGATTGGAGCAGAGATTCCAGCGGGGCTGGAGGTTGTGGTGACCCATCTCCCAGTTATTGACAGGGATTATTTGGTTAGACTTGGGATATGCCAGTTGGCCATGGGAGAGTACGTTTGGGTAGCATTAGGGCCCGCCAGAGCTGCAGGACCAGATGCGGAGCAGGGAGGCCCTCAGGGACCTCCGGCTGCTGCTCCAGCCCATCAGGAGGTGCTGCAGGCACCAGTGCCCCCACCAGTACATGTACGCACATTGAGTCAGAGAGTCGAGGCAGTCGAGGGGGAGTTGAGAGCCTTGAGAGGCATTGTTGATGGTATGAGGAGAGATTCAGAGTGGCTAGTTATGAGTGTGAGCAGACTTTTGGAGCAGCAGGGTATTACCCACACCCGTTCAGATGGTACTCATGTTGCGGGAGTGACACGTGCATATGCTCGCAGAGTCCGATCTAGGACCGATGATGCCAGCACTTCAGGGACCCACCCACATGACCACACTGACCCTTGATCTCTCGATTCCACGTGTTTATTGACATTGTTCCATGCACATTATTATTATTCTTTTTGGACTTTACTAATCGATATTGTCATTTATGCATTTGATGTTTCAGTCTATATTCTTAATGTGCTTGACAAAGACTGGCATTAAGTTCAGCATGAGAGTGCGAGAGGAAGTGAGAGATGAACCATGGAATGAGCCATCTTACAACAGACTGTTAGCAGTCTGGTTGGTGAACACATGCGCCGCATCTGGTAAACAGATGCGACGCATCCTATCCTTTATTTCGTTTTATTTTTGTTTCAGGCCGCAGAGGATACGGCGCATCTCAATTCTGAGATGCGACGCATCTCCTGCAATGGTCATATCTTACTTTATTTTACTTTTCTGCATTTTTACTTTTCGAATTTAAAACTTTTTATCAGTTTATTTTAATGCGGCGCATCCCTGGTTAAGGATGCGGCGCATCTTTTATTCTGATCCGTATTTATTCCAGGCTCGATACGGCGTATCTTATTCCATAAGATACGGCGCATCGACTGACCTGATGATTTTCATTTTTATTTTTATGTTTTATTTTATCTAACTACTAATGTATTATGCAAGTTTGAACCTTTCTTATCTTAGGTGTGTTTTGAAGCCTTGGTGGTATTATAGATTCCTGCATTTCCTGTGGATACATGATTATGAAGCTTAAACGTTCTAATCCACAAGAAAGATGATTTTTTCTCTAATACTAATGGAGGATCATACCGAGCAAATCTCAGGGGAGTTTTTCTGTTCTAATTCTTTTATTTTCCAGTTTCTAACCTTTAATACAAACAACGAGGACGTTGTTTAACTTAAGTGGGGGGATTGGAGAATTAGAACACTTAACACTTACTTGTCCTAAACTTTTCGAAATATGCTTAAAAAGTGCTTAATATATCGAAATTTAAAATTTTTAGCATGTTTTTGTTTAAAGTCTAAGTTGCATAGCTGCACACATGACGTTATTTTCAAAAATTGTGATTTTTCAAAATTCACAAATCTATGAGTGTGCCGGTGACTTGTAAACTTTAGAACTTGGCTTGTATACTATTCGAGACCACCATAATAAGTATTATTTATATAATTGGAATGACTTGTCTAAATTGGTAAAATTTCTAGGATTACACCCAAAAAGCCTTATATGTTATGTGATATTAGCTAACTACACTGGTTAGTTAACCCCCGTATAAACCCTTTTGTTACTCTCATTTTTAGAGTAAGATACCCCTAGAAAAACCCTCAGAGCCATTCCTTTCGTTTCTTACACCTTTGTTATAATGTTTCGTTACACCCTTACACCTTAGCCTACCCTGTAGATTAGAATCCGTGGTTGGTTAATTGCTATAGGCAAAGTGTGTTTCCTTACATTACCTGTGTTCGCGTGCGTAATTCATTATCTATGGTTAGGTCGGGAAATTGCACAATGCAATTGGAGTGAAAGTAAATATTGTATATTTTTGAGTTTATTTTTCGTGTGTTTACTACTTTCACTATTACCGTTATTTCTGAAGTCATGAAAAGTATGGAAAAATTATCCAAAATTATCATTATAGTGATGTGGTGAAATTTTACACATCTATGTTGATGTCAAAAAAAAAAAAAAAAAAAAAAAAAAAAAAAAAAAAAAAAAAAAAAAAAAATCGAAAAAAATAGAAAAGAAAAAGAAAAAGAAGAGTTGGATGTTTGATTTAACCAACTTATGTAAAGTTATGTAAGTGGTCGATATCACCACTATTAGTTATATATTTATGGATTGAATGGGAGTTGGCAGTTATGGGAACGTCAACTAAGGTTTATTCTTTGATTAAGATCTTGTTGAGTATAATTCGTGTCTACCTAAAGCGTGTGTTTCAAGTGTTAATGCGTGAGTTATTCAATGATATGAGTCTTATTCATGGGATGGTTGGGATAGTGATTAACCACACTTAGGATTTTAATTTATTCGTTTTGTTTATTTATTTATTTATTTTTTTTACACCAATTTCTATCCCAAATATTATCCATACCCTGTATTATTCTTTATCCAACCAAACCTTTGATTTATTGAGATTAGGGATTTGAGCAATCTTAAGTATCGTAGTCATGGATTCGGCTATGTATTTATGATTTTGTCGCCCTTTTTGATATATTATTATTGGTGAAGTTTGGACCTATCTTTAGCCTATTCGAGTTAAGGATTTGAGCAATTGCAAGTATCGTGTTCGTGGATTCGATCATGTATTTGTGATTTTGTCGCCTTTTCTGGAATTTGAGATCGATAGAGATTAAGAATAATTAACCCTTAAGCCTAAAAACCCTTTTTACCGCTTTAGACTTGTTATTCCTTGGCTTTAGTGGAGGAGATGTGTATACTTGCCAAGCTTATGATAGAATATTTGTCGCGACTGGACAGTTAAACGATTAGATTTGCTTTTATCAAAATATTTTATTTTACTTCTAATTCGTTAAGTGTTTAGTTGTGTGATTATGACAAAAATGAATACATGCTTAAATATAAAAATAAATCCTAATATCTTTTAGGATACATTTTCATAAGATTAATTCTAAGGTTTACTTGGGGACAAGTAAAGCTCAAGTGGGGGGATATTTGATGAACTCAAATAAGTACATTTTATTACTATCATTTATCCTATTAATTTGACTTGTTTTATTATATTATGTATGAGGATTGATACTTAATCGTTTACTTTTGTAATTCTCAGTTGAAAACAAGCATTTGGTGAAACTTGGCGATTTTGGACTAATTATGGAGCAAAACATGCAAGAAGTTAAGAGTCTACTGAAATGTACAAGATCAAGACTAATCTGCTCCAGATGCGCCGCATCTTGCTTATCACATACGGCGCATCACTATCAATATTTCACCAGATACGATCCAAGATACAAGAGGACATGCGCCGCATCCAAAGATAAAGATACGCCGCATCTTCTGGCGGTGTACGAATATTCCTGAATATTATAATCTTGGACCCCACGCGAAGTTAAGTAAATGCGCCGCATCTTACCCTCAGACAGAAACTATAAATACCCCAAGACCAGACGAATTTGGAGAGACATATATTATATACGAAGACCGAAGTACAGAAACCAAGGACGAATTCAGTCGAATAGCGAGCACAAGACACACTCAAATCAAAGATACAAGAGCTGTAAGAAGGTGCTGCATGTGTTTAATTCATTAAGTAGTTTTGTTTTATTGTGTTAGTAAACTTTAATTCATCAAGATTGGTGGCTTGTGTAATGTGACAACGGAAAGATTGCACTCCCTTAAAACTGCTTTCTCATTAATTAAAGTTTATATGTTGATGTCTTTGGTGACTTTTATTAGTGCATTGATAACCTCTGTGTCTAGTTGAGCGTTGATCGGGTCGCCATGCCTCTGCCCTCGCCTATTTATTAGATCGCCTATGCATTCTATGGTCTGTAGAAAAGTAGGAGAAAGATAAATAGGATAGTCATAAGTAATCATTAAGGGTTTACTCGCCGATAAGATTAGAACCAACGAGAAAGGACTTAATCCCGGTGCGTTGCATCGAACTATACACTTCATATAACACTAGCAATAAAACAAGTGACAAACTACTTATCATAAGGACATCCCTCTTATTGTCTCAAGTATTTATCTGTGTACGTGTGTGCTATTCGCTGATTCGTGCCTATTGGTTTAGTTTATTATTTAATTGCAACCAAATCGTGCCAGTCTCTCAGGCTGAACCCCCTTGCGTTAGATTAGGTTGTATAGCTAACTTAATTTATTAAAATACTGATTAGAATAACTAGATAATACGTTCCACTCTTAGTGATCGACACTCTACTTACCATTATATTCATATTGACCGGGTACACTGCTCGTTAAGTGTGTGTGTTATTGATAAGTCGGCTAAATATAAATTTAAAACTTGAGTAGGCATTAATACTGCTAAACCGCAACGACACATCGCACGCATCAACTCCCAAACGAGTGAAGAAAAGGACAAGCTACCTTATATGTGAAGAAAGGTAGAAAAACTCGAACGACATATGTGAAATCAATATAATGGCTATCCTCAGAAGGAAATGTCACATATGTCGGAGAAAGATTGTCCTTATCAATATCGGGATTAAAAATTGAGGCCACATCATCAAGTTTATGAATAATAGAGTCCTTGACCTCATCGTTCTCTAACTCTTCATCAAAGAGAGGATTTATTTTGCTAGAAAAGTACTCATCATCAAATTCAAAAAGAGAATTCGAATAGACTTTGAGACTTTCATTTTGAACGTCCTCATCAGAAAGTGATTCGTCATCACTAGAGGAAAAATCATCATTGGAATTGAAAAGGGGGTTAGAGAAAATCCCGGAAAAATCTTCCGCAGTGTCAAGAGGATAATCACTACGAAAAGACCAAGCACTTTCACTGTCCGATATATCCTCAGACTCACTTGGGATTGGGATAAGGTTCTCAGCACTAGACTTTATGAATTCGTCCGATTCCTTTTTAGGAATAGTGCTAATATGCTCATCCCCCATAATAAGAGAGTCCTTGGGGTTCAAAGTTGGAAAGAATGATGTGATTGCAATAGACTGAGGGAGTTGAGAAATGATATCGGTCAAAGGAATAGTACTCTCCTCGTCGTCTTCATCTTCGTCATCGAGCATGGCAGCCTTATTAAATAAGGAACGCCTTTGTGCTGCTCGTTCTATGGCGAGTAAATCTTCCATAGATTCACCATGACGATCATCTTGGGCATGTTTAACAGCCAATTCATTAAGTATATCCCTCACATCTTGAAGTTTTTGGAATACATCTTCGAAAAACAACTCCTGGAGTTTATTCCTTTCATCTTGAATTTCTTGGAATAATTCTTGAAGAATTGGCTGAGGTTGTGCTTGAATCGTTTTACACTATGGAGGTTGGTCAAGATAAGAATAGTCGTAATTGTTAAAAAGGCCATGCTCATAGACAAGCGAGTCCCTTATTTGAAAATCAGAGCTATAATGCGGACCTCCACAGTACTCACAACAGTATGATTGTTGTGGTTGATTCATAGAAGTACATGGATATTGGTCATAACCGAGATTTTGACTGTTACAAGAAACCTGCTCATAGACAAGCATGTTATTTGCTTGACACTCAAAACTTTGGTGAGGACCTCCACAATTAGCACAAAGATCATTTGGCACATTCTGAAACGATGTATCAATGAAGTTTTGATAGCACGGTTCTTGCCCAAATGAATTCTGAGGGGGGGAGTCGAAATCGTTTTGAAAATTTGGATAAGAAAATGTATTTCCGATTTCAGACGTGCAACACATGCAAAGTCTATGAGTAAACCCACATTCTTTGCAAAAACATCGTTCACAAAGTGTATTATTTCCCAAAGGATCTCCACAATTAAAGCAATTTTGCTGATCGATCGGAGATGGTTGGGATTGTGGAGGGTAGTCGGAAAAAACTTGAGAATTATCGATGGAATTAGGATTGGATTTAACGGATAATTCACACCAATAACAAGATCCGTTTGGTGCATTATTTCCACACCGCTCACACGAACACTTTGAACAACGAACATTATCACCCACTGGTCCTTTACAATGAAAACAGTGATAGCCAGGTGACGACATAAGAATTAAACGGATAAAAGGGATGAGAAGATTATTTTTGGATTTTTATTTTAAAGAAAGATTACACAATATTTTTGGGATCGATTCGTCAACCAAAATTCGTTTCTCTCAAAACTACTCGCAGAGTGGCGGAGAAGCAAAGGTCCGCTCGAAAGGTGATTAAAAACCCGCCTCTTTCGGTTTGTCAATTTAATGTCAAACCATCCTTAAACCACTTATATAGGTTGTAATTTCAAGATAATCCGAAAACAATTAACTTACGATTTGTTTTGTTGGATATTTTTATGGTATTGTAAACACTTTAGGAAAAGTATTAGTGGTGTTTTTTAATTTTTATGATGATTTTGGTTTTTTTTTTTTTTTTTTTTTTTTTTTTTTTTTTTTTTTTTTTTTTTGAAAATATTCACAAAAATACTGAAAACTTCACAAAGAAGGGTTTTCAAAACACGAATCGCGAAATTAAGAAATTCGCTTCAGCCTTCCCCGGCAGCGGCGCAAAATTTTTGATTCGTTGGAATCAACACATAAATTATTTCCAAGGGAAACACAAGCGAAATATGTGTAACCTGGGTCATTATCCCCAACGAATGTTGAATGGAATTTGTGATTCGGTTTGTGATCGCGTGTGATGAATAGTGAAAAAGATGGATTTTTGGTTTTAAGCTAATTTTCCTAAGTTCTAATTAATAAAAGAAAATTAAAAAAAAAAGAATTATATTTTTCTGATTATTATATAATTTACTACGATTTAAAAACTAATTTAAAAAGAAAAATAGATTAAAAATATTAAATGTAAACGGAAAATTACCAAAAAATACAGGAAAGTGCTAAATAATATTATGATCCTAGGAAAAATAAAAGCTAAATCCCAGCTTATTGGAATAAGCTGAAATAAGCTGAAATAGGGAATTAAGCTAATGGACTGGAAACTGATATAAGAAATTAATGGTGCAAAGCTATAAGCATAGAAGACCCAAGGGCAGTTGGTTAAACGTGTGGGTGTGATGTGTTCGGATCGTGCATAAAGACTTGATACGTTCACACGAGGTTTTAAATTTATAAACATGAATTACCGATTAATTAGGAACACATACGAGCAAGTATACTCGTCCGTTGTAGTAAAGGTGGGTAAGTCAAGATCGTCCCAAGAGACTTGGTTGTACTCAAGTGTCGTTTGTTTGTTTAAGCAAGTAACAAGTTGATGGTTATGATTGTCACGGATCAAACCAACAAGAAAAGCAATATGAGAACAAGCACACAAAGAACATACATGTTTGGCAATGATAACAAGTTAGTAAGAACTTGGTGTGAGCCTTAACTAGGACTTGGTGTAAGGACTTGGTGTAAGCCTTTACTAGTTTGGAAAACATATTGGTGTTCCTTTCGGCCTCTAGAACCAATAATTTAGCATTTTATAAATCAAATATACATAAGCTTTAATCAATTGGTCATGTCATAAAACTTATGCCTAAACCAACAACAAACAAAGATGTTCTTTCGATCCCATAACTTTGATGTTATTAATTTGTGAAGTTCCATTTACTTGATGAACACATATTCAAAAGATGTCTTTCGACCTTTAATCCAAATTAAACATTCACTTGTTATGTTTATTAAGTTTCTCATACAATCGTCACAAAGTACAAGACCAAAACATTTGTCGACTAATGAATTGAAATCAACCACTATTAAGAATCCTTTCGACATTTAGATCCAACAATGATTAATCAAAACAATAAACAAGACAAGTTCCAACTTAACCAAATATGATGTTATCAAACAAACACTAATATTATCCAAACATCCTATTATCACAAGTTATCATATGAACCAAACAAGTATTAAGAAGTCACATCAACATAATCATAGAAACCAAACATTAATAATAGAATTCAACATCATAAACGTAACAAGAGTTTACCCAAAGTATGAATTACAAATAGGCAAAGGTGAAAGATTTATAGCAACCTTCAAGCCTCCAATCAACTACAACATCTAACCAAACTAGAGAATCGCTCCAATACTTCTTGGTGATACGTCCTCCATGAATGGCAAAGGTTTATGGTCTTTTGGGTGAGATAAGGTGGTGGAAATTCTTCCTTTAGGGTGGAGGCTAGATTTTCCTTTGGTGACAAGTCTTCCTTTAGGGTGGAGGCTGGAATTGCACCTATGTTTTGGTGTAAATTCGTCCTTGAGGGTGGAGGATACAATTTCACACTTGAAACCATGCCAAAGTAGTATTATTTATAGGTAGAAGCCACCCTTAGCCAACAAGCAAATAACTTGGGCACAAAGGGTCATAAAAGGGCAGGTTTATGAGTTAATGGAGGCACATGATCGGACTTGGGACTTAATGGCACTTAAAGAAGCATTAAAAATAACTTGGAGAGGTCAGTATCAGCCAACCGATCGGATGCGGGGCCATACCGATCGGTTGGAGCTCTCGGTGTTGACAACTTTGCTCCATCCGAATCGGATGCGGGCTCCTACCGATCGGATGGAGCCTCCTGGCCAGAAGTGATAAAAACCAAAGTTGTAGATCTTTCTCTTAGCTTTCCGTGGGCGCTTGAATCATCGAAATCCGAGTTCGTATGCTCGAGTTATGGCCAAAATGGTGAAGGTGTGTCGGGAACAACGAGTCTTCCAATAATTCTTCGTTTGAGCTTCTTTTCTTCATTTCTTTCCTCGTTTTCCCTCTTGTGCTTTATTCCTTGAGTCTTTGGAGTGACAATCTTCATGACTTTATCTTCTCGAACATACTCCAAGAGACTCTTATTTGTCGGGAACTCTTCGCACATGCATAAATCTTCGTTTATTGATCATTTCTTCGTCTTTTTCCTCGTTTTCTTGTACTTGAGCTTCCATGAACCTAAAATGTAAATATACTTCATTAAGTACCAAAAGTTCATAAAAGTGACCAATATATATGCATAAAATCCACAATAACGCTCCTAAAAACATGTTAGATTTGAGCATTATCAAATCCCCCACACTTGAACTTTGCTTGCCCTCAAGCAAATCTAAGAAAAGAAAAATTAAAATGCATATCTAAATGACAAAACGAAAAGAAAATTTTAAAAAATTTTGAAAACTTTAACGAGGCCTCCATCCGATCGGTTTGCACTTCCATCCGATCGGATGGACAATTCGTAGAAACATGCAGCATGCCAACCGAATCGGGTGCTCGCACATCCGATCGGCTGGACAGAGAAAAAAAAAATTTTATTATATTTTTTTTTATATATATTTAATAATAAAAGAGAAAATAAGCGAAAAATGAGCGCAAACTCCCCCACATTAAGGGTTTGCTTGCCCTCAAGCAAATATTAAGAAAAATAGATCCACATGGTGCATGAAAAATGATTGTAAAAATTATGATGCAAATCTACCAAGTACAAGTACAAGATACGATTCATCATTTTTAAGCGCTTAGGTGAAAAACCGAGATGTATGACAATATTTTCTTGCTTGAGTAACATTTCTAAACACCTCACGAAAAAGAAACGAAGTATAATTCACTCAATCACTCATTTATTTAGGTAGTGGAGTATATATAAGATAAATCACACTCATTGCTCAGTCATGATTCGTTTATTACCATAAGCTTGTACAAGAAACAAAACTCCACCGACATGGCGTAAGCACCAAGTGTAAACATCTAAAGAGGTCTTTTATTCGGGTTTAAGGCTTAAAGGGTTATATCAGACTTACGTGCAACTATCTTGTGCAAAACATAATAGCTTGCTAACAACGAATTCTTGCATCACCAAATAACGGATGGTCACTAAGGATAACCTTAGATCGCTAACAACGCTACCTAATTCCTCAAGAAATCGGATGGTCACTACATGTCAATACACTTGATAATTTCACAAAGTCAAAAGGGTAGGGATAAGGCATGGGAGTATTTATGAAATTGGTTTTAAAAGAAAAATAAAATAAAGTCAAGTCTAATACCCATGTTGCTAGTCACTAAACAATCCGCAAACCCGTAAATGATTATAGTTAACAACTTCCTCTTCTTCACATATCGATCACCAAATATATATTTATATCACGTCTTAGCGCATTGGCTAATCGATATCTTAAACATACTTCATCTTCATAATAATATAACACATTTGCTATAATTGTCATCACAATATTTTTTCTTTCATTCTTTTTTTTTTTCGATGACTTATTCATTTTTTTTTCTTTTCACATTTTTTTTTCAACACCTTTCTTCCATACATCACATCTCCCCCACACTTCGCATAAGCATACACCACAAAAAATACAAAACGTAAAGGTGATCAATCTTCATCTTTGTCGAAATGGCACACACGAATGGCAAAGTGTGGCTAACTAATAATCATCAAAAACAATCCAACATACCAAGCAACTAGCAACCAACCGTTTAGACTTTGACAAAGGGTTAGGCTAAGGTTTAAAGTGTAAAATATTTTTGTATTTTTCTGGATTTAATCAAAAGAAAGGAATGGCTCAGAGGGTTTAACTAGGGGTATCTAGCGCTAAAGATAAACGCTAACAAATGGGTCCATATGGGTGGTTAACTAACCGATGTGGCTAGCTAATATATCATTAGATGCAAAATGAAGGCCATTTGGTTTTATTCCTAAGGATGCCTCTTTATCATACGAATACACTTATATCACACGAATGCGATCTTACTGCGGTCTGGTAATGATTTACAAGTACAAGTTCTAGAATAAATAAAATCACCGGCACACTCATAGCAAAAGATCAAAGCATAAAAGATGTATGCTCTATACGAAACAGGCTCAAATCCTCACAATTTAGTGGAAAGGGTTATAAAATGTGCTAGCAAATGTTATCGATCCCAGAATGGATTGCAATATTAATCGGGACACATCTCAGATTTTTCAAAATTACATATTTCACCAGTGGATTGATCCAGTTATTCTAATATATTATCCTAAAAGTGAGAAAACAATTAGATCACAAGGGCAAACAAGTATACAAAATTTTAAATTGGCCTAAAAAATTATAAATTTGAAAAGCAGTTTCGTTTTCCACTATCTACTTCCCCCCACACTTAAGTTAAGCATTATACTCATTATGAAAAATAAACTTCAAAGCATGTAAAATAGGGAAAATAAATGAGTAAATAAATAATCCAAGAGAAACGAAACTTCCCGGGCCAAGAAATTGCGATCGAACTCCATATGATAAGGTGCTAAGCATAAGCTTATGAGATCAATCGATTTCTCTTTCACAAAACATCTCCACACCAAGTATAATATCACCAGTGATCCAATCTCCAAGAGCTTATTAAATCTGCAAAAATAAACTAAACTACAAAAAACGCGTAAAATTCTAAAAACTCACTTTCGTAGGCATCACGGTTGCATTTAGCGTATGCAACAAGCCTTTTAAACCCCTCGGTGGCCCGAGTGGACGAGTGAAGTCTCGTGAGGGTTTCCAGTGAACATACCCACAAAGTTCAAAACATTTTTATTTTTAAAAAAACAAGTACTTATTTATTCACAATGTACTAAATTAACAAAATTAAAAAAAATGAAAACAAATTTAAGTAGAATAAAAGAAATGATACTCTTGCAAAAACCAAAAGACATTTAGAATAAAATAACTACACCTGCTTAGACTAGTATACAACTCTTGATAAGCATGATTGTGATAACTTTGCTAGCATGTTGGTTATGATAATTAGTTTGATAAACTAATCTATTGTTTTTACAAGTTAAACCTTCGTCAAGATTTTAGTTTATAAAAACAAGCATTAAGTCTAACCAATCAATTCAAGATCAATTCAAGGTTCATAAGCTTGATATAACAAACTTAAACACAAAAATAATCTTTTGTTTATCAAATACGCTTAGGTGGTTTTCAATCAATCCAATTTGATAGACAAAAAGTATTCTTATTACAATCACAATTAAGTTTCTTTTGTTTAACCAAGAACAATAGTTACAAAGCAATCATTCATAGACAAATGATTATAACTAGTTAAATAACAATAAATCTTCGAACTTTCATTATTACTAACTAGTCAAACTTGACCAACAAATGCCACTATGAAACTTAACCACAATTGGATCTTAGAATTGACTTGAAATTGAATTAAAACATGTTATCACAATCATACGCAAATCACTAAGCAATAAACATCATCTAAGCAAGTGCACAAAAGCACTAGACACTCATGGCAAACATAAACATAAACTCGATCTAAACACAAACACACAGGAACACAATACGAAAAATTAAAATAACTTTTTTTTTAATTTTACCGAACTGACCATCCGATCGGTTGGAAGTTAACAAAGTTTACCGAGAGCCACATCCGATCAGTCAGGGTATCTAACCGATCGGTTGGGTTTGTTCAATTTTTACCGAGACGACCATCCGATCGGTAAGAGTATCTAACCGATCGGTTGGACAATTCGTAAAACATGCAACTCGCCAACCGAATCGGATACTCGCACATCCGATCGGTTGAACAGATCGTAAAAACTTTTTTTTTTTTTTTTTTTTTTTTTTTTTTTTTTTTTTATGAAAACAAGTTTTACTAAAAACTTTTTATTGACAAAATAAAACAAGAACACATAACGTAACGAACACAAAAATAAACACAAGTAAAACACTTAAACACATATATACCGACACTTAAAACAAAAAACAAGCAAATAAAAGCACGATCACAGAAAACGACAAGCACATAGACTCAAACAAACATAATTAGTCACGTAACACAAATCAAAACAAAACAATCTAAAACAAGATAGTCTTATTCTAAATTAATACGAAACTAATCCAGACACGAAAAACACGAACAAAGAGAAACACAAAAACATGCAAGAGATCATATCTAAAACTCACAAAACAAGAAAAACAAAAACTAAAAAAAAAAATTGGAACAGAAACCTCCAACCGAATCGGTTACGGGTGGTGACTGATCGGTTGAGATGGTTTGGGAGGTCCAGCCGAACGGTTGAATGTCAAACCGATCGGATAGAAGGCTCGGTAATTTTTTTTCTTTTTTTTTATATTTTATTTATATAAGTTTTATTTATAAACTTTAACTAACATAAACCAAACATTAAATACTAAAGAAAATGAAAAATAACAAAACTTAAAATTATTTTTTTTTTTTACCGAGAGCTCCATCCGATCGGATGGAAATCCATCCGATTCGGTTGGGGTTGTTTGGGTGGGTTTTTTTTTTCTTTCGCAAAAACTTTGAGCAAACTTATGAAGCAAACATTTAAATGAGCATTTTTAGAACACATGAACCAAATCCCAAACACCAAAACACTTGATTTTGATGCCAAGACCTTTTTAGAAAATAAGAGAAATGGGAACTTTTTGAAACAAAAATCACGGCAAGCAATTTAAGCAAACATCATGAGCAACAAGCAAGCAATCAAACGAACAAGCAAACATTTCAAGAAAATCATTCAACAAACAAACAAACACCTAAGAACAAAAACCAAATCCCCGGCAGCGGCGCCAAAAACTTGATGCGTTCACCGAGCTTTAAATTTATAAACATGAATTACCGATTAATTAGGAACACATACGAGCAAGTATACTCGTCCGTTGTAGTAAAGGTGGGTAAGTCAAGATCGTCCCAAGAGACTTGGTTGTACTC
This sequence comes from Artemisia tridentata subsp. tridentata, assembly GCA_021014915.2. NCBI lineage: Eukaryota > Viridiplantae > Streptophyta > Magnoliopsida > Asterales > Asteraceae > Artemisia > Artemisia tridentata. Next base: position 185,264,814 of record CP139509.1, on the reverse strand, counting down.
AAGTGTCGTTTGTTTGTTTAAGCAAGTAACAAGTTGATGGTTATGATTGTCACGGATCAAACCAACAAGAAAAGCAATATGAGAACAAGCACACAAAGAACATACATGTTTGGCAATGATAACAAGTTAGTAAGAACTTGGTGTGAGCCTTAACTAGGACTTGGTGTAAGGACTTGGTGTAAGCCTTTACTAGTTTGGAAAACATATTATCATTGGTATTCCTTTCGGCCTCTAGAACCAATAATTTAGCATTTTATAAATCAAATATACATAAGCTTTAATCAATTGGTCATGTCATAAAACTTATGCCTAAACCAACAACAAACAAAGATGTTCTTTCGATCCCATAACTTTGATGTTATTAATTTGTGAAGTTCCATTTACTTGATGAACACATATTCAAAAGATGTCTTTCGACCTTTAATCTAAATTAAACATTCACTTGTTATGTTTATTAAGTTTCTCATACAATCGTCACAAAGTACAAGACCAAAACATTTGTCGACTAATGAATTGAAATCAACCACTATTAAGAATCCTTTCGACATTTAGATCCAACAATGATTAATCAAAACAATAAACAAGACAAGTTCCAACTTAACCAAATATGATGTTATCAAACAAACACTAATATTATCCAAACATCCTATTATCACAAGTTATCATATGAACCAAACAAGTATTAAGAAGTCACATCAACATAATCATAGAAACCAAACATTAATAATAGAATTCAACATCATAAACGTAACAAGAGTTTACCCAAAGTATGAATTACAAATAGGCAAAGGTGAAAGATTTATAGCAACCTTCAAGCCTCCAATCAACTACAACATCTAACCAAACTAGAGAATCGCTCCAATACTTCTTGGTGATACGTCCTCCATGAATGGCAAAGGTTTATGGTCTTTTGGGTGAGATAAGGTGGTGGAAATTCTTCCTTTAGGGTGGAGGCTAGATTTTCCTTTGGTGACAATTCTTCCTTTAGGGTGGAGGCTGGAATTGCACCTATGTTTGTGTGTAAATTCGTCCTTGAGGGTGGAGGATACAATTTCACACTTGAAACCATGCCAAAGTAGTATTATTTATAGGTAGAAGCCACCCTTAGCCAACAAGCAAATAACTTGGGCACAAAGGGTCATAAAAGGGCAGGTTTATGAGTTAATGGAGGCACATGATCGGACTTAGGACTTAATGGCACTTAAAGAAGCATTAAAAATAACTTGGAGAGGTCAGTATCAGCCAACCGATCGGATGCGGGGCCATACCGATCGGTTGGAGCTCTCGGTGTTGACAACTTTGCTCCATCCGAATCGGATGCGGGCTCCTACCGATCGGATGGAGCCTCCTGGCCAGAAGTGATAAAAACCAAAGTTGTAGATCTTTCTCTTAGCTTTCCGTGGGAGCTTGAATCATCGAAATCCGAGTTCGTATGCTCGAGTTATGGCCAAAATGGTGAAGGTGTGTCGGGAACAACGAGTCTTCCAATAATTCTTCGTTTAAGCTTCTTTTCTTCATTTCTTTCCTCGTTTTCCCTCTTGTGCTTTATTCCTTGAGTCTTTGGAGTGACAATCTTCATGACTTTATCTTCTCAAACATACTCCAAGAGACTCTTATTTGTCGGGAACTCTTCGCACATGCATAAATCTTCGTTTATTGATCATTTCTTCGTCTTTTTCCTCGTTTTCTTGTACTTGAGCTTCCATGAACCTAAAATGTAAATATACTTCATTAAGTACCAAAAGTTCATAAAAGTGACCAATATATATGCATAAAATCCACAATAACGCTCCTAAAAACATGTTAGATTTGAGCGTTATCAGGGTGCTAAGGTGCTGGTATGCTAGAGGTCCCAGGTTCGAACCTGGCCTCTATCCTTTTTGCTCACTATATATTTTTTTTGATTTTTCTTATAAAAACTAATAAGCACTAGTAAATAAGCATATCTTATAACTGACACTATTTTTAAAAACCTACAATAAGCACAGAATAAGTTGATTCTTATGCCTCAGTACACAAAATGTTAAGAACTTAAACTAGGAAAAGTTAAATAAGCTTAATAAGCTATCTTAAACTAAAAGCCAACTGAATAAGCTAAATAATACTAAGTTTAATCTAATTGAATCAAAGGAAATCAGAAAAAGCCAACAAGAAACACAAATAAGCACTTAGAATTAAAAGAAAAGCAATAAGGGTCTGCTTGTGCATGTTATATCAGCTCAACTGGGGGAATTTTAAGCTGAGAAAAAGCTGTGTATAAGCTAGCTTTAGACTACCAAACTGAAACTATAACAACTCTATACTATGAACTCTTAATTTAACCAAGATTCAGACCTGAATAGCTACTGGATAAGCAGAAAATAAGCTGAGGAATAGGCTAGAAAAACTGATTCAGGCTGCAAGATTTGCAGGGTATCCAAGGCAGTTTTCTAGCTTATTTCTAAGCTATAATCAGCTAGAAAGAAACTATGAAAATGAGAATAAGCAAAGAACCACTAGCAAACAACCTAGAACCAAAGAGAATAAGCACAAATAATCAATATGAAGCCCTAGAAATTACCTTGGAAGTCAAGAACAAGTCTGCACAAAGAATCTGATGCAGGCTTGTCACTGAAATTAACACAACTTCACCAATTCCTCATGAATTCAAGTCAGCTTCAGAGCATCCACTTTATACATTATATAGAACATATATATACCAAAAACTAGGACTGAATAAGCTAAAGCTTCTGAGAAGCTTATCAGAACAGTACTAATCCTAAGCTTTCACTAATTTTCTCAAAACTTCAAAATGCACCAAATTGACTAAACACAGCCTATAAGCAGCTTATCTAAGCAACATTAAGTAAGATTAAAAGTTCCTTATGTGCACATGAACAGTGCAAACTAGTTTTGACCCGTTTTGATGCTTGACCCAAACAGTCTTTTATCTTTGACTGTTTTATATTTTGAACAAGGAAAACCAAATTAAGCTGAGCTTAATGAACTAGGATATTAAACTGACATGAATAAAGCACAAACAAGTGAAATTAAGCTGAAAAGTAGCACTGAGAATAAGCAATAAGCTAGGTTTGACTTACGTTGACTTTTTCATAACTTAGTTTGATTTCTTGAAATTTAAACTGAATTTAACCACATTAATTTAACAGAAGCTATGATAAGCTTTTATGAGCTTATTATAACAGAGTTGGGAACTTGTTATCTAATTTTATGAACCAATGAGCTTAATTGGATTAAACAGTGAACTTTGAAAACTGAAATTTCATTAACTTAAGGAATTGGTACAAAGCTGAAATAATGAAAGACAAACGAGCTTAAATAAACTTGAATAGACAATTAAAACTTAAATTGAAACTGAAATAAGCAATAAGTACTTTCTACACTACGAATGGTCTAAAAGCAGGACAACTCTATCTTCGTGTCTTCATTCCTTTAAATAGCTATCCAAAAAGCTTCTATGATCACTTCTGATTAAATCCCACCATTGGTTTGGCTTGGATATCATCTCAGCCGTTAACTTCAGTTTTGGCGGGAAAAGTGGATAGTGGGTAAAAACCACTTGGTCTGATAACTTGATAAGGCAACGAAGCATTAAATTCTTTTGGATTGTTAGGAGAAGTATAGAGGAAGCTTGGAAGGGGGTGGATGTGTCAGGGATAAGGGCGGTGATGGTGGTTTTGGTTAGGCGGTAAACGGTATTGAAGAAGAAGGTTTGACTGAGGTCAAACGTTTTTGGTTAACTAAGGGATCGGGTCATGGGTTTATGTGGATTGGGCTTTGGTGTGTGGTTGGGCTGGGTTTAATTATTAGGATTAACTTTGGATTAAGTTTAACTTTAAGGGACCATAGTTGTACAATCTGAAAATCCAGGGACCATTCTTGCCAAATGTGAAATTTATCTCCACGGATTATTTGTGACACTTTGCATTCTTGGAGGTTGACTTTTGATAACTTGAGCAATATCCCGGTCCAAACTCGAAAATTTATTCCCCGTCCTCGGCTTTTCACAACTTTCCAATCTTGTGCTCGGTTTTTGTCCGTTTTGCCTTGTTTTCAATCCTTTTGCACCTGAAACACATAAAAACACAAACCACGAATATTTGCAATATATTTGGTCTATTTGGGTGTTTTTAGTCATTTTTGTGTCTTTAATGGGTATAAAATGATGAGTATTTACACACTCATCAGGAATTGACCTCGCGACTTATGTGCATCGGTTCCAGGAATTGAAGGTTTTCTGTGCTCATATGGTACAGATAATGAGACACTACTAGAGAAGTTCATTGGAGGATTACCACCCAGTATCGAAGGGAATGTGACATCTTGTAACTCTTAGATGTTGGACGAGACCATTCGCGTAGCTCAGCGACTTTTGGATCAAGTGATCAAACATGGTACTGTTCAGAGAAGTAACAACACTGAAAACAAGAGAAAGTGGGATGATAAGAAGAGGAACACCAACTACAACAACCGCAACAACAACAGTAACCCTCACAACAACAACAACAACAACCAGTACCGTAACAACAACCATCACCACCAGCAGAACAGAAGGCAGGAGACTGTTAATGCTTATGTGGCTGCACCAGCACAAGTTGGAGGGTATGCTGGGAGTCACCCATTATGTGATAAGTGTAAGCAGCATCACACTGGACCATGCACAGCTAAGTGTCAGAACTGTCAGAAGGTTGGACATATTGCTTAGCACTGTAAGCAAAGGGTTGTAGCTACTGGGAGTAACCTACAGCCCGTGGTAACTTGTTTTGGATGTGGAGAGCGTGGTCACTACAAGAATTATTGCCCTAAGAACAACGGACAATGAGTGGAAGACGCTCGTGGGAGAGCATATATGATGGGCAATGGAGAGTAGCAGCAAGATCCGAATGTGGTTACCGGTAGGTTTCTACTCAACAATCAACGTGTTAAAGTTTTATTCGATTCTGGTGCTGATATGAGTTTTATATCTTCCATAATTTCCCCACTACTTGGTATCACCCCGACTTTCCTAGACACTAGTTATAGCATCGAGCTAGCTAATGGAAACCTAGTTGACACTTGCACCGTAATCCGAGACTGTACCCTAAACCTCCTAAATCACCCGTTTAGTATCGACCTCATAACTATTGAACTTGGAAGCTTCGACGTAGTTGTTGGTATGGATTGGCTGTCCAAGCATCAGGCGAGCATCGTTTGTGGTGAACGAGTTGTTCATATTCCTCTCAACGATGAAACTTTAGTAGTCTGAGGTGACCGTAGTGGAACTCGTTTGAACATCATATCCTGTCTTAAGACCCTGAAATACATCGAGAAGGGATGTCATGCATTTCTAGCACATATGGCTAAGAAAAAGTTGGGAGAGAAGCGACTTGAGGAAGTTCTAATCTTGTGCGATTTTCCCGAAGTATTTCCCGAAGACTTACCTGGACTTCCACCGGTTCGACAAGTGAAATTCCAAATCGACTTAGTGCCGGGAGCTGCACCCGTGGCACGTGCACCTTATCGACTAGCAACGACAGAGATGCAAGAACTGTCTAATCAACTGCAAGAGTTATTGGATAAAGGGTTTATTCGACCAAGTTCCTCGCCCTAGGGAGCACCAGTTTTGTTCGTAAAGAAGAAGGATGGATCATTCAGGATGTGCATTGATTATTGCGAGCTGAACAAGCTAACAGTGAAGAACCGATACCCGATACCCAAAATCGATGACTTATTCGACCAACTACAAGGATCCGGTTACTACTCCAAGATAGATTTACGATCGGGTTACCATCAACTCAGAGTTCGTGAAGAGGATATTCCCAAAACAACATTCAGAACTCGGTATGGCCACTATGAGTTTCGAGTAATGCCGTTTGGTTTGACAAACTCACCTGCTGTATTCATGGACCTCATGAACCGGGTGTGTAAACCATATCTGGACAAGTTTGTTATAGTTTTCATCGACGACATCTTGATCTACTCCAAGAGTGAAGAAGAACACAAGCAGCATCTGACGATAATTCTAAAGCTACTCAAGGAAGAGAAATTGTACGCGAAATTCTCTAAGTGTGAATTTTGGATTCGCACGATATAATTCCTTGGGCACATAATTGACAGCAAAGGGTTACACGTAGATCCTGCAAAGATCAAAGCTATTGAGAACTGGCCAGCACCCGCTAACTCTACAGAGATTCACCAATTTCTAGGATTGGCAGGATACTATAGGAGATTCATCGAGGGATTCTCCAAGATAGCTAAACCGTTAACCAAGTTAACCCACAAGGACAAGAAGTATGAATGGGGAAAGGAAGAAGAAGAAGCATTCCAAACCCTAAAGCAGAGACTTTGTAGTGCACCGATTCTAGCATTACTAGATGGGGCTGAAGATTTCGTAGTGTATTGCGATGCATCACACTAAGGACTAGGAGCAGTTTTGATGCAATGAGGAAAAGTCATGGCGTATGCTTCCCGACAACTTAAGACTCATGAGGAGAACTATACCACGCACGATTTAGAGTTAGGAGCTGTGGTTTTTGCACTCAAGATTTGGAGGCACTATCTCTATGGAACGAAGTGTACTGTCTTTACCGATCACAAGAGTCTTTAACATATTTTGGATCAGAAGGAGTTGAATATGAGGCAACGACGATGGCTAGAGCTGTTGAGTGACTATGATTGTGAGATCCGATACCACCCAGGAAAAGCGAACGTTGTGGCTAATGCCTTGAGCGATAAGGAACGGTTGAAGCCGCTGCGAGTTCGAGCTTTGGTTTTGACCATCAATTCAAACCTTCCCGCTCAGATTCTTAATGCGCAAGAAGAAGCAGTGAAACAAGAAGATCTCAAGAGTGAGAACCTATACGGTAGGATACAGAAGAAGTTCGTGAAACATTCAGACAGAACTTTATGTTTTGAAGGAAGGAGTTGGATACCACGTTTTGGAGTACTGCGAGACTTAATCATGCATGAGTCTCATAAGTCGAAATACTCTGTCCATCCTGGATCAGACAAGATGTACCACGATCTCAAGAAGTTATATTGGTGGCCTAACATGAAGGCTGACATTACCGATTATGTCCACAAATGTCTCACGTGCTCTAAAGTAAAGGGCGAGCATCAGAAACCGTCTGGTCTTCTAAAACAACCTGAGATTCCCGTATGGAAATGGGAACGGATTACTATAGATTTCATCACTAAACTTCTAAGAACTTCAACCGGTTTCGACACCATTTGGGTTATAGTTGACCGATTAACCAAATCTGCACATTTTCTACCCATCAAAGAGAACTACAGAGGAAGTAGTCTCGAGGCATGGCGCGCCGATATCCATCATCTCTGATCGAGACAGTAGATCCACTTCCAACTTTTGGCGATCACTTCAGGATGCCTTTGGTACAAACCTCGACATGAGTACCGCCTACCACCCACAGACCGATGGTCAGAGTGAATGGACCATACAGACCTTAGAAGATATGCTCCGAGCTTGTGTGATTGATTTTGGAAATGGGTGGGATACCTATTTGCCTTTGATTGAGTTTTCTTACAACAACAATTACCATGCGAGTATTAAGGCTGCACCGTTTGAAGCACTGTATGGTCGAAAGTGCTGATCACCTATTTGTTGGGCCGAAGTGGGAGAAGGCCAGCTCACTGGACTGGATATTGTTCAAGAGACGACCGAGAAAATCGTGCAAATCAGGAATCGATTGCAAGCCGCAAGAGACTGACAGAAGAGTTACAAAGATGTGAGGCATAAACCACAGGAGTTTTAAGTCAGAGACCGGGTTATGTTAAAAGTCTCGCCATGGAAGGGCATGATACGGTTTGGTAAGCGAGGTAAGCTAAACCCAAGGTACATTGGACCGTTCAAGATCTTGAACAGGGTTGGTCCTGTAGCCTATAGACTTGAACTACCACCCGATCTCAGTAGAGTACACCCTACATTTCATGTGTCCAATCTGAAGAAGTGCTTGTCGGACGAGCCACTCGTGATTCCACTCGACGAAATTCAGATTGATGAGCAACTGAACTTTATCGAGGAACCCGTCGAAATTATGGACCGTGAAGTCAACCAGCTGAAGCAGAGTCGTATCCCCATTGTGAAAGTCCATTGGGATTCCACGAGAGGACCCGAGTTCACCTAGGAGCGCGAAGACGAGTTCAAGCGCAAGTACCCTCACTTTTTCGCAACCGCAACTAGTAAAACTAACTGAAATTCGGGATAGATTTCAAAATATGATGTAGGTGTTGTAACACCCGGTAACTTTCCAAACCTATTTTACTAGCTAAAATATTCACTTTTGCATCCCCTTAGCATTTAAACTTTTTCTAAACTTATTTGAACTTGAGAAACAGAGGATACCTTGGTAAACGTGAACGTTATTCCTTTATTAAGCCGGCACAACCTAGAATGCACGAAACGAATCGATTTATTAAATAAATTAACTCCGAGAAAGTTATACGTATTAAAACTCGTTTTTATTAGAAAAATTATTTTGAACTCAATGGCGCAAGTCTCGTAATTTAAAACGGCCGTTTGCTATGTCAAATGGGGCCCACAAGAGTTTTACTAAAAGAATAGCCAAATTACACTTTCTACCCCCTCTTTGAACTTACACCGCCGCCCCTCACCTTTTCTTTTGTACACCTTTGCCCCCTCCCCATCATATAAAAGACCCCATATTAGGGTTTCTCCCTCATTTGATACCACCACCACCGGAGTTACTATTTTCTACGCCGCACCCAACTTTCGGCCACCACCAAAACTTCACCGCCGTATAGATCTCGAGTCCCACATCGTTTCTGGAGAACATCAGAGCAAGAAGAAGACGTTTGGTCGTGTTTTGAAGCTTCACCACCACTCATCGCCGTCACCACCACACCACCACCATTTGTCGCCTTCTTCCCCACTTCACCTCTCGCATTTGGTAAGCTCACGCGCCGCCTTTGCATCATTTCTTTTATTTTGAAAACCCTAATCGGTATAAACCTAAACCCTAACGTTTTACAACTAAAACTAATCTAAAATCTATGTGTTGATCCCTAACACACGAGCTTGTATTAGAAACTTTGAGAATACTAAAGAGTATGCGGAATCTACTCTTTAATACTTAGAAGAATATTAATGTAACAGTGAACTCTATGAACAATGTAAAACTGTATAAACAATAATTTACTGAAAAGGTTAATATTATTATGGTCAATAATATGAGTACTCTGTGTAGTACTAGGATTTACAAACAACCTTGAAGCTATGAATAATTAATTAAAGATTATAACCTAGGACCTCCTTTTATACACTAAGGAGTCCTTTACAAGATAACTATAAATCTTCTAAACTATTAAACTTATACGTATCTTTCTAACTAAATAGAATATACACAGAATATCTTGATACATATCACTTCACACGTCTTTATCTTCTTAGCAGTTCTATCTTCATCAGCAGTCTTCAGCAGTATTAAGTTAGTCTGGCAGTACTAACTTATTACTCTAGCAGTACTAATTGATTAGTACTGGTAGTTATATCTTGAGCAGTACTAACTGTTTTGGCTTGACAGTACTAAGTGTTCAGACATTTAATTCCCAACAATCCTCCCCTAAACTTGTGATTTACCTCCAAATCATCAAGTTTCTTGAATTACATCTTTGACTTTGAGAGGATTCTTCCAAACACTTCATATTTCAGCCTGCATAAATATCTTCCTCAGAAGTTCTCTGGCCATATCAGTATACTCATCCACAGCAAGCTTTGCAGCCAACATCAGTGTGAGTGTTCCCCTGAACAAAGGATAGTCTTTCTCCACAAGCATGTATATATCTGTTCCAGCCTTTGTAGATACATGATGAACTGCACATGAGTTGTACAGAGTCCATGTCAAACCTTGACTACCAGCCTGAAACTTCCACATCTCATCACCTTCATCTGGCTCAAAAATCCTTTTCAATTCTACCCATATCATTCTTTCTTTGTCATCAGTTGGCTCTGTTGAGTTGAATCTTTCTTTCACCAATTCCCATAGCTTCACCAGATCATCCCTGTCAAAAGCCTTATGTCATCAGTATAGATCTCCCAGTCTATGATTGGATATTTGGTCTGTAAAGCTTCAACATTCATCCCCTCTTCTGGAACAATGATCATCATCTGCTTTAGCTCTTCTTCAGTCAAATCTTCTTCTTCCTGTTCTTCTACTGAGGGCAGATCTTCACTGACTTTTTGTTTCTTAGAAGATTCTGATTCCAAGGTTATTCCAGCCCTCTTAATCCTTCTGCTTTCTTCTTCAGTTTCCATAGGAATAAAATGCTGAACCTTCTTGTAGGCCTTACTGTACAAATCTTCAATTTCTTCAACAGCACCGGCAGTACTAACTGATGCACCAGCAGTACAAACTGGCTCAATAGTACTAACTTCTTCTTGAGCAGTAGCTTCAAACCCTGTATCTTGCTCATGCCTCCCCTGAATCTCTGCATCTTCTTCAACCAATGTGATGTTCGGATCTTCATCAATTTCAACAATTCTCCTCCCCTGTTTGGAAGGATCCTCAAAATCATCATCTGAATCATCTTCTTCACTATCAGACTCCACAATAGTTGCACTTCTCTTAGCTTTGTTGGTCTTGATCTTTTGTTCTATCTTCTTTACCTTTTTTATCAGTTTGGTATAAGCATCTCCATATAATTGATTTTTCTGCTTTAACTCTAGCTCCAAGCTAGTAACTCTGTTCGACAATTGTGTACATAGTTCCATCAATTCTTTGAGTTTCAGGCTGCCCTCATCACTTCCAAGTGTGTTAACTCTTGGGAGAGGTGAATCATGGGGCATGTAAGACTCAGTCTCAACCCTAGGTTGATCAGCTGAGCCCCCATAGTATCATGTTGGCTGGGGTGTCCATCACCTAAATCAAGCTCATGAGAAAATGACTCATTAGATGTTTCCATGGGTTGGGTCTTACTTATGTTACCACTGGCCTGTCCAGCTTCTAAGCCAGAGACAGTAGTGGCAGCCCTCACCATTATGTCACCCTCTACATTGACAGCCTCATCTGCTACAGTGGTATGAGTAGGAGATCTGGGCTGAGGAACCACAGATTCCTGTCTGATTCTCCTCATATATGTTTGTGTTATTTGAGGTTGTGAGGAAGATGGAGCACTAATGGGTGTGTGATGGGACTCAACTGGGATTGTTGATCCTTCACCTTAAATGTTTTGATCCTGAAGAAGCATTTCTTAAAAGAGTGGTACTTCTATCCCAGAATAACCCTTAGAACTCATCCTCATATTACTAAAAATCTTTTTAGTAAGGGTAGGAGTTTTATAAACAGTTTTCTTAGATAGAAGCATATTTTTGTGCTTATTCAAAAATAGTTGAATAAATCTTGGATACAATAAAAATTTGTATTTGCTATCCAATTTTTTCACCATACCATCAAAAATCAATTTAGAAAAATTAAAAGTTCTGTTTGTAGCCAAGCAAATAATAGCAGTTGCTATATTGTTGCTAAATTGTTCCCAAGCAATTTTATTAGAACTTATACAATACAAGATGGTATGAATGAGAAATCTCCATTGAGGGGAAAACTGTCCTTTTTGAAAAGTTAATTTATCAGAAGTTCTGACATATCCCATCAAGGAGAGGTTTTCAAAAATTTTAGTATTAGGTAAAGAACTAATGCCATCATCATCTGCTAGTTTGAGATGCCTCCTAACAGAGGACTCAGTAATAGTCATGAATTTGCCATCAACTATGGCAATTAACTCTTGTTCTCCATTATCAAGTGTTCTAGCAGTAGCAGTATGCCAAAACTGTTTGATTAGAGAAACATAGATAGTAGGATTCTCTGTTAGAGCATACCTTATGTGAGAGGCATTGAGAAAATCCACTATCTGGTGAAACCCTTGACTTCCCTCAGGTTTCTGCAAGTAGGCGACAATGTTATGTTTATCACAGAATTCCAAATTCGGCATTGAGATTGTTTGAAAAAGAAAAGTGTGATTAGAGTTCTGGGTTATGTTCTTTGATGAGAGAAAGTGTGTTTGGTAAAGTCAATTTAGATTATATTGAGAGCACTTAGGGTTTCAATTTGACCGACTTAAGAAATTGTTTCTTTATCGTGAAGAAATCTTTTAAGTTAAAGAAATTATGTGAATTATACAATTTAGGAAACCTATAAGCAAGGTAAGTAACGAAAATTTCTCAACGGCTATTATTAACAAAAAACGGTTACTCCCAAACAGCACTAACGGTTACCCACCAGTACAAACTTTTGCCTAGCAGTACTAACTTTTACAAAAACTTTTTCTCAGCAGTATTAACCTAATTTTTTTAAAAACAATACTGCACTCAAACTTTTTGAAAGGATTAAGTGTAAAGGAAGACACTTAATCATTTTCGGTTTCATTTAACCTATGGTTGTGTGAGAACCAATGCTTTCAGTATAAATACTACTTGTGATCAGATAGACTCATTAAAAGAGTCTTCTTGACAAGGTTTCCAGCTCGTGGCAGGTGTTACCTCTAACAAAAATATATTAGATTCACTTTTGCTCGCTGTTCTCTAAACCAGATGTCTTTACACTAACACACTATCAAATGATATAATGGAAAAGAGTGAGTTAGATCAGTTACTATCTGACTAACTAAAAACTATCAATTCATGTTTAGTGTACCACCTGATAAACATGTTTGATTTCAAGAAAAAGATTTTAAGGAAACTCCCAGCTCAGGTGTTAACCCTTGTCAAGTGATCCCTAAATCCTCTCTATCATTAATCAGCAGCATCACAACAAACAATCCACCACTTTTGCTTCTCACACAGCACAAATTCCAATCATACTGCTTAGCTTATCCTGCAAATGTTAGTCCAAAACCAAGAAAACACAATCCAAAACATTTTCTTTATAACACTATTAATTGTGACTAACAGTATTAACACAACAGTATAAATTTGCACTAGCAGTACAAACTTATACAACTAACAGTACTAATCCTGTACAATACTTTACAAAGACACAAAGAGATTAAAACTTTATGGATTTAGCATTCCAATACTTGCAACCAAGTACTGAAACCTTCCAACATTAAGACCTTTTGTAAGTAAAACTGCAAAATTGTTATCTGTATGTATTTTAACAAATTAAATCAACTTTTTATCATTGCAGTCTCTTATAAAATGATGTCTAATCTCTATGTGTTTTGTTTTAGAGTGTAAAACAAGATTTTTAATAATACATATAGTACTGTTATTGTCAATATAAATCATGGTGTGCATAAAATTATACCCATAATCCAGCATTTGATTCTAAATCCAGAGTACTTATCCACAGCAACTAGCAGCAGCCACATATTCAGCTTCAGTTGTAGAGTTGGCAACCACAGTTTGCTTCTTACACCGCCATGATATCAATCTGCATCCTAGGAACTGACAACCTCCTGTTGTTGACTTCCTATCTAAACTTGCACCAACATAATCACTGTCACTATATGCCACCAGATCAAATGGAGAATCTCTAGGATACCAAAGGCCTAATTTAGGTTGGCCTTTGAGATACCTAAAAATCCTTTTCACAACATGTAAGTGTGAAACCTTATGTGTAACTTGAAATCTGGCACATGCACATACAACAAACATAATGTCTGGTCTAGATGATGTAAGATACATCAATGATCCAATCATTGACCTGTAGAGATGAACATCAACATCATCAACATCTAAATCTTTGAGCAAAGGTTTGTCGGGATCCATTGGGGTGCTAGCATTCTTGACATCTGTGTACCCAAATTTCTTCAAAATGTTAGCTACATATTTATCCTGGCTGAAAAATATCCCATCTTCTTTCTGCTTTACTTGCAAACCTAAGAAGAAATTGAGTTCTCACATAGAACTCATATGAAACTTGTCATGCATAAGTTTCTCAAATTCAATACACATCTCCTTCTTTGTAGATCCAAAGATAATGTCATCAACATAGACCTGTACAAGCAAAATATCCCCTTTTTGCCTCTTGATAAACAATTTCTTATCTATTTTTCCTCTGTGAAACCCATTGTCCAATAAATACTTGGCCAAGGTTTCATACCAGGCACTTGGCGCTTAATGCAAACCATAAAGTACTTTCACCACCTTGTAGACTTTGTCTGGATAGTCAGGATCTTCAAAACCTGGAGGTAGAGTAACATAGACCTTTTCTTCAATTTTACCATAAAGGAAGGCATTCTTCACATCCATCTGATACACCATGAACCCCATAAAAGAAGCATAAGCTAAGAACAACCTGATTTCCTCAATTCTTGCTATAGGGGCAAACACTTCATCATAGTCTATGCCTTCTTGTTGAGTATAACCCTGTGCAACCAGCCTTGCTTTATTCCTAATCACTGTGCCTCTCTCATATTTCTTGTTCCTAAACACCCATTTTGTACCAATAGCCTACTTACCCTTAGGCAAATCCACTAATACCCAAACTTTTTGTAGTTTAAACTGTAGAAGCTCTTCCTGCATTGCTTCTACCCAAGCTGAATCACTTAGAGCTTTGGAAATGTTTTTGGGTTCTTCCTGAGATAGGAAACAAACAAACAGACAAGTATGAAGGTCTTCATGAGTCTTTTCTTCATAAATAGCACTAATAAAACCTTGTTCATTGTTAGTCTTTGTCATTCTCCTTGTCTGTACAACTGAATGAATATCTCCAATCACTTGGTCTTTAGGATGATCCTTGTGAATCCTTGTTGTTGGAGTTGGACTGACTGGAATAGATTCATCCAAGTTGTTCATATCAGCTCCATTATCATCATCTCCTATTGTAGCCCATATTTCTTCTAGTGCAGGCATTGTTGGATCAAATGGATATTCACTGTCATCCTTATCAGCATTAACTTCTGGGCTAGCAGTACAACATTTGAACTGGCAGTATTAACTGTGTTAGTACTGTTAGCGTTGTTTTCTCCTTCAGCAGTATTAACAGTATTAGAACTGTTAATAGGAACATCCTTCTTTCCAGCATCACTAGAAGGTTGTGGCTCATCATTGCTAACATTCTTTGAAGATGGATTGAATAGTGAATCATCTTTCCATAGTGGCATCACAAGGTAGTCTTGGCCAGATCCTGTCTCCATGCTAGATTGACCTGCACCAACACTATCCTTTGAACCTGAAAAATCATTAGAGTTTGTACCTGCAACAACTGGTACATAATTCATTGATTCTGTTAGCACATCAATATCAAATAGCTACTTAGGTCCATCTCCTGCAACACTAGGCTTATTCTCAAAGAACTCAACATGCAAGTTTTCTTCTACTTTCCTAGTTCTAATGTTGTATACCCTAAAAGCTTTGCTATGTAAAGAGTATCCAACAAAGAATCCATCATTAAACTTTCCATCAAACTTGCCTAGACTATCTAAGGTATTCAGAATGGTAACATGACATCCAAATGGTCTCATGAAGCTTAGAGCAGGTGTTCTACCTCTAAATAGTTCATAAGGAGTCTTGTTGTGAGGCTTGACTACTAATACCCTATTCTGCACATAGCAAGCAGTATTAACTGCTTCTGTCCAAAATGTAGTAGGTAACTTAGAGTCAGCTATCATGGTTCTAGTAGCCTCAATCAGTGTCCTATTTCTCCTTTTAGCAATACCATTCTGCTATCATGGTTCCAATGTGGCCTTTGCTATAAGATAAGTTAAACTCTCTTTAGGAATAATATTCCTCATATCAACACTGTACATGTGGTTCTTTCTAGGAACTTTAAGTAAAACCTGACTCTCATCAGGTAACTTAAAGTCAGAAGACAGAACAAAACATTCAGTTTCAGTAAAAAGAACACTGTTCTTTTTGTCACATATCTGTGAGACACTAAACAGGTTAAACTTTAACTCTTGAACAAAGTACACATCTTCAAAATCAAGCTTACCAGTCCTGATAGTACCTTTACCAGTAATTCTTCCTCCTCTGGCTCCTCCCCCAAAGGCAACATACCCTCCATCAAATTCCTTAAAATCTGAGAGATAAGATATGTTCCCTGTTATGTGCCTGGAACATCCACTGTCAACATATCTCTGATCTTCTTGTCGTGAATGATCCTGCACATAAAAATAAGGAAATTAGTTTCCTTTGGGGACCTAAGCCATTACTGACTTGGATCTACCTCATGCATCAATATAATTATGTCTCTTCAATGTGATTGATGCACTATCAAGTTTGGTAGGTCTCAAAACCCAACATACTGAGGCCTTAACATCATTATTCCCATTTTCCCTAACAGCATTTACTACTGCTGAATTTGGCCTAGCAGTATTAACTGCTGGCCTAGCAGTATTAACTTTTTGACCAAAATTTCTGTTAGTTAATGTTGTTTTGTTTTGACAGGGCCTCTGTACATTTGATTGTGCTGATTTAGAAAAATGTGACATTGGTCTAGCACTATAAACTATAGTTTTGGGATGAGCAGTATTACCATGCTTAACAGTATTAAGTGGTCTTAGGCCAGTTTTCATTAAAACTTCTCTTGGAGCCATGTTTCTGTAAGCATTAGGGTGAGCCTTATTAGCATTGTAATTCACCCTGGTATAACTATTCCCAGATACCCTTGCATTCCCAGATACCATCCTTTCCTTTTGATGGTAATTACAGCCAGCCTGCACATGGTCAAAACTTCCACAGACAAAACAGCTTTATTGTACATAACAAAATCACTTCCTAGTTGTTGGGACTTCTGATTATTCCAGTTTCTTTGGTTTCCCCTAGGGGTTTGTGACCTGTACATCTCAGCATATTTAACTGGTTTCCTAACTGGTTTTTCTTGTTGTTTAGTTCTAACAACATCTACCTTAGCAATATTAGGAAAAACAATTTTCTTCTCTAACTTATCCTCTGACACCATCTCCTTAACAAATGGGGTATCAGAAGATTCACTAACACTCTTACTAGAACATGATTCAATGCATTCAATCTTAGGTTCTTTTCTTTCAATCTCAGGCTCTTTGAGCTCATCTAAAATAGTATTTGACAAATCAAGTTTTGGGGGTGGAAATAACCCTGTATAGGGAGGTGGAACATCATTATATCCTACACCTTTCTTGAGTTTGTTAATAACCTAGCTCTGTATGAGCTTTTCTACACTTTTAGAGGACTGTCCAAATCTCTCTATATCAACCTAAATTTTTCCTTTTTCTAGCTTAAGCTTTTCAAACTCATGTTTAAGCACACTTATTTCTGAGTCTTTGTATGAGATATCTCTTTTTAAAACTGCAATATCCTTAGTTAAGATAGTCTCATTCTTTTTGTAAAAGACTAGTTGCTCTTCTACAATAGCTAACCCTCTTTTATAATTAGCTAAATTGAACTCAGATTGGTTAAACTCTATTCTTAAATCATCATACTGAGTTTTGAGAATTTCAAAGCTTTTTAAACAGGTTTTTGGACAAGTTTTGTTAGTGTATACCTCAGAATCTAAAAGAGCCATTAGAGCCATGTTTGTAGGGGCTTCTTCTTCTGCCATAAAGCTCCAGTCAAAACCAAGCCCATCAATAGCCACCATAGCTTTGGAAGAAGTTTCTTCCAAATTCACAGTCTTTCTGGTGCTCTCTTGGATCCTGGATCCTCTACTTTCTTGACTCCTGCTTCTGCTGTCTTGGTTCCTAGGCCCTCTGTACTCCCTTGCAAAGTGTCCTAACTTATGATAGTTGTAACACTCTACCTTGGACTTGTCATATCCAGCTATGTCACTGCCATTGATAGTGATCTTCTTACCAGTCTTTTGGAAAAACCTCCTTGCCCTCATGCTTAATAGTGCCAACTGCCACTTCAAATCCATTTCTTCTAAGTCATCTTCATGGATTTGTTCAAGGTCTTCATGTACAAGCTGAGACCCATTTAATTGATTGGCCAAGAATGCATACACAGTAGCATCACTTAAGGTAGCAGTACTAGCTTGAGTACTAGCAGTACTAACTGGAGTGTTAACAGTACTAACTCCACAAGCAGTATTAACTTCACTAGTACTGCTAGGGATGGGAGTTGACACAAAGGCCATGTTTTGAGAACTTGAACTTGAACTTGTAGTTCTCTTATCCTCTTGTTCAACGATCTTAAAATTGTTGTAAAGGTCATCAAGACTCATTGTGTCTAGATCAGACTTATTCCTCCAGACCACAACATGAGTATTCCACTCTAAAGGAAGACTTCTCAAAAACTTCAAATTGAGATCTTTTTGTGTCTTAGTTTCACCTAAGATAGCCAATAATAGAATCAAGAGACTCTATGCTTGGAGCACTAAAGTTCTCATACATCTGCTTCAGAAGAGTCTTCTGAGTCTTCTTAGTAGCTTCATTACCTCCAAACCTTGTTGTTATTGCAGCAAACAAGGTTTTGGCATCCTTGTACTGATTGAAGGTCATCAGATGTTCATTGGGAAGTGCCATCAGCAGCATACTTGCCTTCACATCATTCTTCTTTTGGGTCTTCTCATCAGCAGTTACAGGACCTGGTATTACAGTAGTTGTGACACCATCAACTGTTGTTGATTTAGCAACAGGTTTGAATGAGTTTCCATTCTCTATGACATCCCATAGAGAATAGTCTTGAATCTGAAAGTATTGTTCAATTCTGAGCCTCCACATGTCATAATCACCCTGTTTGAGAATGGGAAATTTGGAAGTAGTAAAGGTTTGAGTAGTTTTAAGATCCATCTCTTCCTGGTGAGTAAAGAGTTATTTTATAAGTTTCTTCTAGATCAAAGTTTCAGAACCATAAGCTCTGATACCACTTGTTGATCCCTAACACACGAGCTTGTGTTAGAAACTTTGAGAATACTAAAGAGTATGCGAAATATACTCTTTAATACTTAGAAGAATATTAATGTAATAGTGAACTCTATGAACAATGTAAAACTGTATAAACAATAATTTACTGAAAAGCTTCAATATTATTATGATCAATAATACGAGTACTCTGTGTAGTACTAGGGTTTACAAACAACCTTGAAGCTATGAATAATTAACTAAAGATTATAACCTAGGACCTCTATTTATACACTAAGGAGTCATTTACAAGATAACTACAAATCTTCTAAACTATTAAACTTATACGTATCTTTCTAACTAAATATAATATACACAGAATATCTTGATACATATCACTTCACACGTCTTTATCTTCTTAGTAGTACTATCTTCATCAACAGTCTTCAGCAGTATTAAGTTAGTCTGGCAGTACTAACTTATTACTCTAGCAGTACTAACTGATTAGTACTGGTAGTTATATCTTGAGCAGTACTAACTGTTTTGGCTTGACAGTACTAAGTGTTCAGACATTTAATTCCCAACACTATGTTTTCTTACTAAAAACGTGTGGATCTAAACTTTCTAAACCCTAACTCGTTCGACTCGTCACCGAGTCGTGTGACTCGTCCGAGTCAACTCACGAGTTGAGTTGACTCAGAGTGTTTTCTTGTTTATTTTGTATTTGTTTGCTTTGTTTAGGCTTATTTCGTTATTGTTGTAGCTTGTTTGGACTTTGGAGTTGGATTTGGTTGCATTTTGTGTTAGCCGAGAGGTATAAGGCTCGAATAGGGTCGAGTCGTGACTCAAGGGAGTCACAGCCTAGTGTGGTTTGCCTTTGGTTGAGTCTTTGTTGGTTTTGTTGCAATAATGGGTGAGCCGAGACTCAAGGGAGTCATAGCCAAGGTGTTTGTTTGGTTTACTTGAGTCGTAGATGGATTTGGTTGTCGAGTATAGTGAGCCGTGACTCAAGGAGAGTCACGACTCGTGAATTTTGATGGTAGCCGAGACCTTGTATGGTTCAGTTGTCGAGAGTGAGTCAAGCCGTGACTCGTGGGAGTCATGGCCATGTCATGGTCTAGCTAAACGAGACCTTAGTGTGTTTTGGTTGTCATATTAGTTGGTTAACGAGGTTAGAAAACCTCGTCATATCCTTTCGTGTCGAGTCATCGCCGAGGTTAGAAAACCTCGTCGAGAGTGTGTCGAGTTGGTTTTGGACATGGATTGTCTTTGTTGGGTCAAATGGACTAGTAAGCCCATTAGAGGTCTAGCATGGTTAACCTTGGGCCGTAAGCCCAAAGTGAGTCCATGGGTCATGTAAGTTAAGTATTGGGCCGAAGCCCAATACATTTGGTCTTTTGATTTATTTGTTTGTTGTAATGATCTATTTTCCGTTTACTAACATATTTCGTTTTGTTTTGTCAATTGGTGTTTCAGATGCTATTCGGGTAACTTGGGATATGATTTGGATTTGGAATGGACGTTATGATATAACCTATGCTTGGATGAGATTATTGGATTTGGACGTTATTGGATTTACGGTATTAGTCGATGGACTTATAGACGATTTTGTACTTGAGACGGAATAGTATTTTAGACTCGAAAGAGCTTAACATATTAGGACCCAAACGGACACAAAATGGTCGATAAACTTGACACAAATATACACGCGAATGATAACAACTAAATATATATATAACTTGTAAAATATGATTAAAATTGGTTTATTCAAGAGTCGTGACGACTTGGAAAAGTTACTAAAACGGACGCGTCATATCCAAATTTCTATAAAAACCTTTTATAACTTAATCAATTACAAATTGTAAACGTCACAAAAACCTTTTGAAACTTATACGTTTTCTTCCTAAATTAAAACGTTGTACCGACTATTTGGGTTATGGGTAAAACACCGAAACAAACTGTTGATGTTTTCTTTCTTGTTTCTTGATTTATTCTTTCTTTCTTAATTCTTATTTCTTATTCTCTTGTTATCCTCCATCTATTTGTTTGTTTGTGTTTCGTCGACTATTATTATCTTAACTTTTCTTTATTATCCACATGAGTCATAAATGTTTACTTCTTTTCATCGCCATTGAAAACTAAACCTTTTTATATTAACATGAGTACTCAACGAACGTTACTTTATAAATCACTTTGAGGATTATTTCTGAAATATGTTATCTAATACTAGGTTGTGCTGAAGTTTACTTATCGTGCTATTCCATTTGATCATATTGTGATATCTTATTTCCTCTGCTGCTAAGGTGTGATTCATAGCCCCACTTTATTTTTAACTTGTTTTATAAACCCATGGGGGAGATACATGCTACTTACTTTTATGAACACAATTGTTTAAACGTATGCTTTTCCTGACTAAGATGATAATGCTAAGTACCACCCTTGCCACAAGCAAGTCCCTCGATCATGAACCATTAATCACTTGCGAGTGAGCGCAAATATAGTTTATAGGCTTATAGGAATGACTAACCCACCATCTTGACCAAGGACGACAACATGTAATGTGCGATATTCGAGTTAACTAGGTAGTTGGCAAGCTATCTACTTGGGGGCAAATTTTGAGAATATTATTATTGTTATTACATCAATGTTATTGATGTCGATTAACGTTTTGCGTGTCATGAGATTAGCAACTATATGACGCTTTACCCGATATTTGTATATGTTACTTATATCATCCAGACTTTGAAAATCTTGTGTTCGACTACTTTATTTTTAAACATATGAATTTCACTCAACCTTTGTGTTGACTTTTTAGCATGTTTTATCTCAGGTAATTGATGCATATTGTACTGGCACTGGGAGTGGTATGAAGACTATGGATGGCTATCTGTTTTCACTTTCTACTTTATTATCTTTTATCATTCGAAAAACCTTTTAAGTTGTGTCTTATTATTCCGTTGTGCTTGACTTTTGAGAGATCTTTAAACTCTAATTTTTTTCTTAAATTTTGAATGATAAGTTTTATTAAAATGACTTGCTATGAGGTCGTTTTCTATGATTGTGACTGTCCTATCCTGAAGTAATACCCCAAACTATGTTTCGCTGCCATATTTATAGTTGGGGGTGTTACAGAGCTTCCCGCACAGCCTTAGTGGAATTCTTCTAGTGTTTGTAGTTTATGTATGGGTTGAATACCCTAATGACAATTAACCTCGTATACAGTAGTTTTCTATTTGTTTATATGTTGTTGGTGCAAATTCCTAATTTGGTGTACTGTTTCTATCAGCAAAAACAAACACCCCTTTATATCAGGAAACCCAAACACAGCGGTTATAATGTCATATGTGTTCAAAATGCAAAGGCTTTAGCAATAAATCTTATTGTGTGTATTGTTTATCAAAAAAATGGTATGGTGTTAGTGTTGACAGTGGGACTGAACAACCTAATAGCACAAATTGTAACTTCTTGATTTTTTACTTCCCTTAGTCAAACCTATTTAGCAAATGCCACAAAGTGTAACTTCTTGATTTTTGACTTCCCTAAGTCAAACATAGTTAGCAATGCACAACCAAACAATATCAGTTACAATAACAACCCAATTTTAGATTATGAGTATGCCATTATTCAAATCAAGAGCTTTTTATTGATCGATTTCACTTAACATATGTTTGACTTCCCTAAGTCAAACAATTTCACTTACAATATGTTTGACTTCCCTAAGTCAAACATATTTAGCAATGCCTAACGAAACACTAGCAGTTACAATAACTAAACACATACTTAGCAAGAACCGCTACATTCCGCATCATCCCTTTCCTTCCTTTCCTTTAGATATTTAAACACAGCTTCAACTTTTGAAATCCTCCTTTCCAAATCACCAACCTCTGGTAACCCGGTATCCGTAGCCTCTTGCTTCTCCTCAGTAACACCCAAAAGCTCTTCATAGTAGTATTTTTGTTGCCTAAGCCAATTCAGAATCTTTTGTCTCAACTCCTTAGGTATCTTCATGTACGAACCATATTCAGCAATTGGTTCATCGCCAAATCCCTCAAGAACTAAATCAGAGAGAAAATAGTTGTCTAAAACCTTTGCCCACTCCTCTTCATCAGACCCAATGTACAAAGCCTTCCCCTTAACGTTTTGTGTCATTGTTAGTGATTAGGGTTGTGTCAAAATAAGTTGTGTTGCTGTTGAGTCTAGTTTTATCACAAAGGGAAACAATAAAAGGGAAATGGGTTGGGTTGGATTAACTAAGGTGTAGTCATAAAGGTGAATGGTCTATTTTGCCCTTAAATAAATAACTAAAAATGGACGTTGACCGAGACCAAACGGGTTAAGGGATGCAATCGGCCTCAAAAACCCAACTTTTAGACTCACGGCGACGATTTTCTAAAGTTTGGGGCCCAGGCGATGCTTTTAGGAAAGTTTAGGGACCAACGGTGTATTTTTGTCTTATATATTAAATCAATTGATTTGAAAGTACTCCTAGTTTATAGAGTAGGAGTATTTCAGGCAGCTGCTGGGTGCAAGACTGCAAGTGTAGTTTGTTAGACTTTAGACCACCATCAACAAAGTAATGTTGTGCACCACCATGACATAATGCGTAAAGACAAGAGTAGTTACGATTATTATTAATCCAAAAGAATCTATTAAAAACTCAACACAATACTAAAGTATTTGATACTTGAACAAGGAAACACTCATATTATATTCACGAGACAACTTTGGAATATTTTAAAGAGTTAATTACATAAATGGTCAATGTGGTTTGGCGGATTTTTCACTTTCAATTACTGAAGTTTTTTTTTTTGACTGGTCAGTCACTGTGGTTTGCATATGTTACGGATCCAGTCCATATCCGAATTGAAATGAACAAAAAGCCCTTGTCATCTTTTTTTTCAAATCTTTTGACAATTAAGTAACGTCCGTTAGTCCTTTATACTAACGGCCGTTAGTCCTTTAAACGTATTCGTCCGGTCTTTATACGTTTTCGTCCATTTTTACATATTTTCGTCCATTTTTGCACGTTTTCGTTCGTTTTTCCATGCTTTCATCCGTTTTTACACGTTTTCGTCCGGTCTTTATACGTTTTTGTCCGTTTTTACACCTTTTCGTCCGTTTTTGCACGTTTTTCTTCGTTTTTACATGTTTTCGTCCGTTTTTACACCTTTTTGTCCGGTCTTTATACGTTTTCGTCCGTTTTTACACGTTTTCATCCGTATTCACACGTTTTCATCCGTATTCACACGTTTTCATCTGTTTTTAAACGTTTTTGTCCGTATTTACTCGTTTTCGTCTGTTTTTACATGTTTTCGTTCGTTTATACACGTTTTCGTCCGTTTTTACACATTTTTGTTCGTTTTTATACCTTTTTGTCTAGTCTTTATACGTTTTCGTCCGTTTTTACACGTTTTCATCCATTTTTACACTTTTTCTTTCGTATTTACACGTTTTTACACGTTTTCGTTCGTTTATACACGTTTTCGTCCATTTTTACACCTTTTCGTCCGGTCTTTACACGTTTTCATCCGGTCTTTACACGTTTTCGCCCGTATTTACACGTTTTTGTCCGTTTTTACATGTTTTCGTCCGTATTTACACATTTTCGTCCGTATTTACACGTTTTCGTCTGTTTTTACACCTTTTCGCCCGTTTTTACACATTTTTGTTCATTTTTGCACGTTTTCATTTGTTTTTACATGTTTTCATCCGTTTTTTCATGTTTTCGTCCGTTTTTACACATTTTCATCAGTATTTGCACGTTTTCATTCGTTTTTGCACCTTTTCGTCTGTTTTTACACATTTTCATCCGTATTTACACGTTTTCGCTCGTTTTTACACGTTTTCGTCCGTTTTTAATCCTTTTCGTCCGTTTTTACACCTTTTCATCCGGTCTTTATACGTTTTCGTTCATTTTTACACATTCTCATTCGTATTTACACGTTTTCGTCCGTATTTGCACGTTTTCGTCCGTATTTTGCATGTTTTCATCTATTTTTACACGTTTTGGTCCGTATTTACACATTTTCGTCCGTATTTACACGTTTGCGTCCGTTTTTCCACCTTTTCATCCGTTTTTGCACGTTTTCGTTCGTTTTTACACGTTTTCGTCCATTTTTACACATTTTCATCCGTATTTACATGGTTTCTTCCATTTTTACACGTGCAAAAACGTGTAAAAATAGATGAAAGCATGTAAAAACAAACGAAAATGTGTAAAAACGGACGAAAATGTTTAAAAACGAATAAAAACGTGTAAAAACGGACGAAAGAGTGCAAAAACGGATGAATACATGTAAAAACAGATGAAAACATGTAAAAACGGACGAAAAGGTGTAAAAATAGACAAAAACGTGTAAAGACCGGACGAAAAGGTGTAAAAATGGACGAAAAGGTGTAAAAACAGACGAAAACATGTAAAAATAAACGAAAACGTGGAAAAACGGACGAAAAGGTGTAAAAACGGATGAAAACGTATAAAGATTGGACGAAAACGTGTAAAAACGGATGAAAACGTGTAAAAACGGACGAAAAGATGTAAATACGGATGAAAACGTGTAAAAACGAACGAAAATGTTCAAAAACGGACGAAAATGTGTAAAAACAAACGAAAACGTATAAAGACCGGACGAAAACGTTAGAAAACCAAATTTTCGGTTATTTACTAACGGTCGTTAGTATAAAGGACTAACGACCGTTATTTAATTGTCAAAAGATTTGAAATAGAAGAGAACAAGGGCTTTTTGGTCATTTCATTCAGATATGGACTGGATCCGTAACATACGCATACCACAGTGATGTAACCAATAAAAAAAAAACTTAAGTGACTGAATGTGAAAAATCCGCCAAACCACAGTGACCATTTATGTAATTAACTCTATTTTAAAATTTAGTTGGTAAAACATATAGATCATCAGTTTTACGAGTGCTGCTAAATTAGTAATGTATATGTCTTCAAGTAGAGTTGTGGAAACATAAGCTTATCCTTGTTACTATCTTAACACTTTGGCAAGAAACCTACAAACACACTATCCAACACATAAATGGCAATGAGCATTGGGAAAAATCATCTGTGGCCACAACCATTGTTCCACCAAAACATCAAACAATTGCGGGTAGCTCAAAAAATAGAAAAAGAAGACGGACAACTTTTGAAACTGAATATATTATTAAGAATGGTAAGTTTTCTAAGGCTTGGAAGAGTGTAAAGTGTGGTGTTTGTGGCATTGCTAGACACAACAGAAAAACATGTCTTGGGCAGAGTGGTGTATATGAAACTCAAAGTAGTCAAAGTGAGCCTAAACAAAAAAGTTAAAGTGCTAACGGAAAAGATAATAAAATGCCTAAAAAAGTTGCAGCAAAGAAGACACAACCTAAAGATAATAAAGTTGCAACAAAGAAACAAGTTGAAGGTCCAGGTGTTGTTGAAAGTCAAGATGTTGCAGTTCAAGAAAGTCGTGTTCAATATGAAACTCAAGTTCAAGCTACTGATGATCAATCTCAGTCTCAATCTCAGGTCCATTCAAGTGGTGTGTAAGCAGTATCTGATTCATCCCAACATACTCCACTGAGAAGGACTAGGCAATAGACTGCATGGGAAAGAATGATGGCATAACCATAGGTCAATTATGTTATGCTTTCGAACTAGACAATGTTTCATCTATTGTGTTTGTTATGGACAAGTTATGTGTTGAAAAAAAAATAAGTTACGACCCAGCATGATATTTTTGGACAAGTTTAGGGACGAACGGTGTATTTTACTCTATCTCTTATTTTTATAATTATTTTTTTATAATTTTGTTGCTTTATGCATATTACTCAATTGATTAACATAAGAGTTTGAAATAACTTATACTTACAATTGCGAAACAGAAATTACGGAACAACAAATATAAAGTTTGACATGTCAAAAATGGTTGTTTACTTTAAGTGGTTTGTAGATATTATTAGATTAGCCATTTAATTGAGAGAGATAAGTTTGTGAACCTTCCCATTAAGATGAAACAAGGGTTTGAACCCACTTATTAAGTAAAAAAAAAAAAACTCCCTAAATAAATACTTGTACTTTCTCAATCTTAAGATAATTGGCTTTCGATAAGAACACGCAGTTTAAGAAAAACATAACTATTACTATTTTTTTTTTACTTTTTGCAGAAAGACAATTTTACTCTTATTTAGTTAATTAATCTTTTCTAAAGTTTATAACATTAATTTAAACAAACGATAATATGATAAACTCTATTAATTTTTTCTATATATTTTTAGTAATAAATAATTATATTAAAACATCCATAATGAAAGATAAGCTATAGAAAGAGTAATAAATAAACATATCTTATATATTCGAATCTAAATCTAGTAAAATGAAAAGTAAACATAATTAGGGATGCGTGCATTTACAACAACCATTCTCTCTTTTTCTTTCTTAAAAAGTCCACCATTTCTCCTATGTTCTTTTTCTCTCTCACACAACACATAACATAGTACTAAACTCAAACTAAAACTAAACTACCCAACAAAACACACAAAACAGACAGACATCAAATGGAACAGCAAGAACTAAGACATAATAGAAAATCCAACAAAAAACCCCACTTTTTTACATTTAAAGGGTTGGGTTGTACGGCGCCGGCGCAAGTGTCGGTTCCGACAATGATTCGGTCGTCGGCGAGTTGGCAAGGAAAGAAAGTCAGGGAAAAGAAAGTAATTACTCCGGTCAGAGATGTCTGGTGTGGGCCCGGCAGTGGGTTGTCAACTGATGTTGACTCTGTTGTCTCATCAAGAAGAAATAATAATAATGTTGTTGTTTCTGGTAGAGCTAAAATTGATGTTGAAAAAATTAATAATTTAAGAGAGGTAATTATTTTCTAATAAGTTATTTATTTATTTATTTTTTTTTAATTTGTGGATTTTTTGGGATTGGAGATAAAAATGTGGGATTTGATATAATATTTTTTTCTTATAAATTTTGTATTTTGATAAGTGGGTTAGGTTTGAGTGGTTATAATAATAAAGATAATATTACTAGTAGTATGATTTTTGATTATTTCATGTAAATATGATCGGAATTCTTTTTATGGAAAGACTTATATTTCAGATAAGACTATCTAATTATCATTATGATTAAAAAGTTTCTGATTATAGAAAGATTTGGGGAAGCATGTGAGGATTTGCACTAATATTATGAATTTGATTTTCTGAATTATTTGGTGAAAATAGTCTTGTTTTGATAAAAGTATTGCGGGATATATTTATTGAGAAATGTGCAACTTTAAGAATTGTTTTTGGAGTAAGTAATGCTTTTCTTGTTTGTTTGTCTTTAATAAAAGAATTGAATTGCTGTTTTACTAGTTAAAGATGATTCCAATAATCCCATCTTATTAAAAAAGTATGGTTTTAATGATGGCAGCGAGGTTCATGTAGCGGAAGGAGAATGGTGCACCCTGAAGAAGACCTTCCATTTTTCGATACTGATACAAGAATACCACACGATCATCGATTACATGTATTTGGTTCGAGGCATCATCGTCATCTTAGACATCGTACTCCCCATGGCCTTTCCGAGGTTTGCACACATTTTTACTTTTATCCTCTTTCATTATCATTAGTTTAAATGTTCAAAAATGTTTTCTTCATTCAGATAATAGTATAATCCTATGAAAATTAGTTAAATTTACTTGTACTTATCTGTACAAGTGGGCTTGTAAATAAAAAAATGGGCTATTCATTTCTAAAAGATCCGTTTATATACTGACTACCTCATTTTCATAATACATATGGACGGTTTTAAACCCTAGAAATTGAAGCAACAAATCCTGACTGCTCCCCCCTCAGTTCTTAGGTTGTTTATCTTCTTCTTAAGCTGCATTTCTGTTGATTGTGTAGTTTTTAATGTGCATGACAAAGTTCTCAGCCGAAATATTCGTTTATAGAAAATATTAGTGTTTTGAGTTAATTGTTTGAGTGTGTCTTTCTCATTATTATGAGGGTAAATGTTTAAAAGATTTGATCATCTATTGTGATTCTTGTTGTTTAAAAGATTTGATCATCTATTGTGTTTCTTGTGGTTTTATTTTATCATCTATATTTTGTATGTTATTTTCTATATATATATATATATTTTTTACCAATCTGGTGTTTAAAGCATTTTCAAGATTAAAATGTGATAAAAATTGTTTTGAGTGCCTGTCGTTTCATGAAATGGGCGATTAAAGGTCAAAAGAAATCAAGATGTGGATCTTTTACTACATTTACATATTGCATTTCTATAAAAATGTTAGTCGGTCTTGGAAAGTGATAAGTCAAAATCCAGAATCTATTTTAGGGAATTTACAGCGTACATGTCATTGTAATTTCTGTAGTTGGGAAAATTACATTAAACTAGACTCATATATACCTTCTAATTGAGTATCCAATGCAGATGGTTATTTTTTGTCAAAAGAAATTATCCCCACTAATTTAATGTTAATGTTGATCTTTATAACCCTGTTACCGTTTCTTAATATCTGTGATGTATTCTGAGTTGTTGGTACTTTTTACATATATTATTCTGATATACTCATAACCATATGTGCTGTTAGAAGTTGTAAATTTGAACAAAATAGTTTTTGAGATGGGATATTCAAGACTGTAAATTATGTTGCATATGTGAACTTGAAGGATCAATATAAATGCATAGGTGCCCGTTCATTTAATCTAATTTGGACGCTTCACTTTATCGATACAATGTCAAACACAAATGTTTATTTCACTTTTGTTCGTATGAGTGACTTTACTATGAGAGGACTTGCAACAATTGATTATGTTTACTTTGTACATGATTTCTCATCTGAAGTTACTCACTTGGGTGCAGATTGTTACGCTCCAAGGTAATTTACTTATGGGGGGAAGACTAGATCATGATCAATACAGGGACTGGAGGCTTGATGTTGATAATATGTCTTACGAGGTTTGTTTATTATGATTTTTGAATATATTTTTCAGGGTTTTTTGTTTAGTTTTAAGTATTTGGCAAATATAAATATATATATATGACAAATATATTTGCATAATATTAAGTTTTTTCATTGGTGGCATCATGTGCGGGTCTGGCATACTTGGTAATGGGTCAAAATGACCCAAAACAGCTTTTTGTCATTGAAAATGTACTTTTCTAAAAACTTAACGTATTGAAAATGTTTTCATAACATTATCTAAGAATCATATGCATAAAAAAATACGCTTTATGGCGATTTTTGACCCATTTGACCCATCGCATTCCTAGCTAAAAACGTATTTTACCCATTTGATAACATAACCCAAACTGACACATTCTTGGTAAATGGGCTGAAATTGTCATCGTTAATACTTTATAAGATATTAATTATGCACCCCTGTTAAAATAGGAATTACTGGATCTTGGTGACAAAATTGGGTACGTGTGTACTGGTTTAAGAGAAGATGAGATACATCGATGTGTCAGGAAAGCCAAGCCCCCTGCAGTATCTGAGGACAAGTCATCGTCTCGCACCCCAACAGAGATGAAGTGGAAATGCACCGTTTGTCAGGTTTGGTTCTTAGAAAATACACAATGGGTTGATTTGAAACACACATATAACGAGTCTTTATAACTGCAACTGTCGTAAATGCCCTTTAGTAATAACAAGATTCTAATTATAAATGATACTCTTGGTCAAATACCCTTTGGTTTTGTATCATAAAGGCGCTTTAATGATGAGAGTAGGCAAATAGGCAAATTGAGTTTGAGAATTGTCAGTAACCATCTTGATAGCAAGCTATCATCTAAATGTCTAAAAGGGTGTTTGGATTTGTGTTTCCAAAGTGATTAATACGATTTAAAGAACCAGAATGAATATAGTTCTACCCACATACAATAGTAATCTTCGGTCCAAATGAACATCCAAACACCCTCAGGCCACTTGGCGATAACAAAGCAAGAAGTCTATGAATATCACTTGCAACAGCAATGGGTAAAGAGGTAGTTTTTTTAGCTTTAAGATTGCCAATAGAAAATGTTAAAATTTAACTGGCACTGTGCATGTTTAAAATTATGACAGGAGGAATATGAAGAAGAGGACGAGATTGGTAAGCTGGATTGTGGTCATTTCTATCATATGTATTGCATTAAGCAATGGCTGGCTCAGAAGAAAACCTGCCCCATCTGCAAAGCGGAAGCGGCGGTCAAGTCTCAACAACAGGCTGGCTGATTGTGTCTTCAGTAGCGGAATCCATGTGCATAAAACTTCTATCTCCGCGAAAGGAAAGAAAAGAATCATTCATCAGTTTTATATTTTGTGTTCCATTATGGGTGCTTAACATGATTTTTTCGAGCTTTTGGGCATTTCTTGAATTTAAATGATGGTTATGGCTGGTGATTTGCTTCTTTCATTGACTTGGAATTTGTGTGGTTTTGTTGTTCTACGTGGTTTTGTTGTTCTACGTGGAATTTGTGTGATTTTGTTGTTCTACAGTGAAACAAATACATTACTAACAACGAAAAAGTTTTACAAACTTAGAAAAAAAAAAAAAAAAAAAAAAAAAAAAAAAAAAAAAAAAAAAAATAATATATATATATATATATATATATATATATATATATATATATATATATATATATAGTGTATCTTTATTTTGAGAACCCTGTTAAGTGCGGGAACTGCGAGAACTCCAATTTTGCATTAGAAAACATTCATGTTCATATAAAACATGTATGTTTTCTTACATACACCTTAATACACATACTTGAGTAACACACATGTTCATATAAAACCTGTTAAGTGCAACAGATCAATGCAAAATGGTTTTTATTTTCAGAACCTTGTTAAGTGCGGGAACTGCGAGAACTCCAATTTTGCATTAGAAAACATGCATGTTCATATAAAACATGTATATTTTCTTACATACACCTTAATACGCAGGTATGCGTATTAAGGTGTATGTAAGAAAACATACATGTTTTATATGAACATGCACGTTTTCTAATGCAAATTTGGAGTTCTCGCAGTTCCCGCACTTAACAGGGTTCTGAAAATAAAGCTCCCCTATATATATATATATATATATATATATATATATATATATATATATATATATATATATATATATATATATATATATATATATATATATATATATATATATATTTTTATTATTATTATTATTATTATTATATAAATACATAAAAAAAAAAATATATATTTATGTGAATTCGGTTCGGTTCGGTTTATGTTTTGTCAAGCCCAAATCCAAACCAAAAACCAATTATTTAGTTCGGTTTGGATCGGTTTTGACAATATTGTGGCTAGATCAGGGGTGAATGGGAGTAAGTTTATTAAGAGGGATATTTGACTTTTGGTAGATAACGGAAAAAAGATTACATCGTTAGTCCCAAGGGATGTAATGTGCTTGACTTTTACTAATGGAAGGATGTAGATTGCCAAAAGTTTCTGACAGATAACGGAAAAAAGATTACATCATTAGTCCCAAGGGATGTAATGTGTTTGACTTTTACTAATGGAAGGATGTAGATTGCCAAAAGTTTCTGGCATAGAAGTTTATTGTGAAAATTGACAAATCGCATAAATGTATTTTATAGTTTACTCTTATAATTATGCTGAGTTTTTTAAGAAGAAAAAAACAACTTTAAACAAAACAACTTTGAAAATGAAACTTAGTAAAAACAATGAGACTTCATTTTTTTCTAATATTTATTCAATCACATGTGATTTATAAAGTAAAAATGGCGCATAAACAAATTTAAAGGTTTATCAAAAGTTTTATAAAAGATTAAATTATTTGTGAATTGATACCTCGTAGTAAAGTGTTTATAATAACATGACATCAAATCTCTTATCTAATAAGAGAAGATCAAATTGGATAAATATATTTTTTAACTGATAAATGAGAGAGTTTAATTATAAAATCGAGCCATTCGATTAGTTAATAAAAGTCAAAATTGAATTAGTTTTGTCAAACTTTTGAGAAATTTGTGGAGAAAAAAATGATGCGCATGGCGTTTAAGAAATGTGACATGATTATGACATGGACTTTTAACATCTCATAATGATTTGTTGGTTATTAATACTTTAATGTGTAATCAATCAATTCAATATTGTGATGAATACTCTTAATGGTTCATTATATCTTGACCGTTATACTTGTTAGCATTGATGGACATGCTAACCTAAAAGCCCTATATAAATTAGTCATTTCCCTACCCTAAAACACACACAAGTAGAATTACATAGCTATCCATCAAGCTCTCTACACTTAAGTGGGTTTGTTACAGAGAATTGAGGGAAACTAGAAGGGGGGGGGGGGGGGGGGGTTTGAATAGTTTTACCGGTTTTTGAACTCTTTTAAAATCTTCTTAAAAGTTTACTTATTAAAAACCTTGATTCGAATCTTATGTGTAATCAATCAACACCAATATGAACTACACACTAAACTAACTAATAATAAGTAAAGTAAGTAAAGAGAAAAGTTGGAAAGATCAAACCGGGAAAAAAGGATTTATAGTGGTTCGGCTACGAAGCACCTCTTCGCCCTACTCCACTCCCCGAGTACCACACTCGAGAGTTTCAAGCACTATGTCAACAACCTCCCTTAAGGCGGAAAAAACCGTACACGTCGCTTATCCTATTTCCGACACTAAGCTAGATGTCGAGTGCTAATCTTAGCTAGCACCAATCTACCACGATCCACTTGATCAAACACTCAAGCCCAATGGCTTCAAGAGATCACCAAGATCTTGACACGATCACAATGATCAACACTCACTTGACTAACACTATCCTAATGACCCTTGATCTTCTTGATCAATCACACAAGCCCAATGGCTTCAAGAGATGTTCACTATCTCTTGTAAGATCACAATGATCTTCACTCACACTCTCACAAAAGAAAAATGATCTTGATGTATGCTATGATACAATCAAGTATGTAACAAGTGTTACAAACAACCTAGCAACTATAACTCTTGTATCTTCTTGGATACCTTGAGTTCTTCTCTTGCACTTGAAGAGGAATGACAACACCTTGTATCAACTTGGATACTTTGTGTTCTTCTCTTGCTATTGAAGACGAATGAAGAGGATTTCTAAGTTGGATGATTGGATCACTCTTGAACAAAAGAAAAACTAAACTAAATGATCAAGAAAAGAAAATGGTGTGAGGGATTTAAACTCAGAAGTTTCTGTGTGTGAAAGGGTGCCTAAAAACTGTGAAGTGGGTTGGTATTTATAGGCAGAAAAAATTTCAACGTTACAGTGGGACGGCTCCACTAAATTTAGTGGAACCGTGGAGCCGTCCCAGACAAAGACGCTCCATTTTTTGTCTTTTCTGGTGAAAACTTATTTGGGGAAGTTTGGAGCTGATTTTGGGGGGGGGGGGGGGGGGGAAATAGCTGTTATGATTTTTAAACATATTTTTCCATTAAAACATTTCTTAATTATTCAAAAATAATTTGTCATGTGTATTTTTGAAAAAAATGTTTTGTCACATTAAAATGTGAAGTCATAAAACCCAAAATCACTTCTTTGATCATTTGTCAAGTTGTAAGTTTGTTCTAGAGTGATTTGCGTAGAAACAGGATCTTCCGATTAAAAACTTGTTTACGTTAATTTTAACGTAACGTGATTTCACATTTTGTCATCCTCAAAACGTGAAGTAATCGAAAGATAGAAATAACGTTTTTAGAACATTATTTGCATCAACAATCTCCCCTTTTTTGATGATGACAAAACATAAACTCATTTTAAATTAAAATTAGTTTTAACAAGTTTTTAATGAGTTTACTCCCATTTCTCCCCCTTTTTGTCGAAGCAAAAAGGTTGCGGCTCCCCCTTGATGTATACTCCCCCTCATTTGGAGAACACCAAGGAATCGAGCAATGATTTGTGCTACAAAACAAGGTTAGATAACATATATACAACATCTAACATGTAGCACTTAAGACAAATATCTAAACACAAAAGAAATAGATAAGTAGCTAAAAATAAAAATGAAAACAACCACGTGAATGCCCATTCATAAAAATATAATAAATGTCATACAAAGGTATGACTACATCATGGAAGCAGAGTAAACAACAAAAAGTCACATAAACATCAATAGCAGTATGAGGCTTCAAGATTTGCTTCCAACTTCAAAAGGTTCCTAAGTATTTATTGGAACAACTAAACATAAGTATGTTTAGTTTGGGCTAGTGTGTGGTGGTGGAGGTGGAAGGATGATGGGGCCTATTGGTGGTGTGAGGAGATGCTCAAGGTATGAGAACCTAAAGCTTTACTCATCTCTAAGGCTCATGATGAGATTTTGGTTGTAGTGGAAACAAGCACAACTCAAGGTATGTGGTTGTTGGGGATAAAGAATGGGATAACCCATTAAAGGTTGTGGTGATGGTAATAGTGATGAGGATGATGTGTTAGTGTCAAGTTCAAAGGGTGATGTAGGTGATAGGGTTAGTGTTAGAGCCAAAGGTTGTGGTGATAGTGATGGTGAAGTGAATGATGTGTTAGTACCAAGTCCAAAAGAGTTTGATGGTGATTGGGTGAAGGTTAAAGCTAGTGGTTGAGGAGGACTTGGTTGAGATAAAGGTGTGTTGGTTCTAATGGTGGTGGAGGATGAAGATGTTGGTTTGGTTGAGGTTGCCTTGGATGGAGCTTGGGGTGTAGTGATGGAAGATGATGATTTGGTTGAGGTTTTGGGTGTGTTTAGATCATCTTCATCATCCAATGTGAGATCAATAAAAGTTATCTCTTTGATGATTGGTTTGGTTGAGGCTTGTGGTGTGTGAACACTTTTGATCCATTGATCAATAAGAGTGGTTTCATTTGTTGGTTTGATGTTAAGCCTTGGTTTCTTGGCTTTGTGTGAAGTGATGGCAATGGTGGAAGACATGATAGTTGTATGGTGAGTTTGAAGTGGTAAGGATGTCAATGTATGATGTTAGCTTATATAGCCAAATCAAAAAATGCAAGGTTGAAGAGGATGTTGGATTTGGGGATTTGGGTGCATGAGAATCAGGTTATGTTTGCAGATTTTCAGGAAAAAGAAAGTCAAAAAGTGGAAGAGAACTGTTAATTTCGTCTTCCAAGGGCACGGTACCACTAAAGGTACCACGGCACCACTAAATTTAGTGGAGCCGTCCCCTATTTAGTGGAGCCGTGGCCTCCAGTTGACCCTTTTTCCAGGTCTGCAGATTCTAGGCTGCCTAAATTGGGAAATTCTGGGGAATCCATTTTCTGCAAATCTCAAAGCCTCAATCTACTAAAGAAAAATCACATAAATTTCCTAACACTAGTCTAAACTAGCAACTAAAATTATCATGTGATCTTCTAAGTTTAGGCAACTAGTGAGCATGCATAATTTCAAGCATTTTATCATCTAGTGCATGCAAAAAAAATGTATGAACTAAGCAAAGCTCATAAAATATCAAGATTGATTAACTAATAAAAGTAACCAATTTCAAGTAGGAAATGTTAAGACATTTGACCTTATTTATAATAGCTTAATAATACTTAAGTTAGTAGTACTACTTAAGCTAATCCTATCTAGTCTCTTCTCTTCCCCATCTTCTTTATCTTGTTCCCGAGTCCTTTTATTGCCTTGCCAATGGACTTGAACCCCCCAATTGTTTGCTCATGCATCGAGACTTGTCGATTGTACATGGTTGTTTGCCTTCTCATCATCGTGGATAAGTTGGTTTGTCCGAATTCAATATCGGAGGTTTGTGTGAACGATGAGGTGTCAAGGTTACGAAAGAAGGTGTCGGGAGAGGGAGTATTAGGACGAGACGTTCCTTCTTCGTTCACCTCATCATCATCTGTAACCACTGTGAAAATCCCACTTTAACATAAACTATCACTCAGAATATTTATCCTTTTCTATGTGTAATTTATTTATTTATTTATTTGAACATGACTATTATCCTATGTGATGTAGATCACATCCTCGATAAACGTGCTCGCATGCAACCTAACCTCAACGTATTCAATGTTTACTTTATGTAAACATTTTCATAGGAAACATTAAGATATTCCGTTTGCCACTTTACGTTAATTCGTTAACCTACGTATAAACTAAACGTTCATTATCAAACAGAGTTCTATAAAACCCTAAACTATCATAACAATAAATATAAGTGACAAAACCCTAAAAATGCTGAAGTACAACTCATCTAACTAAGGTACAAGTGTTTAAAGCTCAGAAACCCTAATTCCATAATAACTCCGGTAACCCTAAATTCATGAAAACTATGATTTTATGTACTAAACTCACAAACCCTAATTTATTTATAAGAGACTTTTACAAAAATATTAATGTACAAGTTATTTAAGCTAAGGTACAAGTCTTTTATGCATATAAACTATATATTTATAAAAACCTTATTAAAACCCTAACAATATTTATCTTAAAGCATAATTTACAAGTTTTTCATGCACGAATCCTAGAAATATATTTTTCTAAACTCATTAAACATTAGTACAAGTCTCTAAACCTAGTGTACAAGTGCCTAGTGCACAAAATCCTAAAATCCCATTTATATACATTTTAAACATAATAAAAGTTACATAAAAATTATATAACATAAGGAAACATTAAAATTATAATTTCTATATTTCTAAACCTTAAGTACAACTATATTAAGCTTAAGGTACAACACTTTAAAGCACAAAACCAGTATCTTTTCCTTAAATTAGAATTTGATATAGTATAAATATAAGTAACCTTAATTATTTTTCTAACTAATACCTACTTAAACTAAACCCTAGGAAACTAACTAGGTAACCTTAAGTACAAATCATTATAACCAAAATACCACCACAACAAGCCTGTTCGGCCATTTTCCCACTCCTTAGTTTGAAACCCTAACTATACAATAACCAATTTAGTTCCTCAAATAGAACCATTCCCATATATTCCTCCCTTAGTTCCCTCCTCCTCCATCACTATGACATCACCAAGTAGGGAACTTGTATGAAATTTAGACAAGACACATCACCCCTTTCCAAAACCACACGTCCAACTTCCCCTCCTCCTCATACTTGTCCTCACCAACATTAAGACACATCTCTATTTTTAGAAACCCTAATCCTTTATCCCTATAAATTTGACCTAAGTATAACCATTATCTTCACAAACCATTCGAACCCCAAAGGACAGCTCCAATCTCCCTTCACCACTGATCAAATACCTTAAAAATAAGCTAAATAAATAATTTAGAAGGCTTAGGAAGAAGGAGGAATCATCAGTGCTCTCTTCCAAATCCAATTCGCCATACATGAAACCCTAGTCGAACCACAAAATCCAAGTAAGTTAACCTATCTCTTTTTGTTCCTTTTATTTACCTTGAATATCATTAAGAACATCATTTAGTAATCACTAAAATATAACAAGATCAAAAACTATAAAATTTCTTTTCCTTTTACTTCCTGATCAAATCAGTAAAACAAACGCAACCTATATATATTAAACTTTGTAAGAACAAATCAAGAAATGATAAAAATATGTTAAGAATAATTTTAATATCCATAATATAATCATATCATGCGTTAAAACACAATTAGAAACCCAAAAATTCGAAAACCCATTTTGCTTTTCTATCCCTGTTCTTATCGCTAACCAACAGTCCAAACACCCAACTTTCGACCTAAATATCGACTATCAAACGACCTTCATAAAATCTGATATTTGGCATAACTAAAGACCACCTGGCTAACTAAAAATAGGAAAAAGAATTTTGTAATATGGTTGAGTTTTCACAGAAATATCGAACCCTAAAAATTTGTCTATATCGCTAAACTTAGAAACAAAAATTTC
Source organism: Artemisia tridentata subsp. tridentata (assembly GCA_021014915.2). Taxonomy (NCBI): domain Eukaryota; kingdom Viridiplantae; phylum Streptophyta; class Magnoliopsida; order Asterales; family Asteraceae; genus Artemisia; species Artemisia tridentata. The sequence continues at coordinate 185,226,279 of CP139509.1, read as the reverse complement.
CAGTTTATTCTTTTCAGTTTTAGTGTCCCAACTCGCCTACTTTAGACCTATTTTTCGACCTCTAAATGATCTCTAAAAATTCTGTACTTTTGCCATATCAAAGGCCACCTAGCTAACTTAATTTAGGAGGAAGAAACACGTAAAAAGATTAAACGAGTAAAAAGTTATTAACATCCCAAGTTGACCCTATCGCTAGACCAAAAAGTTGTTTTCCAGATTTTATTAAAACCTTGTTTCAATCGATCGACTTTAGGGATTTATTTCTGTTATCAAACGATTATCAAAAATTATGAAACTTGGTCGAATTGAAGATCACCTAGCTAGCTTTACATAGGAAAAAGAATTTCAGGAAAAGGTTAAATGGTTAAGAAGTTATCAAGTTCTAAAAACTGCTTCATCGCTAGAAATAAGAACCCACTTTTATTTATTCCAGTTTTTGCCAGATTTATGTCCTACTCGACCAACTTTTGATAATTATTTCGACCCTTAAATGATCTTCAAAAATTATGAAAATTGGCCAGTAGATAAATCACCCAGCTAACTTTATATAGGAAAAAGAACGAGGAAAAACCAAGCCCTCGCCTCGTATTTATTTGTGTCCAAAAAGGGGTGATCACAAACTATTTTTAACTTAATATATATATATATATATATATATATATATATATATATATATATATATATATATATATATATATATATATATTTGAGATTAAAAGGATTAGAGTTTTCTATGGGCCAAATTTGTCAAAGTTGATTTAATCAAGGATTATTTTTGTCAACAATTAATATAAAGGGTAGAAAGTGTCATTTTCAAAACTCGATGGTAGAAACTGTCAATTAACTAAAGTTCAAGGTTAAATTTTGTAATTTTTATAAAAGATCAAGGGTATAAAGTGTCAACATATGAAACTCTAGGGGCAAAAACATAACATTTTATAATTGTTAATATTATTATGTCTTTTCCAATTTAATAGAAATTAATAAACATAATACATTTATTTCGATAAGTAACGAACGAGACATATATTAAACGAGCAAAAGAACGAACGGAAACATAACAACGAACACTAAGATAAAATCCAACTTTTGATGAGACTACATGTTGTCTCAATTGAACATTTAACCATCAACCGAAAACGTTACGAAACGAACACTAGAACATAATTATACTCAAGAACGAATACTGAAAATGTGATATACCAACCCAGGTTGCGAGCCGGAGACGTTTATCAACTTTGCTTAACTTTGTTTTCCATCCAGACTGTTCAGGTGAGTTTATAGTCCCACTTTTTCTTTATACGTTTTCCAAACTTGTGGGGAGATACATGCTACTAAACCGAACACAAGTATTTTTCTGTATGCTTTCCTGATTGTTATTGCCTAAGTTAACTGCTGCCTATTTTAAAAGACCCTCTATCATGCACCATTAATCACTTTCGGGTGAGCGCGAATATAGTGAATAGATCTATTGGCAGTTGACGACCCATTTGTGTTGCTGGATAAGTAGCCAAATGCATTATATTTGAATTTAATAAAGAGTTTTTGGGCAGACTCCTACTCGGGGGCAAGGTTACCTACATTTAATTATGGGGTAATTTACATAAACCTGTTAACGTTTTGCGTGTCATGAGGCTTAGTGCAATATACCGAACTGTGATATTACTGATTTACTTTCTACTTAGCTTGTGTTCAAATTGATTATAACTTTAAACGCTATGGATTCACTCAACCTTTGCGTTGACTTTTTAAGCATGTTTATCTCAGGTAACTGGAAGTATGATTTGGCACGGAGTGGCATGGACTTTCTTCTTATAAAAAGAGTGTCTATTTTGTTATCATTCAACGAATAATGTATCATTTATGACGTATTTCGAAAACCCCCGCTGGGACCTCTATATGTAAACTCTGATTTAATAAATGAATGATAACAATTTAATTAAAACGTCTCTTTTCGAGTCGTTTTCTATACTCATGACTGTGAACCGTGAAGTAGCACCCCAAACTTATATTTCCGCTGCAAATATCAACAACGGGGGTGTTACATCATCCTCATCCATAGGTTGAGAAGACGAACCGTGACCGAAGGAGGAGGAAGAGAGGGGAATATCGGAAGTGGATTTACGACTACGTTTGGACCCTTTGTCCTTACGTTGCTTTGTACGACGTTGTGGTCCACCAAGGGGTTTCATGACCGGATTGACTAGGACATAGTCGACACTACGGAGATTAGGAAAAGTTTCCATGACCCAGTTGAAAAGACGAGTAAGCAACATACCATATGGCATGAGCTTATCCGAACGACTATGAATATTGGCCATCCGTTTGACCATATAGTATGCGAGGTTATATGGTTCCTCGATACTAAGACAATAGAGCATGTGGGCGAGACTCGCCGAGACGTGATCACGGTTGCTCGCAAGGCTCAACACATTTTCACGTAGAGGAGTTCCCAACTTCTAAGGTCGAGAAGAAGCTCTTTGAGGTAGATGTGGTTGGGGTCAAGGTGGACAATGGAACCATCACGTTTTTGGTACGTGTGGACAACTCGAGGTGTTTGGATGACACGTTTGATGGACTCGAGGTCGGGGAGTTCGGTACGATAAGTACCTTGATTTTCTAGATTGTAGAAGAGAGACTCGAGGGAATGGTCTTCAGTGTATGCACACTAACCATACGAAGGAACACCGAGAATTTCACCAATCTCGGAGACGGACAGGATGATATTTTGGTTTTGGATCCAAAAATAAAGGAAGACATTACCATCCACATCAGTGAAGGTACGGGCTCGACTATAAAACTCGAGGACAAAACGAGGACAAATTTGATTGTTTATTTTGTATAAACAATCAAAGTCAATAGTGGGGAAACAAACTTGGATGTTATCCAAGAGAACGTAATGAGCATCGACTACACGACCTTCGTGTATATATCGATCTTGGACTTTAGCAAGATATGCTTTTTGTTCAATGGGGATGTTTGGATCGTCTACAAGACGGGGAATGTAGGATTTGGTATCTTGATAATCAGTACGAGGCATCGTTACCTACAAAAATATAATTTTATATATGTTAACTTGTTGCATTTTAGTGATCACAACTTTAATGTGTGTGTGTGCCTAAATGCAAACGATGTGGAGGTGCGGTAATCTCGACTCTAAAATAAACCTAATGAGATTACCCAAACACTCCTAACTTCACTTTTGCTCAATCAAATATGTCAAATAATACATATTAATTATGTAGGTCGATCCATATTTGAGAGTTCATGTATGCATGCCCAAAACGTTTTTAATTTGCATCAACAATGCACGAAAAAGTGTTTCATGATCCTAGACTCGTGAACTTTTTCGAAAACAATGGAATTGGGGTGTTTGGCAAACGGCTCAATGTGGCACCAAAAATCTAAAAATTGAAAAGCCTCAAAGTTAATCATTCCTAATCCATTTTTAATCATCCTAGTCATGATTCCATTGAAAACAATTAATCTTAATCCAATTTAAATAGGAAAATTCGGACTAGATTATGCAATATAAGTGGGTTTATGAAAATCCTAGGTTTAGTGAATCATGTAGGTACTACATTGTCTAATCCTAGTCTTAATTTCACAAAAGTTTAACAAAAATTAAAAATCCCCAATTCGGATTTATGCTCAAGAACAAGTCCTAGACTCAAATTGAAAAGAAATTAAAGATGATTACTTACAATTTATGTTGTTGTGATTAAGATTTGTTGGTTGCAATGCCTCGATCTTGATTAGGAAGTGTGTAATTGGATTTTGGTTGTGGGTTCGGTTTGTGACAGCAGGAGGGAAAGGTTTTGGTTTGTTTGAAATGAGTATGCAGAGGAAACAAGAAGAAAACGGGCATTTTCTCAGATACACGGTACCACGGTACCACTAAACATTAGTGGTGCCGTGCCACTTTAGTGGAGCCGTGGGTCTGTAAGGCCCATTTTTTTTCTGTTTCGACTCTTGACTGATTAATCTTACTTATTTAGCAAGACTTTTTGACGCGAGGAAGAAGTTTATACCTAATAAACTTTTTGACGAAAACGATTAGGCGGGAGGACAAGGAATGACCTTAGTATTTCCAAGGAAATAACCAATATGTCATCGGAGGAAAATATGATTGACTTTTAGTATTTCCCGTGAAATAAGTAAAAGTCGTGAGTTGAGATTTGGAGAATGACTACAATATTTCAAATGAAATATTTAATTAGTCGGGATACAAGACGTAAGGAATGACTTAATATTTCCAGTGAAATATTCAAAGGTCATGTGACGAGACGTGGGGAAATGACTTAGAATTTCAAGTAAAATGTCTAATAGTCATGAGAGAAGTAAAAGAGATGACTTGAAAAGTCATGAGGCGATACGTCGGGAATGACTTCAATATTTCCAATGAAATATTTGAGTGGTCATTAGAAGGACGAGATGAGTGACTTAATATTGAGTAAGTCACAAGATAAAACGTAAGGGATGACTTTAATACTTCCAGTGAAATATTGAACTAGTCATGAGTGGGATGAGACGGATGACTTAAGAAGTCATGAGATGAGACGCAAGAAATGACTTTAATATTTCTAGTGAAACATTTACAAAGTCATGAGATGAGATATGAGGGATGACTTCAATATTTCCAAAGAAATATTCAAATAGTCATGAGCGGGATGTGAAGGATGTGTTGGTTAGAATATCAACGATGTTGTCCTTAGAGGAAAACTTTTACAAAGAAAAGATTCCTTTTTGGACATTGACGTGACGGAGGAGATGACGTACTTTGATGAGCTTCGTTCATGAGCAAACCACGGGGTTCTCGGTCAAGTGTATTTGCATCTCGGCTGTTACTCTTCACAGGAGTGTTGTTGAGATGGACGCCTCATTTGATTGGAGCTTGTCTCATCCATAGTGCTTGTTGTCATGCCTTTCCGGCGCTTACGAATTCGGCTTCGGTTGTGGAGATAGCAAGAGATATTTGTTCTTGAAGAATCAAGAAGTTTAGTAGCAACCTATGAAGGTGCAAATATCACTCTTACCTTTTTAATCCACATTATCTCCCGAATTATCATGATTGATATTGAAAATAATTTTCTACATCAATCCACTTGAGATATCATAATCTCAAGTGTATAGTGCCTTTAATGTATCGGAAGATACATCGAACACTTTAAGGTAAGAAGTTTTAGGATCCTTCTTACAAGTGGGCACAAAGCCAGACACTAGACATGATATCGAGCCTACTTGCCGTTAGGTAAATTAAATTACCTGTCATGCCCCTAACCTAGTAATATCCGCGAACTCACCTTCATCGTCTCTTGTGAGATTCATTTTTGCGGATATGGGCGTTAGGTTTATCTAAGCTAAGTATCATATATATATATATAGTACTTTAGGTTTATGATGATACTTTCTTAAATTAGTATTATATACGTGCAAGGGAAGAAACTTGATTCACACATCAATGCTTAACTCAGACTTGTCACGCATGATCTTTGAGCGATCATTGTACATTTCTGGACAAGTTGGGTTTGTTATGATGAGACGTGAATTTCATTTCTTTGTGATAGTACCTATCATGTTAGATTCTAATTACACTACATGCTCAGCATTTCTACCAACAAAGGGTGTTTTAAGAAAGCGTACCTGAGCCTGAGGTGTATCCCTTAAAACTTGAAGACTGGACTACCTTTGTTGAAAGCTATGCATATGCGACACGACTAGACATTTGCGTCACTAGATTTGTTTGATCGCAAATCATACTCTATTTGTTAGACTCCAACTTTATTTACAACCATGTTCATCTAGCAAAACAGAAGTTCAAACATCTGGTCCCCAATATCTCATGGGTCCAAAGTTGTTAGAGTTAAACATCCTACGCATTTGTTGCGTTAGTTTAGGATGTGAGAATGGAGGACACATTTCCCATGGTAGGTAACTTTGAGATTTACGGTTACTCCAAGTTACGGGAAAGTCACTTGGATGATTTTGTCTTCTAAAGTTACCTCTCAGTAGAGGAGTTCTAGACCGAGGTTTGGGTGAATTTATTTTTCTAGGTGGAGGAGTCGTTGACCTAGTGTCGGGTTTTACAAATCCAAGTTCAGGAGCTGACGGGGATTTGTAAAGGCTTTTGACTTCCTCTATGCTAGCAATAGGTACTTTAGTACCTTCTACAACTATGTGACTTGGTTTAGGACTTAAGTTATTTTTCAAAATTGACCCAGTTCTAACTTCAGCACCATACGGTACCACGGTACCACTAAATTTAGTGGTTCCGTCTGTACCTTTAGTGGTGCCGTCACCTTCAGACTCAGAAACTTCAGGTTTTACAAATTTTACTTGGTTAGTACTGCTTGTAGAAGCCTGATTTGGGTCAAATCCTAAACCCATACGGTCATGTTCATTATATCTAATGTTTTCAAGCATCTTATTAAGTGCTTTAGTTCCTTCTTCGAACTTAGTGATTCTCAAAGCATTTTCTTTGAGTTTCTTATTTTCTACTTGAAGACTTATGCATGACCTACATCCTAAGTCTACTTCTTTATTTTTCTCAAGTCTTTTGACATGATCCTTTAGTTCTAAGATTTGCATTTCAAGGTCTTGCAATTTTAATTTTAGTTTTGTGTTTCTACCTAAAATCTTATAGCTAACCTCACATAGTTTATTGTATTCGTCATGTAACCTAGTGTCATCTATTGACGAATTATCATCAATATAGTAAGAAGAGTCGGAATGTACCTCATTAGAAGCTTGAGCCATTAGGCATGTTTCATCGTTGGGCTTCTTCTCTTCTTCTTCACCGCTATCACTCCAAGAGCCTCCTATGAAAGCTCGTTGGTTGTTGGATTTCGGTGGTTTGGGACATTCTCCTATGAGATGATTAGAATCTCTGCATCTAAAGCATCTCCTATCACTTGTCCCATTCTTTTTAACTCGGTTCTTTTGTGATGTCTTCTTTTCATCACGAGGTTGCCTAACGAACCTACCTCTTCTCCTAAAGAATTTTTTAAAGTCCCTAACCGCTAATGCATATTCTTCATCTTCACTATCGGAACTCGAACATTCCTCATCACTAGACTCCTTCTTGGCCTTTAATGCTAGAGATCTAACTCTCTCACTTTTGCCTCTAACTATATCGGAGTCTTTCTTGATTATCATCTCGTGAACTTTCAAGTTTCCTATTAGTTCATCGAGTGACAATGTCGCCAAGTCCTTTGACTCTTCAATGGCGGTGACATTTGCTCTCCATTTAGGATGTAGAGCCCTAAGAAACTTCCTAACATAATTCTTGCTAGAGTAACCTTCATCAAGAGCTTTAAGACTAGTGATAATAGTATTAAATCTAGCAAAAGCATTATCTATTAACTCATCTTCCGAAATGGAAAATTGTTCATATTGTTGAACAAGAAGATCAATCTTGTTCTATTTGACTTGATTATTACCTTGGTGAGTGACTAACAAAGTTTTCCAAATATCTTTTACCGTATTACACATGAAAATTCTTTCAAATTCCTTTTTAGGCAAAGCATTGTAAATAATCATTTTAGCCTCATTATTTTTGGCTAGTTTTCTTTTAAGTTCATCACTTTGTTTATCATAAGAAACTATTTCATCCTTTTTAGTTTCCGGATTCATTTGAATCGATTTAAAGTCACCCTCGGTAATAACATGCCAAAGATCAATGTCTTTTGATTTCACATACGTTTCGAATCTTGTTTTCCAATAAATAAAACAATCGGTTTCGAAAAGTGGTGGTCTTTGCATAGATTGCCCTTCTAGATATTTGTCGGAATCCATTGATCAATTCAAGTTTTAAAATACAATATACTTTAAAATCTTGACTGACGCGGCTTCTGATACCAATTGTGGGAAACTAGAAGGGGGGGGGGGGTTTGAATAGTTTTACCGGTTTTTGAACTCTTTTAAAATCTTCTTAAAAGTTTACTTATTAAAAACCTTGATTCGAATCTTATGTGTAATCAATCAACACCAATATGAACTACACACTAAACTAACTAATAATAAGTAAAGTAAGTAAAGAGAAAAGTTGGAAAGATCAAACCGGGACAAAAGGATTTATAGTGGTTCGGCTACGAAGCACCTCTTCGCCCTACTCCACTCCCCGAGTACCACACTCGAGAGTTTCAAGCACTATGTCAACAACCTCCCTTAAGGCGGAGAAAACCGTACACGTCGCTTATCCTATTTCCGACACTAAGCTAGATGTCGAGTGCTAATCTTAGCTAGCACCAATCTACCACGATCCACTTGATCAAACACTCAAGCCCAATGGCTTCAAGAGATCACCAAGATCTCGACACGATCACAATGATCAACACTCACTTGACTAACACTATCCTAATGACCCTTGATCTTCTTGATCAATCACACAAGCCCAATGGCTTCAAGAGATGTTCACTATCTCTTGTAAGATCACAATGATCTTCACTCACACTCTCACAAAAGAAAAATGATCTTGATGTATGCTATGATACAATCAAGTATGTAACAAGTGTTACAAACAACCTAGCAACTATAACTCTTGTATCTTCTTGGATACCTTGAGTTCTTCTCTTGCACTTGAAGAGGAATGACAACACCTTGTATCAACTTGGATACTTTGTGTTATTCTCTTGCTATTGAAGAGGAATGAAGAGGATTTCTAAGTTGGATGATTGGATCACTCTTGAACAAAAGAAAAACTAAACTAAATGATCAAGAAAAGAAAATGGTGTGAGGGATTTAAACTCAGAAGTTTCTGTGTGTGAAAGGGTGCCTAAAAACTGTGAAGTGGGTTGGTATTTATAGGCAGAGAAAAAATTTCAACGTTACAGTGGGACGGCTCCACTAAATGACCCACGGCTCCACTAAATTTAGTGGAACCGTGGAGCCGTCCCAGACAAAGACGCTCCATTTTTTGTCTTTTCTGGTGAAAACTTATTTGGGGAAGTTTGGAGCTGATTTTGGGGGGAAAAATAGCTGTTATGATTTTAAACATATTTTTCCATTAAAACATTTCTTAATTATTCAAAAATAATTTGTCATGTGTATTTTTGAAAAAAATGTTTTGTCACATTAAAATGTGAATTCATAAAACCCAAAATCACTTATTTGATCATTTGTCAAGTTGTAAGTTTGTTCTAGAGTGATTTGCGTAGAAACGAGATCTTCCGATTAAAAACTTGTTTACGTTAATTTTAACGTAACGTGATTTCATATTTTGTCATTCTCAAAACGTGAAGTAATCGAAAGATAGAAATAACGTTTTTAGAACATTATTTGCATCAACAGGGTTAAGGGAGAGAAACTAATTTATGCTTAAGGTGTTCTCTACATCATGTCAACGTCCGCCACGGCTTCCGGTATGTCGCACTATTTCATCTTATCTATGTCGTTATTATCGTATTCTAAGATCCTTGTGGCATAATAGTTGAATGTGATCATGAATATTTGATGTTAATGTCTACACATATAATTGCTTACATGGCCATGTCTTTTTTTTTTTTTTTTTCTTTTTTTTTTTTTTTTTTTTTTTTTTTTTTTTTTTTTTTTTTTTTTTTTTTTTAAATGGCCATGTTTTTATTTTTCTCGGAGTTAACTGTAATACACGTTATATTTTGATTAGTTTATAGAATTTACAATCAAACCCTAAATTTTAAGTAAGAGGCTTAGCTTAATCTAATTATATGGATTCAAGTGTAAAATCCTCAACTTTCATAATTTTTAAAAAATTTATATAGTTAACAAAAACCCCATGCAATTTAAACTTTTTTTTAAACAACTACTACTACTACTATTATTATTATTATTAATATTATAAACTTAATAAGTATTATTCAATTAATCGTAATACTAACAACACCACCAACTTACGCATACATGTTATTGAGTATATGAACGAGATTAAATATAACATATATAAACATTTTTTATTCAATGAATTTGAACTTTGTTAAAATATCAAATTAGACTACTCAAACAATAAGATTATTAAACAAAATTAATCATATTTTTAAACCTGAGCAAATATAGTCGAAATATTATTATTAGTTATAATATTTGTCCGAACCTAATCCACGTTTATAATCCGTGCGTACACAAATTAAAAACTAGAATACAGATAACGATAAATAATTTAATTTTAATACCAAAAATCTGTAGATGCATGGGATTATAAGAATCCATATGTAGTGGGGCGCTATAAGCCCCTTCCAAGCCCCATCCACGCCTGAAAACGTCCCTCCTCCCAAAACCACTGGGCGCTGAAGCCAAAAAAAAAATTCGGGGCGTCTTACTTACCACGCCCGCGCCCAGCCAATCACATTCAATTTCATCAACCTCCGTGTGTTATTGTTCAGATAGATCTAAAAACCAAGGGACAAATTTTTTGTTTGTTTGTTTGTTGTGTGGTGTTAAAAGGTTGAAGATAAGAAAAAGAAGTTGTGGCTGCGTTTTTATAGTGTGTTGGTAAAGCTTGTGTGTTTGATTCGCTTTTGGTTGAATGGAAGGGACGAATTTTTAATGTTGAAGCTACAATGGAGAGAAGAGGGTGGCTGCAAAAGGATAGAAGAGGGTGGCTGCAAAAGGATAGAAGATTTAGGGGTAGGTAGTGTGTTTTTTAACCCTTTTGAGTTGGTGTCAATATTTTTAGTGATTAAAAAAACAAAAAAATAAAAAAATAAAAAAGTGCCACATGACGCAAAACGCCCCTACTACCACTACACCACTTTTTCTACCAAGCCCCAACATGGCCCACACTGCCACATGGCGCAAAACGCCCCATCCTCTCTTACACACCACTAGACATGGTATAAGTATCAAAATGAAAGCATGACTTATAGGTACACACAAAACAAATTTATTTAAAATATAATTATTAGTTGCACTTATAGTCTGAACCCCGTGCGTCTAATATCGCATGCACAAATCAATTAAATAGTGTCAAATTCTTATATGCTTGGATTATACTAAAATTCTTATATGCCAATATTATATTAAAATTTTAAAATAAATTTGATTCATTATAAATTCGTGCGTACACTATAACTGGTATATACAAAAACTATAAAACTTTTCATCACAAGAAAATATGACCAAACTCATTTAGAGTCTATCACATCAAAGGCTGTAGAATATATATCGATGTGACGAAAGCTTAAAGGTCTATTACTCATAAATATTGTGTTGCATGTCAATTTGCCCCGTTTTAAAAAGCTTCAGATTATAGGTACATTAAGATCAACCAATTCTAACCAACCCGTTTCTAATTATTTACTTAAATTAAAGTCTCAAACCACTCATTAAAATTGGCTATTGAAAGCACACCAATGGACAAAGCGAAGGTTTTGTAACTGTATAGCATATACCTTGTAACTATCTTTTAAGCTATGACAACCCGACTCTAGCATATCTACTTTAAGACGGATGGAAATCACTTGAGAAATTATTCATCATAGGTTGTATGTTATACAGATGGTGTGTGTGGGGGTGGGTGGGTGGGGGGGGGGGGGGGGGGGGGGGGGGGGGGGGGTGTTGTTTTAGCCTATTTAATGGGATTATCAGCTTATTGGAAGTTTGTAAAACCAGTGAACTCATTCTCAATAGCTTATGAGCTTTACCAAATTGAGCTTGTAACTTATTTAAGTTCATAAGCACAAGGTAGTAACCCGTTAAAAATGAGCTTATTGGCTCTATAAAATTCTCAATAAGTTCATAAGCCCATCAAACAATCCAACCCTTACACTCCATCTTTATACCGAGTGACAACATTCCTTGATATATCTAAGCAGATGTAAGGGAGCACAAGCCCATGAAATAAAGCTACCACTTCTTTCATAGATATAATGAAGGTACACCCGAGATGAATGAAGTGTTCTACCATCCAACATAAATGGTCAAACGATAAAAGGTTGACCATGCAATCGAACACTTTTACATAATTTGGTTATGTAATATCATCACATATTTCTAATTGTAAAAAGTTACAAATAATGTTTTAGGATACCGTAAACCCCTTCTAGATCCGCACCTGCTCTTGGGTGTATAGATATACTAAAAATAATACAACAGTATATGTTTCAAGTTCCAGTCCTCGCATAATTTTCATGCTGGTCATAGGCAGCAGTAGAGGACGTCACTTGTTGCCTGAGCAATTAATGAGGTTGCTTCTGTATTTAGCTAAAGAATGCAGGTATGTAAAGTATCTTCAATGGTATGGGACGAATATAAATTTGAGGTCAGGTTGAGTCGTGAATTGTCAGAAAGTCGATTACGCATGGATATAACTGTTCTGGTGCCTGCAAGTTTACAGTAGTTAAAACATCACTGGTTAGGTCCAAATTTGTTTCAGCTTGACAGCTTCCAACTATTGATTTGAGAAGCAACATATATGTGATATAGGTCCCACTAGGTATGCCGTGACTTGCAAAAAGAAAGGGACATTAATCCAGGCAGGGTCGAATAGGTTAGGGGGGTCAATTTGGATTATATTACATTGATAATGGACAAAATACGTAAAATTACAAAAATTAGCTTGAAAGGAAATGAATAATAAAGATTAAAAATCGCTGAAGTATATTTCAATGTTTAAAATATCCTACAATATGTTAATAATCATATCTTTGTTATAATAAATAATTTTTGTGTTTGTATTTATTATACTAATATTGTAGATGGACAAAAAAGTTTAAAATATCCTACAATATGTTACCAAAAATAATCATATCTTTGTTATAATAAATAATTTTTGTGTTTGTATTTATTATACTAATATTGTAGATGGACAAAAAAGTGTTGGAATGTAGACCCAATTCAACTCGAGGTGTTACCCAAAATAATCATATCTTTGTTATAATAAATAATTTTTGTGTTTGTATTTATTATACTAATATTGTAGATGGACAAAAAAGTTTAAAATATCCTACAATATGTTAATAATCATATCTTTGTTATAATAAATAATTTTTGTGTTTGTATTTATTATACTAATATTGTAGATGGACAAAAAAGTGTTGGAATGTAGACCCAATTCAACTCGAGGTGAAACATAATCGAAATCAACCCATTAAAAAGTGTATAGGTCCAAATTGCCACTTAAAACAGTAAATAACAATTGCTCAAAGAAAAGAAAAATAAAAATAAAAGATAATTACATACCAAACGACCTCCAACAAGATCATAGTGAGCATAGTGTGGCCCTCCCGGCTCACCAAAAACTTTATACATGGCTAGATGTTTTGGAACTAGTTTGATTGTTTCTGTTTTCATCAACCCCAAAACGAAAATTGACTCATATTGATTAACACGATACCATGTATATAGAATGAAACAAGAAAATGAAATTAAAGTTTTGGTAATAATACCGTATACAGCTTCAGGTGGACAAATGATATCTAGGTCACCTGCAATTGCTAAGACAGGAACATCAATTTTGCTGATATGATCTTTGTAAAAGAAAGTCCCACTTCTGTCACGTAATCCACCTTCTTGAAAGGCTGTCGTTAGCTGCAAAAGTAGCTTGGCAGGCACGGTACCTGCTCAAGAAAAGAATAAATGTAAACAGAAGCAACTAATTTAATTTATCAAAATACGAATAGCAAAACCATATTATTACAATAGTAGTATGAATTTTGAATAAGAGTTTTAGGAGGTTATTTTTACTAGAAATACAATTTATTTACTTTAAACCAGTTTAGCCCATTCTCATTATCTTTTCTAGCTAATTTTTTTTATTTGGCCATTTTGAGATAGAACATCACCCATAAAGCACTGCTTATAAGAAAATGGGTAGAAACTGTCACGGTTGACTGGCAGTCCCATGTATCAATCTCTCGCAAAACTCCATTTCCGTTTACTATGCCATATTTCCTCTTATACTGAAACTGAGTTTCAAACAAATCCTTGTGGAACGTCAGATGAACCCTGTAATGAAGAGCGTTTGTGGGGTTGTCTTTACGCAACACATTCTAACTTTGAGGCCATTCTTCAGAACACTAGTCACAGAACTTGGTTATTTCACTTGATTGATGAATAAAAGTGTCTAATATCTTTGCCCAGATTATATGGTAAGGTTTTCCAGGTGATTCATAATCTCGAGATATCCTATTAGTGTTGAGATTAAGTGCCACTCCAACTTTCTTAATTTAATTTACTGAGATTTTAAAGGGGTCATCAAAGTATTTATCTAATAAGATCGAAAGTACCAATAAAATGGAAAGCAACGACGTAACCCCACCACACACACAAACACACACACACCCCACTCTAAATACCTCAATAACCTCAATCCATCCCCACTATAGTCAACCTTTTCTCAGTTACTCGTGTTAAGCATTGGGAGTTTGGAACAATGGTTACTTCGATAGTCATGACTGTGTCACATAATTGTGAGTCCATTCTATCATTATATGATAGGTGATAGTATGCAATTTGCTGAGCCCCTTATACTTAAGGAGAAGCAGTTGTTACGGTAACCCATGTCACGTACATCAAAACAAAGCCGCTTCACAGTAATCCATTAGTACTACATGTGTCACCTACAGAGAGCTCAAACTAATCATACGCATATCCAGTTCAGCATGTACGACATTATGCTTCACCTTGAAAAAGAGTGTCAATCATCAAGGATATATCGTATTCACTGTGATTTTAGGGCTTATGCCCTGGCCCATTCGGTCATCTGTAACCTATATATCACACAATATAGGATCCAAACTTTCCGAGTAAAACTCTTGCATCCTATAAATTGTGCTGTGGCTGCTTATTCCATTTGAGAAAATGGCAGCTATAGTAAGGTACCCTCATCTGAAAAATACCAAGTATGTGTCTTATACTGTTATCCACTATCAATCAATCTTACAAACTAAACAAGCAAGTTGAAAAATGCAGTGACAAAAAATGATGGAGAAAGAAGATTATTCATATACACACAAAATAAAAGGGCAGATAGGTGATTTACACATAGAAAGAAAGTTGTAAACTTACAAAAGTTGGTCATAACAAACTTCTCCATCAGCTCTGGATGCACCATATCCTGTGCAGTTATGAGACGATTTAACCAGGACATAACGTATGGAGGACGGGAAGCAAGAGGATAAGCCGCTGCAAGCAATGCACCTAACGGAACAGCTGGAACACTCAAGGCCTGGGCCGGATCTGCCTGTGACCCACAAAAAACATAACTCAATCATAACTCTGACGAGCATAATACACAAAACAAACAAAAATACCGCATGAAATCAAAGCAAATATGTCACGTTACCAGGGGTAAGAGTAATTTGAGGGTTGAATTTGATGTAGTGTAATCAAGTGAAGACCCCAAAGTAACGATCGCAGCCAACTTAGAGTCTCTTCCCTCACAAACTTGTAAAAAAAAACAAGATTTAAGTACACTAATGTTGATCAAGAACTGGTATTTCTGCTTTTTTTTTTTAAAAAAAAAGAAAGAAACTGGTATTTCTACAACTTCAGTATTCCAACTGTGCAGACCAATGACTATTCATAGTCTCATGATCCTCAAAAGAAACGTTGTGTATGACAACTGATGCACCCACTGAAGCAGAGTTTTACACAAATGATACTAAGAGAAACTCTTTTTGCTTCAGAACATCAAAAATTCCGATGAATAAAATAGCACATTTAGTGGCAGATCTGATTATAGGTGGAGATGAAAATAACAAATAAGACAAACATAATAATACAATATCACCCTCAAAACATTAATAAACAGAACTGTATGTATTTATAATTGTATACTACAGTAATTTCTAATAAAAAAATGGTTGAATAACGCCATTAATGTAAACAGGCAGAATATCAGAAGAGAAGTATACATCTCATACCATTTCGAGCAAGCATGGAGTAGAGCAAGATACCACCCATGGAATGGCCAATCGCAAGCAACTTGCCGTCTTTCGGGTTGCACTGTTTCCGTATGTATTCCATCTGTTTTACAGACACCAATAACAAATATAAGATGTCTTGGGCAGATAAAATATACTGTAATTGGTTTCAAAACTAAAACAATTTATTCATTTGATTTGTGACATCACCGCTGTAGGGACGTCCTCTTCTAGGTAGTGGTCAAAGTCCCAGTTATATTTCCCAAGGAGGTCAATTTGAGTTTGGAGGTTTTCAATTGTAGAAGAAAAGCGATCAAGCAAATCCGTGAACGGTGGAGACACTGATCTTTGACCTTCTTCAATAATATCTACAAGCGTTTGACTTAAATCTCTTATTTGGGTAGCAATAGTGGAATTCTGTAGAGCTTCGGGAGAACCTGAAAGTTATACAAAGACACGGTGTAAGAATCAACAAAAAGGAAGCCGTAACCTGTAAACAGAGGTGACAAGATGGGCCGGTAGGGCAGGTTTTGAAACACATTTTCTTTAAGTATAAGTCAAAACCGACTGGATCGGGTTAAATGTCGCCTATCTTTTGCGCACGCTCAAACATATTACTAGTAAATAACTAACGTGTTAATTATGGCTACGGAGACGATATTTTTACAATATAATCCAACTTTCTAAGTAAAACAATTGAGGATGTACATATTTAGAGTAATCGTGACTTTCAACTATTTTGACCAGTTCCCCTTTTAGCTAAATTATTTGGCTCGACTCGTTTGAGATAAAACATGACCCAAATTAACCCCTTCATAAGCAAACGGGTTGAAATTGACACCTCTAACAGTAACACATCAATAGCAACATAATAAACAATCCCTTATTGACCTTCCTTTATTAATACTGATAATCTCTCAGAAAAACGCTTAAAAGTTTCTGTAAATGTCATCAACAACTCCGATTGATCAGATTCAGCCAACTCTTTCTTTTCTTCAGCTGAGGAAATTTTACTTTGTGCAGACGAATCAGAACTGAGACCTGGCGGGTTTTGGGAAGAAACTCCATCCATCCGCTCAGAAGGAAGGGTGATTGGCTGTTTGACTTCTTTAGAGGCAACCTCTGAACTCAATCCAGCTCCTCGAAATTCAAGGATCCATGTATCAAACCCTTGACTGGACATGTGACGTGCAAATGAAGACTGTAAAACTTACCAAAGGTCAACACAAATAGAAACTAAATACAACATGTGAAAAAACTATAAATAAAAATAATAGAACAAGAGTCTAATAAGCAACACAGATATTAAATAGTAACTAAACAATTATTAAAGATGCAATGATAACCTTCCTTTCAATACAACTAATTTGCCATAATGACTAATATAACTTTCTGGTGTGTGGTTGATGTTTTGATGCTTTTTCCTTCCAATTATTCAAGTTAAAGTCATCCCCAAATTCTACTTCTCATACACAAACAAAATGAAAATACCCCTGCTCTTTCTTTCAAATCAAACCTTAATGACCCACAACCAAAACCAAACCCATTAACCTAACTGAAAAATCTGTTTTTCCTTCCAGATTTAGATTTGGTGAATAATCTAATGCAGATTCTGTTGAGGAATATTGGGATGAAAGTGAAACCGATATTTACAGACAATACTTTTGTGTAGGTTTTTACCCTATTTATTCCTATAACGAGAGAGAACAAGGCAGTCAGGATTTGAAAGAGCATAGTGGATTTCCCGTTGACAGCAATGAAGTAAACCAATATAGGTTTTTCAGTTAACATCTTATTTATGAGCCTGTTGGTGGCAAGAAAGCAGGTGTACACACACATATAGCTTCTCTCACGGGTCCTCAAATATACTTGATTGTGTTATACGACTTATTTCTTTAGGTCTTAACTGCTTATCATTTTCTGGAAAGAAAAAAGGCATCAACTCACTTATTCCCGTGGACATAAGCTTGATGCAACACAATAGAGAGTTTGGTTGGCAGGGCATGTTGACAAATGAGTAGTTTACAAGGTTGCATATAAAATTCATTGTCATTACCTTCCACAACTTGAAGCAGTTCTTCCTTATGTCATAGGTCAGTTACTCACATATCTTGTGTGTACTTTTAGGATTACACCCTTATAGGTCATATATACATCGCGGACTACTTCAATGGATATAGACTAATGGAGACAAAGTGATGACATTGTTAAGTGGCTACCAATGAAAAATCTTAGCCCATAATTTTAGATTTTTAGTTTACATCTATTAGTAAACCTCGAATGGGAACAGGTAATGGAGAAACAGTGAAGCGTATTCTAAGGATAAATCAAGGAGTCTTCTCGAAAGGATTGAAAGGCGATTAGTTTGCAAAGGATCCTAGCCTACCTAAATGGACAATGAACACGTAGGAAGCATGCTGAAAGTGGGTTATGTAACGAATGTACATATATGTTAAATTAGTCGGAATGTCTCAACCGTCATCTCTTTGGCTATCACCTAGAATACTCCTCTCAGAACTACTATGAAATTGGTGGGAACCAAAAGCAGTAGGAATAGAATGGCACCAAAAGAGCGTTAAAATATTCAACTTCTTCTGTTCTGCCCCACTTTTTTAGTTTATTGGTGCAGCTGAAAAAGCAGAATCTAACCTAAAAGGGGCTAATCAGGATGACAGGCCTTTGTGTGATTTCATTGAAAAAGTATTCACTTCCTAACACTATGTAAAGTATGATGAAGCACAAACAGAAACATAAGTTTGAACTCACCCCAGGATGCAGATCATATCCAATTGCATTAGTTCCAACTCCACTCAAAAGCAGTAGTGGATGATTCCTTGGAGGTGCCTACAAGTAATTGACAAATACAATGAATCAGAAAACTCACTCCATCATCTCCTTTTTATGTTGCAGCATCACAATTACTTTCACGGAAAGCAACATCAACTATAATCCCCATTTCAGCTTTAGAACTTGCAATCATTTTCAAAATCCCCCATCTTTTATGCACATCTCCTAAGTGTCCTTAGGAGTAACGGCATATTTTGAATATATTCAAATCGATGTCTTTAGTTGTACTTACTGCAGAATGTGAAGAATACTATTAAGCCAAATTATCTATGAAAAAGACACAAAATTGTAAGTTACTGCAGTTGACTATATCCCAACATATCTCCATACAAACACCCATAGTAAGTTCTTTAAGATGCAAAAAATAGTGTAGATTGAATACAGCGCCTATTGGTCTCTGTAAGAGTCATCTTGATAGTAATAAAGCATATGTTAGTGCTTCAAAACATAGATCTTTTTATAACAGGGGTGATAATTGGTTCTTCTTAGTGTGGTGGATACACATAGATTCATTGCATAGGGAGTTAGGACTTAGGAAATGCCTCCCAATATGAGGTAAATCTTCTTTTATTTGTGCATCTACTCTTGGTAGTTTGAAAAGGAAACTTTGAATTAAATATTTAACGACTAGTTGGGTAGTAAGAATTGTAACTTACTACTTCAAGACTTCTCATTTACTCTTGTAAAGTAACACCTAGCTTTTCTTTTCATTCCCTCTCAAAACTTCAAAATTTCCCATTAATCTAACTCCAAAGAAATAAATTCTCCCAACAAGTAATTATTTCATTCTCCTATTTGATTTTCAATCATCAAGCAAACTATATTACTTTCCCTAATGCCTACAAAAATTTCCTTCTCCATACAGCGACCATTCCTACCCCGCAAAAATTTGAATAAAAAAGAACATACGAGTAGAGAATCAAGAAGATTGATAGTGTGGGCGTCGGCATGAATTTATGAGTTTTATATTATTGGCGTAACTTGATCCATCAAAATCTCATTCCATATCCAGTTCATAACTTGAGAAATTTACTTCTACAATTGTGCATAAATGACTTGTATTTAGGGGATTTGGTAATCATATTAGTAAAGGCGGTAGTTAAAAACTTGGCTCTTATGAACTATAATCCTTTGCTGCATGGTAACAATTTGATGTCACACATTTAACTATAAAAACCTACGCAGCTGTTAGATTGGCGGATAAATATCATAATTTGACCACCCATGGGAATATCATGAAACCTACCCTAAGGGTTGTCTACAACATTTCCAACTACTTTATTAATTTATGACAAACCTGTCATTCATACCTAGCCTTAGTGTTCTGTGTGACATATATCCAGTGTCTAATTTGTCATAATTTATGATAGTGGAAGGTGTCTTTCATATGTTATACTGTAATGAATAATCATGGGTGTGCGCACACACACATACAATCACATAAAATAAACAAATTAATACGGCCGTTAAAAACCCACACATACATATGTTATATATTAGGCTCACATATACACCTACACACACTCTTGCCAGAGGTCTTTCTTGATAGTCCCTTACCTTGGGGTAGGGGTGTGAGTTTCAACATCCTACCTCCCTCGTCCGTTAAAAATTGACCAAATTGTTCTTCTTGCGCATAACCAGTTAGCATCTTAGTATATTTTAACAATGCATTCTCTTCATAACAGCAAAACCACCTCCAATCGAACCACATATCAATATAGTTACTATCATATCAGTTAATTACATAAGCCCTTGAGTGTTTGCATAAAACGAACTATTTCTAGTTATCTTAGTTAAGGATAAAATAATCTGTTTTCGATAGGAAGGTTGGGAAATGGGACCCGCTTACCTTTTTTTTTATCATATGTATCCCAAAACCTTGGAATTAATACGGAGTCAACCAACACTTTCTACCTGATTACTCTCTTCTCGAGCCTAATTGAATTGTCTACCTCATTATCTCCTACTCATTTCCGCTTATCTCACTATCTAATTCCATTCCACTTAAACACTTACACGCATTCATTTCTTATCAAAAACATAGCACAAACATGAATTAAAAACTTCAAAAATAAATTATTCGACTTATCTCCGTATTTTGAGTTCTAACTTGGAAGCCGCTTCAAGAAACTAAAATTACCTTTCTGCCTATCATAACTAAAACGGATTCCACTTGCACTTCCTTTTTTATAACATAAACAAATCCAAACACTATTACCTACTTTACTTTACATGGATATACTTTCCAATGACTACTTATAATTTGAAAGTTTGACCAAATAAATAATTCATACACTTAACCACAGTTTCGCAACTATAATTATTTGCCGCATTAGTCATTGATTTATTACTAAACAGATAGCATAAATTGAATTAAAAAAATACTTGTTTAGGGGGTTTATAGCGCCAAAGAGCTAATCGCCAATCGGAATTATGTATTGAAACATAATGAAGCTCATCAGCCGTACAAATCGGAGGCTTATCGGCTAATCTTTCCACAGCGGATGAAGAAGAAGAAGAAGCATGTAACCGTTTCAGCCTTGACAGTGTTGTTGTTGTACGGATGGTTGCTGGTGGTTTTGATTCGTAGCAGCGTTTGGGGTTGTTATTGATGGAGTAATAAGTTGCTGCTATTTGTATTGCTGATCGAATATCTGATTGGAGGATGAACATTTTTACTATTTTATAAAACTTTTGTTCAAATCGCATGTAAATCAATAAAGTTGTTGAATTAAATCTTGTATTGGCTATAACGCCTACTTCTATCTGTTTCTAGGTGAAATTAATTTCTTTCTATTTTATACTGGTATGTCACATGAGATAGGATGATTTCAAATACAAGTATTCAGCGAGGATAAAAATCAGAAGGGATTGTGTAAACAGAAAGTTATTTTATGGGGAGTTAAATGCATAAATGGTCTCTGTGGTTTGCCCAAATTGCAGGTTTAGTCCCTATAGTTTCGAAAGTGCAGGCGGCCTCCCTGTGGGGAAACCTTGGTTCCGTTTTGGTCCCTGGCCGTTGCAGAAATGGTCCCTGTGGTTTGCTCATAATTGCACGTTTAGTCCCTGGCCAGGGACCAAAATGGAACGGCCAGGGACCAAAACGGAACCAAGGTTTCCTCACAGGGAGGCCGCCTGCACTTTCGAAACCATAGGGACTAAACCTGCAATTTGGGCAAACCACAGGGACCATTTATGCATTTAACTCTTTTATGGCTGTTATATTTACAAATGTGTAATGGTATTAAGGGTACATGGGGCAAAATTTGACACGTGTGAGTAATGATGGGTGGGGCAAATTTTGACACGTGTCATCTATTTTTATTTTTATTTTTCTTTTTTTTTCTAATCAAATAAAGATTACATAATTTTATTTAAAACAATATAATTTAAAACTAAAACACAATTTCATTAAAATAAAAACCAAACATTACATGATTCTAAAAAAAAAAAAAAAAAAAACGATACATGACAAAAAAAAACAAAAGATTACATAATTTTATTTTTAAAACCCGAAAGCATCACATAAACCCATATTTCTTTGCAATGTCGGCTTTGAGCGATTCGGCAATTTGACGTTCCACCCCCGTGAGGTGCGAGATGTCCCGCCCATATTCCTCCAAGTCTTTTTTCTTTGTGATCGTTGCAAGCATTTCATAGTGTTTTTCTTTTTGCAACCGACGTCGCGTCGCCTCCGACGCAATTTCTTTAAGACTAGCCGTTATTGCCTTCTCAGTCTCGTCTTCGGTGTCGGCTTTTTGCTTGCCTTTACCACTACGCCTACCCGGGGGCCGTGGCTTTTCAAGCACCACAACCTCTTCGAACTCTTCTTCCACATCGTTTAGGTTAAAGTTGCGACCATCGGATGATTGACTTTGGGGTTCGGTAGAAGAGGATGTCTTTGATTTTTTTGAGGGCCTAGTCGTTCGAACCTCAAGCGGTACTTGATGTTCCCACTTTGGGCTGCCGTGTAAGATGCTCCAAACACTTTCATACGGGAAAACCGCGAGCTTAATTGACTTGTACTCCTCTTTCGCGGCACGTAATGGCCAAATGGCATTTTTACCACTTGGAATGTTATTCTTTTTTCGGTTATAAATGTTGTTGAAAGCCAAACATTTGGTGTTGATGTCGGTCCATTTGCCGGAAATCATATCCGGTGTACGATACGTCTCATCAACCCCCAATCTCATATAGAACGCCTCTCTAACTCGGCGTGAAAACGTTGCTCCTCGTTGAAAATCCGCTAAACAAAAAAAAAAACAACACAATTAGATGTTATACAAAAAAAATAAAACGCTTCTATAAAAAAACATATATAAAAAATAAAAAAATAATATAA